>OY804604.1:26809375-27224375 GCA_963680895.1 Fragum sueziense
CTTTTCACAAGCAATTTCTTTATTTTCCACAATGTTTTCTAAAGCCTTTAACTTGAGGGGAGTCAAATAGTGTCACTTTGTGGAAATGGGTTAATTGATATGGGGACGCTCCTGTACAAGAAAGGGATACTTGTCTCAGATGACAGAAATTTAAAATCAATTGGTCTTTTTGGGTAGAAAAAATTGTGGGAAATGAAGAAATTGCTTTTCACAAAGCCTTTACCGTGTGGGGAATCAAATAAAGTCACTGTGTGTTAATGGGTTAATTAATGTGAGACGAACGAACATGTACATGTATAAGACAGAGATACTTGTCTGCATTTAGCGTTAATGAGACAGGAAGTATCGTCTGACCGAGATGATAGTCCATTACTAGAATCTGTAAGTTTTACACTTGTGACCAATCAGAGACACAGAGGAGAGCGGGTAAAGCATTTTCAAAAAAGTTAGATATGACTTATTTTGGATCAAACCCTCAAGACGATTCAAATGGGTACCCAGTTCGAAGCCTGACTCTGCTTATTATACCCTCCACCTACGAAGTAGAGGGGGGTATATTGGTTTCACCATGTCTGTCTGTCTGTCAGTCCGTCCGTCCGTCCGTCCAGTCGTCCGTCCGTAGACTTTTTCGTTTCTGTGCTCTAACTCAAGAACGGTTTGACCTAGGATCATGAAACTTTACACAGTTGTTGCCCTTGACCCAAGGAGGTGCCCTATTGTTTTTGGGTCACCAAGGTCAAAGGTCAAGGTCACAATCGGACTTTGTTTAAAATCCGTTTCCGTGCTCTAAGTCAAGAACCAGTTGACCTAGGATCATGAAACTTTACACAGTTGTTGCCCATGACCCAAGGAGGTGCCCTATTGTTTTTGGGTCACCAAGGTCAAAAGTCAAGGTCAAAATCGAACTTTGTTTAAAATCCGTTTCCGTGCTCTAAGTCAAGAACGGTTTGACCTAGGATCATGAAACTTTACACAGTTGTTGCCCTTGACCCAAGGAGGTGCCCTATTGTTTTTTGGTCACCAAGGTCAAAAGTCAAGGTCACAATCGGACTTTGTTAAAAATCCGTTTCCGTGCCCTAACTCAAGAATGGTTTGACCTAGGATCATGAAACTTTACACAGTTGTTGCCCTTGACCCAAGGAGGTGCCCTATTGTTTTTGGGTCACCAAGGTCAAAGGTCAAGGTCACAATCGGACTTTGTTAAAAATCCGTTTCCATGCTCTAAGTCAAGAACCAGTTGACCTAGGATCATGAAACTTTACACAGTTGTTGCCCATGACATAAGGAGGTGCCCTAGTGTTTTTGGGTCACCAAGGTCAAAGGTCAAGGTCAAAATCGGACTTTGTTTAAAATCCGTTTCCGTGCTCTAAGTCAAGAACCGGTTGACCTAGGATCATGAAACTTTACACAGTTGTTGCCCATGACCCAAGGAGGTGCCCTATCGTTTTTGGGTCACCAAGGTCAAAGGTCAAGGTCACAATCGGACTTTGTTCAAAATCCGTTTCCGTGCTCTAAGTCAAGAACCGGTTGACCTAGGATCATGAAACTTTACACAGTTGTTGCCCATGACCCAAGGAGGTGCCCTATTGTTTTTGGGTCACCAAGGTCAAAAGTCAAGGTCACAATTGGACTTTGTTTAGCTAAGTCAAGAATCGGTTGACCTAGGATCATGAAACTTTACACAAATGTTGTACATGACCCAAGGAGGTGCCCTATTGTTTTTGGGTCACCAAGGTTAAAGGTCAAGGTCACAATTGGACTTTGTTTAAAAATCCGTTTCCGTGCTCCAAGTCAAGAACCGGTTGACCTAGGATCATGAAACTTTCCACAGCTGTTGCCCATGACCCAAGGAGGTGCCCTATTGTTTTGGGGTCACCAAGGTCTAAGGTCAAGGTCACAATCGGACTTTGTTAAAAATCTGTTTCCGTGCTCTAAGTCAAGAACTGGTTGACCTACAGCACTTTTTCAGTGACAAGGCGCTAGTGGGGGGTATTTGTCCGCTTTGCGACAGTTCTAGTATTCAATCTGACATTTGACAAAAGTCATTTGTCTCTCACTAATGGGTATGAATGATCCATGTGAAAGTGCAGCTGGGGGCTGTGATTGGATATTGTGGTATTTCTGGTGAGAGAAATAAAAGGACTGCATGTTTGGTGCTCCAATATGCTACCGCAATATGATCATAGCAATTGAAAATTGAAATCAATTAACTGCCCAATCTGAAAAAGAACTGTAAAATCAATGTGTATGTGAAAAACAGATCAAATCCAGCAGAGGTCAACCAGATATTCAATTTCAAAAATTGACATACTGTAAGTAAGAAAAACATTTATTTTAAGATCCAGAAAATCATTTCAGAGCAAAACGTTTGGCTTTTATCATCTTTTATCATCTTGTCTCATGTTCAAGTAATATTTTATTCAACTGTTGTTGACTAGTTCTGTGGGTTTGATGAAAATATGTATTCCTTCTACCATACAGATCCGATCCCAGTTAGGTATGAGTGAGGATGAAGACACTGTAGGTGCAGCCATTGCTTGTTATCTGGCGCAGCAGGGTGCTGACCTTAACAAGAAGAATCATGCTGGCAAGACCCCGCTAGACTGCTCTGCGGATCCTAAAATACAGGATGTGGTGAAACAGTTTGCCACAACTGGGTAAGTTGCTGGTTACTGTTAGAAATGAATTTAACCTGTCACACTGAAAGGGACCTTCTAGGAAGTACATAAATATAAATTTTGAGAAGCGAATCAGACTTGGGGCGTCCATGGCCTAGTGGTTAGAGTCGCTGACTCGAGATCACTTGCCCTTCACCTCTGTGGGTTCGAATCCCGCCAGGGACATATGAACTTTCATGTGAGGAAGCTATCCAGCTGGCTTGCGGAATGTCGGTGGTTCTACCCAGGTGCCAACCTGGGGTCTTCCTCCACCATTCAAAGCTGGAAACAGGTCAAAAGAAAGGAGTTCCTTCCTGGGCACGCCCAGTCTACTACTCGCTCATATGGAAATGTCCGGCAACCGAGGATAAATAACCTAAAACACGCCCACACGCCCACGAATCAGACTTAGAGACATTAGCCAGATGGCTCATTTGGACAATGATCATATAGTCAGATAGGATAAACAATCTACATCCAAAAATTACTTGAGTAAAAAGTTTTTATCCTAGTCAGTCTACACAGTCCATGCAGACTCACTAGTGTTGAGACTTTTCACATTTCTAAGAAGGTCCATTTTAGCATGACTGGTCACAAATCTAGAAAGATTTAAAGTGACATTTCAGAATTATTTTTTCATAAATTTTACTTTTATTCTATCTGAAAATCTTTTCTTATGAAAATTCTGAAAATTTCAAGCCAAAATATTGAACTGTTTACGAGAAATATATATGTTTGTGCTAAAATTAAACAAATTGTTGTGGACAACAGTTCAGATTTGTATAGAATTTGTCATTTTTGTCTCAACTTTTAAGGCGTATTTTTCGCTTATGAATAACAACTTCTGAAAACTGATAGCATTTCTATGCATTAGAATAAACAATCTTTGCATCAAGACATACTTTTAAAAAATGAAATTAATGTGAAATGTCACTTTAAGATCTAGAAATTTTGTCAAGGATATTTCCAAAGCCTTCTCTATTGAGGTCATGAAAAGCCAGAATTATTATTTTGTGTAGTTGGTTGAATAGTTTCAGATTATTTACTTGTTTGCCAGCCAAACTGTATGATGAATTTTCATCTTAACCCTTTCCCAAACAAGACCGGGTTTTGACGTCCCTAATAGAAAAAGTTTGTGAAAACATTGAGACAAAAGAAGAAACTGCCGATAACCAGCAGTTTCTCCTTTTGTCTCAATATTTTCTTTGTTATATTGTACACAAATTCAACCTTTATCAACACACATTTTGGCGTCCTTAGTAGCTTTTGACTTGGAAACTCCTAAAATTTTGTTGTTTGGGAAAGGGTTAAATTATTTGTTGCAGGAGAAGAAATGACCTCGCTAGTGGCACAGATGATCGTTTATGTGATGTGTGCTGTGAACAAACTGCATGTGTAACTTTTGAGCCGTGTAAACATAGAATTGTATGTCAAGAGTGCTGTGTAAAAATGAAGAAATGTGTGGAATGTAAAACACCCATAACTGCCAAAATTGGGCCTGGTAAGTAAGATCATAATTTGCAATTGGATGAATAATATTGCTCTGTGCAGGTACTTTTAAAGGTAATGTAAA
Source organism: Fragum sueziense (assembly GCA_963680895.1). Taxonomy (NCBI): domain Eukaryota; kingdom Metazoa; phylum Mollusca; class Bivalvia; order Cardiida; family Cardiidae; genus Fragum; species Fragum sueziense. The sequence continues at coordinate 26,813,606 of OY804604.1, forward strand.
CAATCATGATTAGTAATAAGTTGCCTATATCTCTCTGTGTCTTTCTCATTCAGTAACACAGAAATTCATCAAACAAAATACAGTATTCACAGCGCCTGAAGCAAGGCTAAGTCTGTCCAGTCTTGAAACTTTACTTAACTACATGACTTGCCGATTTATTTATGAAATAATAACAAGTTTAGAGGTCATTATTTGCCAAATAAAACCCGATGTGCGACGGACTACATGTGTAGGTAAAAACCGAGGCGCACAGCGCCGAGGTATTTGCCTTAACATGTAGCCCAGAGCACAGAGGTTTTATTTGGCAAATAAAGACCTCTAAACTTGTTATTATCTCCATTATAACACTTTAAAAAACAAAACGTACATTCTAAATGTGGTATTTTGTGGAAATTCTGTCATGATCTAGTTTTCGGCGTAGGAAACGCTTTAGCGGTTAAGTGACATCATTGATGACGTCATTTGATGTTACCTTGACGCTACGTGACGTTTTTGCGCATACACAAAGCATAATTACATAGGGTCTTTATTGGTCAAATAAAACCCGATGCAGATCTTCTTTCGCTATATATGGATTTTACGGTAGAGTGTTATAATTGATATTAACCCTTTCCCAAACAAGACCTGGTTTTGATGTCCTTATTAGAAATGACTTGAGAAAACATTGAGGCAAAAGCAGAAACTGCTGATAACCAGCAGTTTCTCCTTTTGCCTCAATATTTTCTGTGCAATATTTTACGCAAATCTCATCGTTATCAGCATCTATTTTGTCGTTTGAAGTGGCTTTCAAATTGGACCACCCTAAAATGTTGTGGTTTGGGAAAGGGTTAAAGACTTTCCACTATTAAAGACTTTCCAAAATAGTGACTCCTTTTGACAACAGCATGAGTTAACAATTATTTTCTACTTTTAATTCAAGGGTTTTGTGTCATGATATGGAGATTTTATGCATGAGTAACCATTTTTTTCTTTTGAATTTCACTAGCCTAAAATATTGTATTTTGGAAAATGGGTAGGGCATTCCCACATAATGATGCTTTTTGGTGCCTCTGCATGGTAATGGCTTCAGGTCAGATTGTTAAAAATGACAAAATTGCTTTTGAGAGGCAATTTCTTCATTTCCTACCTTGGTTTGTATGCAGAAAGTCCCAAAATTGTAAAATTTTGTTCAGTTGATATTGTTGTCTGCCACATGTTTTTTCTATATCTATTTTCTCCTTTTCCACAGATGGTCAACCAGTCACAGATCAGTTTATACCTCCTGCCAGTACTTCGTCCAAAGATCCACAGAATTCTACGCTACAGCGACGTCTCAACGAAATGGAGGAGAATATTCTCTGCTCCATATGTATGGAGCGTAAAAGAGACATGGCATTTTTATGTGGACACACTGTGTGTAGTGTATGCGGAGACGCGTTGAGAACTTGTCATATGTGTAGAAAACCTATCACAAAAAAGATCAACTTGTATTCATAGCACGACTGTGTTTAATTAACATATTATCAGATGGCAACAATTTTCGACTTTCTTAATTATCCCCTTTCCAAATCAAGCCCTGGTTTTAAGCTTATAACCAGCATTTTCTCCTTTTGCTTCAATAGTTAAAAATATGTATGAGATTAGGTGAAACAGAAAATAGATGAAACATAAGTGTTAGGTTTTGAGTCAAAAGCTCCATCTACAAGAAGGATAAATTATGTCAATTTTGAGATTATTAAGATATGTGAAGCATTTACTGACTGCTTTGCGTAAGTTTAATATTTTGTACTTAGCCTATGTAGTGATGATTCTAGCAGTATTGATAACTTAGAATTGATATTTCCCTCAGATATCTTCTTTGACATGGGGAAATTAAAACTTAAAGTTCAGAATGTTGTCATCTTGTGATGTGTTACGCATGGTACAATCTTCATCATGCAGAGCTACAGATAAGAGGGGGTGAAGGCTTTTCAAAATGAAATATTTAACTAAATGTTCATCAAACCCTATGTTGTGGTACTCATTAGAATCGTCTCGTTGAGACGATTCAAATGAGTACCCACAACATAGTGTTTGAAATTGAAATAACAAAGTTAGATTTTCTTTACCCCCTCTTATCTGTTGCTCTGTAAATCATCTTTGTCCTTGTTAAACTTACATAGATTTGTTGTTATTTTTTGTTTGTGTCAAATTTTTACCATTTTCCCAAATGGAGCAGTCAAAAATGGATGATGCTGAAATGGACATAAATTATGGTGAGCAATGTAAAATATTTTAACATCATAGCATGGAAAGCATTGAGGGAAAATGAGAAAATGCTAATCGACATCATTTTCTTCTTTTTCCTTAAAGGGTTTCTAATGGAACAGCTTATAGGGATGTCAAAACCTTGGTTTGTTTGGGAAATGTTATATTGTTGCTTTTCAACGAAAATCTTGTAACTGCAGCTTGTTTTACGCTGAAGTTACGAGGTTTTGTTGAAAAGTGACAAAATGTTATATGAAACAATGCATGTTGAGCCCTGCATCAAAAGAATAGGGCTTGGGAGGGGTAGGGTTTGGGAAATCTAGTTTTGACTTGTTTGTCTGCAAGTTTTTTTTTTCATGTGCTGTCTAATTTATTTCGTAGTGCTTTGATGGTTGATATTTGCATGCCCTAAAGAGGTCAATGTAAAATATCATTTACTTCAAAACAAGGTCAATGTGACATTTCTAACATTGAGATGTTATAGCCTATTAGGCAAAGATGGTTCCTATTTGTATGTACTGGGAACAGGAGAAATGGCCCTTGATGGCTAATTAGACCAACTTAGATCCTGATCAGTCTGTGAACACACACATTCCGATCTATATCCATGCTGTTCTATAATAGCTCCTACATGTCCTGTAGCAACTGTAAAACAGCAGGATGGATCCTGAGCAGACTGCATTTAGGCACAGACTGATCTGGAAACATGGTGTAGTTCCATTTGCAACAAAGCTTGAAAGGTCTTTTTCCAGATCTTGGCTCATGTCTTGTTCTTTTTGTGTTTGTATGTGTGAGAGTGAAAATACCCCTGAATTGTTAGACGTAACGTCAAAAGTTGCGGACCAACGTTGTAACACGCATATCGACCGTTTTCCGACGTTAACGTTACGCGAAGGTGTAAAGAAAGTTATACATGAGAAATGACAAATTTTCAATGTTGGCCAAAAGAAAACATTTTCACAATAATACCAATACATGCATACATGAAAATAGCACCGTACAAAATTAATAATCTCAACTATCAATAAATAAATAACAGAATTATTTCGTAAGTATTGAAAAATCAAGCTCTAATGAATATTGAAAGTGAATATTTTACTTCTGTAGGAGAAATGGAGCCGTTTCATACGCTAAATATAACTTGTCAAGTATGCATATTTTTGTTATTAAGATATTTCTACTTGCGCAAATGTAAAAAAAAATAATAAATAAATAAACAAATAAAAATGAAAAAAAATGTGAAAATACTTGCTAAATAATCGTCTTCAAGTTTACTCGTTAGCAGACAAAAGATAGAATATTCTTTTAAATGGGGTCTACAACAAATGCATTATATGTAGGAAAAATGAAACTCCGAGACTAAATGCTGCAACATATTAGATGAAATCAATGAAATGCTTTACTTAAAAAAATGTCTTCTATTATCTCAACGTTTTCTTATGCCTTGGTCAATGCTTTTCTTTCTTTTTTTCTGTTGGTCGCGGCCTTAGCGCAGTTGGTAGCGCATCTGACCCTCATTCGAAATGTCCCGGGTTCGATACCCGGCCGCGGCTAATACCCTTTCTGACAAAATTGTCACCCACCAATGGGTTTGAAATCGTTAACCTAAGTGGGCGAGCAGCTGGAGGCTCGGTAAGGGTGTTGTGGTAGTACTGGTTTGAGAAACAACAGGAATCCATGGGTAGGTGCTCCAGCCGCCGCGATATGACCCTGGTAGTTGAAAACGGCGTAAAACCCCAATAAACTCATTCTTTTTTTCTGTTACGGGTCTCAAATTTTAACCTTAAGTTGCATAGACCACAAATAGCAAGATAGTCAAACAAACAACGATAAAACAAGTGGATCTAGAGCATCGATACATGATCGTAAAACGCCATGAATAGTTCTTCACAAATCAACATGACGTCAAATCGTCAAGAACGCGTTTTTGTGACATTTTTAAGACGCTACATCACACTCTATATCTTCACTAGTTGAAGAGATATTGACAAATGCATTTATTTTTTCAAATTTTATCCGAGATGTATGTCGAAAATCAATTCAAATTCAAAATATTTTGATTTTCTTAGAAAAAAAAGTTATATATGAAAAAATCACCCTTGCATTTGGGACCGTTTAAGTGAAAATGTGACATTTTTAAGATGCTACAAACACAATAAAATAATGATTTTCTTCAACTCCAATCAAGACAAAAAAATTAACTACAAAAACTAGAGCTCAGATGTATGTCCCAAATTTTTTTGTATATTGATTTCTAATCGCTATTGGAAAAATAAATTAGATTTGAAAATTAGACATACCGAAAAAATCAACATGACGTCAAATCGTCAAAAACGCGTTTTTGTTACATTTTTAAGACGCTACATCACACTCTATATCTTCACTAGTTGAAGAGATATTGACAAATGCATTTATTTTTTCAAATTTTATCCGAGATGTATGTCGAAAATCAATTCAAATTCAAAATATTTTGATTTTTTTTAGATAAAAAGCTATATATGAAAAAATCACCCTTGCATTTGGGACCGTTTTAGTGAAAATGTGACATTTTTAAGACGCTACAAACACAATAAAATAATGATTTTCTTCAACTCTAATCAAGACAAAAAATTAACTACAAAAACTAGAGCTCAGATGTATGTCCCAAATTTTCTTATATTGATTTCTAATTGCTATTGGAAAAATAAATTAGATTTAAAAATTAGACATCAGAAAAAATCAACATGACGTCAAATCGTCAAAAACGCGTTTTTGTGACATTTTTAAGACGCTACATCACACTCTATATCTTCGCTAGTTGAAGAGATATTGACAAATGCATTTATTTTTTCAAATTTTATCCGAGATGTATGTCGAAAATCGATTCAAATTCAAAATATTTTGATTTTCTAAGAAAAAAAGTTATATATGAAAAAATCACCCTTGCATTTGGGACCGTTTTAGTGAAAATGTGACATTTTTAAGACGCTACAAACACAATAAAAAAATGATTTTCTTCAACTCCAATCAAGACAAAAAATTAACTACAAAAACTAGAGCTCAGATGTATGTCCCAAATTTTTTCATATTGATTTCTAATCGCTATTGGAAAAATAAATTAGATTTAAAAATTAGACATACCGAAAAAATGACGTTTTTTTAACAGCGTGACGCTACTTATCTCTTTCTTTCCATTCCTCCATAGTTTGTTTACACCATCCAACTGCCGTAAGATTTACGCTATATCTTCTGTGACATCACTGACGTAATTTGCCAAAGTTTGTGCGCTTTAAAAGTCTTACTTTTTATTCTATTGGGATTCTCGCGAGTTTGTTTGGTAATTTCTGTTACACGTGACGACGTCATTTTCTGCGTCAGAGTTTATTTATTTTGTTTATCAAATTGTCTGTATTCAAACAATGTTAAAATTCGACATATATTAATAAATTACAATTCAATATCTTTTATATGATACCAAATACATGTGTGTTTCTCAAATAAAAATAACAAATATGCGGTTTTAAACAGAAGTGCATAGCCAATTTTGGCTTGGTCCGCAACTTTTGACGTTACGTCTTAACAAATATTTTGGGAACTTAATTGTTCCCTAGCCAGAATGTTGGAAAAAGCCCATATTGTATTTGAAAACAATGTGGATCCAGAATGCTCTGTGCATAGATCTATCTATGTTCATTATTCAAATCTGTTGTTCAATAAAACATGGTGTATAATCACATGACTTAGAATTTCCAGTAATTTTCATTGTCTTTTTTAATACTTGACCAATTTGAATTCGGTTTAAGGTTTACAGACCCTGAAAAAATCACCACTCTCTAGCCATACGAAATGCCTCAAATTACACATACTTGTAAATACACTTCACATAAGTTGATTCACCGTGCCGGATTTCAAGATTATGCTTCAAGAAGAAAATAATTAACAAATATTATTTTACTCTATATTTATATGCAAGGGAAGTAATTTTGAACATTTTTGTGAAATATTTCCAAAAGTATGCATCAATTCAAAATTCTAAACCATGCAAAATGCTTAGGTTTGTATTTGGAATGGAAATGTAACGCAGTTTAGGAATTATTTGCATTTTTCAAATTTTGCCTCTGGCCCTTTGGTGCTTTTGAGGGTCTGGATACCTTAAAGCAGAGAAGGTAGGATAATGCCAGATATAAGCTGGACGTGTTGGATTTTTGAAAAATCAATTGATAAAAAAGTTATTGAAGATAAACCAAATTTTTGGTTTATCTTCAATAACTTTTTTATCAGTTGATTTGTCAAAAATCAACCACATCCATCTAATGTGTGACGTCTGTCCACATTCTCTGCTTCAAACCAAATTCAAATCGGTCCAGTATTTACAAAATAATCGAAGATTTTCTGAAAATATTCTATCACGTGATTATCCACCGTGTAAAAGCTTCTCCATTACCTGAAGCATCTCTCAGAGACCAGCATGGATCCTGATCAGGCTGTTCTGGATCCAAAGTACCAGGCCCTGGTTTCTCGAAAAAACGTAAGTATATACTTATGAGTACATGCTCAACTTCAATGGAATACTCTCCAACATTGAAGGGTATTCGATTGAAGTTCACATGGATTTCGTGTGATTTGAGCATGAGAACATACTTAAGTATTTTCAAGAAACTGGGGCTAGATCAGACTGCACTTAGGTACAAAACTTATCTGAATCCAAAGTACCAGTAGTCTAAGATACTTTAACCCTTTCCCGAACATCCCTAATAGAAATGTCTTTGGAAAACATTGAAACAAAAGAAGAAACTGCTGATAACCAGCAGTTTCTCCTTTTGTCTCAATATTTTCTATGCCATATATTACACAAATTCTATCTTTAATGACTTCTATTTTGTCATTTGTGGCAGTTTTTCAAGTGGGACATCCTAAAATTTTGCCGTTTGGGAAAGGGTTAAGGACCTCTTTCTCCATATCGGGCTGCACTTAGATACAAACTTATCTGGATCCAAAGTACCAGTAGTCAAGATACCATAAGGGTCTGTATTTCCAGATCAAGGCTCATTCCTTGAATTTGGTGAAAATTGCTGTTGTAGGGGTATATCATGTTAACAGAGATACAGATAGGAGAGGAAATGGACTTTTAACCCATTACCAGATGACAAAATTTTGGACTGTTTCAATTTGAAAGGTGTTGCAGATGACAATTTCAAGTTGATGAAATCTTAAAAATCTTTCCATTTTGTGTAAGAAAACATTTTGGTAAATGTAGAAATTGATTGTGACAAGCAATTTCTTCAATTTCCACAATGTTTTCCCAAACCTTTTCTTAAGATGGAGTCAAAAGGCTTCACTGCAGCAGTAATGTGTTAAGAGGCTAAATATCATTTATTGATTATAAATCATAATATATTGTGGGTACTCATTGGAATTGTCTCCTCAAGGCAATTCCTTTGAGTACCCACAACATCAGGTTTTGAATTGAAATACCAAATATAGAATGCCTTTTCACCCTTTCTTCTGTTGCTCTGTGTTGAATTAAGTTATTTTTGTGATGAAAATTTCTGTGATAGATTGTTTCTGTGTAAATTATTGTATATACTGAGTTACAGATCTGAGGGAATGTGATGACTGTAAGTTCTAAGCATGCATTACCATAGTGTATAATCACGTGACTCATAATTTCCAATAATCTTCAATATCTTTTTTAATACTTGAACAATTTGAATTCAGTATGAAGCAGAGAATGTGGGAAAAAGCCAGAAATAAGCTGGACGTGTTGGATTTTTGAAAAATCCACTGATGAAAAAGTTATTGAAGATAAACCAAAATTTTGGTTTATCTTCAATAACTTTTTTATCAGTGGATTTTTCATTCAAAAATCCACCACGTCCATCTAATGTGTGACGTCTGTCCACATTCTCTGCTTCAAACCGAATTCAAATCGGTTGCATATTAACAAAATTATTGAAGATTTTCTGAAAATATTGTATCACGTGATTCTCCACTGTGATTACTCCCTCTTATCTGAATCAAGCTCTGATGTAATTGTAAATGTGTGATGCATTTCAAAGTACTAATCCTTTCTCAAACAATGGATGTTTTTGTCTTATAGAAATAGCATAGGAAAACATTGAGGCAATATAAGAAAATGATGATAATCACTGTTTTCTCATTGTTCCTCAATATTTTTTGTCATATAGATTCAATAAATCTTTTTTGTCATTGACAGTGGTTTTCAGATTGGAACAGTCAAATATTTTGCCTGTCGAGAAAGGTTGTTGGGTAAGCTCTGTATCAATTGTTAATGTGTGATGCATTTCAAAGTACTAACTTCACCCTTTCCCAAACAGCAAAAATTGGGACTGCTCCCAAATCCCCCGAATGACAAAATAGATGTTGGTATAGATGGGATTTGTATGCATTATAGCATAGAAAATATTGAGGCAAATGGAGAAATTGCTGGTTGTTAGCAGTTTCTTCTTTTGTCTCAATGTTTTCCCAAGCATTTTCTGTTTAAGACATCAAAACAAGGTCTTGTTTGGGAAAGAGTTAAATGTAAAACAGAAGACTAATGCAAAACTGCAAAGGTGCATATCATAAATTTGAACTTTTATTGAACAATACCTGGTTTTGATGGCGCTATCAGAGAAACTCAGAATATTGAGTGCAAAGGTTTTCTTTCCTTCCTTCAATATTTTCTAACCCATTAAGTCTTAACTTTTTTCTCAAAGTTGGATTTATTTTGTGGTCTGCAACCTCTTTCTGTATTGAACAGTCTAAAATCTTACCATCTGTAAAAGGGATAATTCTTTCCTGGATGGCAAAAAATTACAAAAAATTGTTGCAGACAACAAAATTAATGTTAATAAAGACAGAATTTGTGCAGAAGAAAATATGGGGAAAAATAAGACAAAATGAAAAATATGCAACATATCAGCATTTGTCTTCAATATTTTCTCAAACTTTCACATTAGAACCAGGGCTTGTTTTTGGAAAGTTAAATCTGCGAACAACAGTTCTGCATTGCCATCTCAAAATGTGATTTGATAATAGTGTGTGACGATTGTCATGATTTTAAAATTAATAGAATTCTAGAATGCTAATTCTGTCTTGTCTATTTGTTGCCTCTGAGATAATGCCTGGTTTTGAATCACCAAGACAAAGGGTGTAGGAAAATTTGAGTGTAGGGAAATTTTGAGAAAAAAAACATGACAAACTAGAACTGTCGCAAAGCGGACGAATACCCCCACTAGGGCCTTGTCACTGAAAAAAGCCTATAGATGAAAAGGTTCTTGACTTAGAGCAAGGAAACAGATTTTAAACAAAGTCCAATTGTGACCTTGACCTTGGTGACCCAAAAATGAGAGGGCACCTCCTTGGGTCATGGGCAACAACTGTATAAAGTTTCATGATCCTAGGTCAACCGGTTCTCGAGTTAGAGCACGGAAACAGATTTTAAACAAAGTCCAATTGTGACCTTGAACTTTGACCTTGGTGACCCAAAAACGATAGGGCACCTCCTTGGGTCATGGGCAACAACTGTGTAAAGTGTTATGAATCTAAGTCAAATGGTTCTCGAGTTAGAGCACGGAAACAAAATTTTAAATTTTGACTAGTCCCCCCCCCCCCCCCTTAAAAATTTCAAAGTGGCATAACTCTGAAACTAATGAATGGATCAAGATGAAAATTGCAGGTACACAACTTCATATGATAGGAAACAACCTGATAAAATTTCAGCAAAATTGCCATTTGGTCAAAAACTGTGGGAGGAGAAGAGGACACAAAATTATGTCCACAGACGGACGGACAGACAGACGGACAACCTGATTCCAGTATACCCCCCCCCCCCCCCATAACTTCGTTGTGGGGGGTACAAAAAGAAAATGCCATCACCTTTTGCATACTATCATAAATTGCAGTCAGAGGAATAGAAAATCTGCAGTGAAAAGGAGAAAAGAGGCTGAATGGCATTTTCTTTCTATACATGTTGCCAAAGGAAGGTGTATATCGGTATCATCTTCTCTGTCTGTCCCGATGATAATGTATGTCAATATCTTGTAAACAACAAAATTTTAGGGTGGTCTCATTTAAAAGCTGTTGCAGATGACAAGATTGATGTTAAAAAGGAAGGGATTTGTTTACAATATAGCACAGAAAATATCAAACAAAAGGAGAAACTGCTGGTTATCAGCAGTTTCTTCTTTTGTTTCAATGTTTTCCAATGCCTTTTCTACTGAGGATGTCAAAACCAGGTCTTGTTTGGGAAAGGTGCAACTCCTACATTTATGGATGGAATTTTAAATTTTTCACCCTTTCTTACATTTGTCTTCCACAAATGGTTGGGTAATCGTATACCTATGTGGGCAAGCAAGTGGAGGCTCAGAGAGGATTTTGTGGTACTGGTGAGAGAAATGGTTTAAGAGAAACAACAGAAATCCATGGATAGGAGTTCCAGTTACCAAATATGATCATAGCAGTTGAACTTGAAAGAGGCTTTAACCCTTTCCCAAATGACAAATTTTTAGGGTGATCCAATTTGAAAGCTGCTGCAGACGACCAAATGAATGTTGATAAAGATAAGATTTGTGTATGATACAGCTCAGAAAATATTGAGACAAAAGGAGAAGCAGTTTCTTCTTTTGTTTCAATGTTTTCCCAAACCTTTTCTATTAGGGACGTCAAAACCAGTTCTTGTTTGGGAAAGGGTTAAACCCAATCAATTAGATTTTTCGCAGAATGTTGCTTATCACTTGACCTTGTTGATGTGGCTTTTATGTCACAGAAAAAGAGGACTCGATGTAAAAAAGTGGCACTTGATATTTGGGAAAAATAAACAACAGAACTAGGAATTATTGAAATCAGCTTCATTCTCATAAAATTTACATAAAACAACAAAAATCAAGAAAAATAAACATCACAGTTTGTATAATACAAAACAGATAAATACTCTCTAGGTAAACCCTTTCCCTTTACACTTTCAAAATGTTGTTCCTTGTGCTAGCTAGAAAATGGTCTTATTGGGGATTTTAACTTTCTCCTTCATCCACAATGATACTTCACTAATCTGACAGATATTACATTAGTCTGCAAGTCTTAGAGCTTTAAGCCTTTCTCAGACAAGACCTGATTTTGATGTCCTTATTGTAAAAGGATTGGGGAAAATATTGAGGCAAAAGAAACAAATGCTGATGACCAGCATTTTATCCATTTGTCTCGATATTTTCTGCTCTACATAGCGCATAATTTACATTCTGGTCAACTTCCATTTTGTTATCTGAAATAGCTGTCTTTACAGTCTAATCCTTTGATGATCGAGAAAGAATTGAATTTGGACAAGTTACAAATTTTGTCATTATTGTAATTGAAAGATCAACACAAGTACATGTAATTAGTACCACTTTTTCTAAAACACCCAACATTTGCAGACACAAAATCAGCATTGTTAAAGGGGAAGGGTTTACTCCTTTTGTTCAGCACATGTTATCTATACACTAAATTTGGTGTAAATTCGTTGACTCGACTATATGGGACGGGTTTTCTGTATATTTGCATATATCTGACTATAGGACTCTTGTGTTCATGCTTATTATAAATATAATTTAAGGCAAATGAATACATGTTAATGAATCACTTGATGACAGTAAATTTCAATTATTGCTAATATGGTTACCTTTTGCAAATATGATTGAGTTGAGACAATCAAGTAACAATACTTAATAAATATACCTTTTCCCAACCAAACAATACATGGTTTTGATGTCCTTATCAAAGAAGGCTTCAGAAAACATTAAGTGAAGAGAAAAAATGGTGATCAAAGGCGTTTTCTTCTTTTCCCTGAATAACTTCTATATTATTGCATGAAATAATTACAATTCTAGTAACTTCCAATTTTGACAAGCCTAAAGTTAAATTATTTGGGAAGGGGTTATTTGAATGCTTTACAGTACATTGTTATGATGATATGTCAACTATTATTTTAATAATGTTGTACAAAAACAGACTATAGAGTTTTTCAAGCTTTGCTAAATCTCAGATGTTTCGACTAGAACTTTACAAAGAATACACACATTTTTGTCAATTTACCATGGGTGTTTTAACCATCCAGAAATACTTAATTCTATGACATCATAGATAAATATTTGACATTTTTCTTATGTTAACAAGGTGGGATATTCTCGTCCAGGAGAAACTTTTTTTTTTCATTTCAGATTTTCCACAATGTTTTCCCAAGCATATTTCTTTAGGGACTTCAAAAAGCCTCACAATGTGGTAGTGGGTTAAACACATTAAATTAAGAAAACATTACAGAAAAAGAAGGGTCATCTCAGACAAGTTTTGTATCCACATCTAAAGTCTTAACAGTTTTTAACAGTATTAAAAGCTATTTTAGAATGTATTAAATTTAATGACTGTTTGGTGATGGGTCTTAAAAAGAAAATATCCTTGATCGGTTGACCCTTATTGGGCATTAAAAGACAAAAATGAAAGCAAATCATCTGAAATGTCTCCCATCCTAAATACATTATTAACCTTTATGCAACATACATCTTGTTTTGATGTCCCTGACAGAAAAGCCTTGTGAAAAGATTGAGGCAAAAGAAGAAAATGCTGGTCACCAGCATTTTCTTCTTTTGCCTCATTGTTTTCTGTGTGATATTGCACACAAATATCCTATTTTATCAATATCCATTTTGTTGTTTTCAGCAGCCTTCAACTTGGAATAGTCTGAATTTAAGCAGTTTGGAAAAAGGTTAAAAACAAATCTATGCATAACTGACTAATACATTAATTAACAGAAAGTCGGTCTGACCTTTTCAAAATTCAAATTAAAAAACAAGGAAATTGTAAATTCGTGAATAAATAAAGACCATATATTACACTGCTTATAACTGGTGAAATACAAAGTTCAACTCTCTTTTAATAAATACAGCATGAAAACGGTGATAATTTATGTACATCAACATCAGCTATGTTCAAAAATGCCGTAACTACAGCTTGATTAAGCCTTAGTTACAGCATTTTCGAACATAACCAATAATATGCAAATCATATACAATTTTAAGCATTTTTACGCCTGAGTAAACAGCTATAAAACTAATTTCTACATTGTTTTTAAATATTATTATATTATGACTAGCTTTTATCTCGAGACAAATATGTCTTTTATCACAATGTTTTGAAAAAATAATAGCAGACTTTGTTCTGATTAGCCCTGAATATGTGGTACAATAGGACGTTTTTCTGGAATGACTAAAGTGATGAACAAGAGCTGTCCATAAGACAGCGTACTCGACTTTTCTAAGTTGCTTAATCCAGAATTTCTATGTCAAAAAAGGTTAAAATTCCAGTAAATTAAATGTGAGAGTAATGAATCTTTGCCTAGAGGCTAATATTATGGTCACAAAAGCATGTGCAAAGTTCCAGAGCAATAGCATATTAAGTAGAAACAGAGATATGAGTTGCACGGAACAACTTATACTTATTTTCTAAGTATAAAGGGGGCATAACTCCAAATATAGTGGATCCAGGGTCATAGGCCCTGGTAGTAAGGTAGAGGGTGTGATGGTGAATAAGTATACCAAGTTTGGGTTGATTCCCTTTGAAAGTATGGATGTCATTGATGTTTGAAAAAAGTTTAACCTTTGTTGCAACGCCGACGCCGGGTGACAGTATAAGCTCTCATTTTCTTCGAAAAGTCGAGCTAAAAATAATTATAATGATTACACTTGGAATCTGGAAAAAGGGGCCTTATAGGATTTCAGACAAGCATAGAAGCATATTTATGCTTTTCAACGAAAACCTCATAACTGCAGCTTAAAACAAGCTGCAGTTACGAGGTTTCAGTTGAAAAGCAACAATATCAACCTACACAAAAGTAGAGTCTAATAAGGATCAATGTTGTAGTCTTACAGCCACAGATAATGAAATAGCTGCAAGATACAGTATGGATCCTGATCAGACTGTATAGTATGCAGGCTGATCTGGATCCATGTTGGTCTCAAGTCCTATTAGGGGCCCTTTTCCAGATCCTGGCTCACATTAATGCAAAATGTTTGGTGATGAAATGACCAAAAAAGTGCAAACCATTCATTAACTCAAAATCTGAAAATCATTAAAATGGAATGACAATTTCTACATTAATTTTATACACTCATATATTGAGGAATGCTGTATATCCGAATTGAGTTTTCTGGAAAAGATACGAGCTGGGATTTGGTAACAAGAGGGCCATTGGCCCTGAAGCGCTCACCTGATATAATAACTTTTTTTAGCTCACCTGAGCACGAAGTGCTCGAGGTGAGTTATTGTGGTCACTTTTTGTCCGGCGTCCGTCCGTCCGTCCGTCCGTCCGTCAACATTTGGGGTGTTTACACTCTAGCATCCACAAAAGTTACTCAATCTTGATCAAACTTGGCCAAAACAAGTACGATCATAAGTTCTCAGACAAGTTCGATTATGGGCCTGATCGGACCAAAAAGTGCGGAGTTATCTGCCCTTGAATGTCAAAAAATGCTGTTTTTAAGTTTGTTTACACTCTAGCATCTACAATTATTGATCAATCAAGACAAAACTTGGACATAATGTTGGAGACCATAAGATCTTGGATGAGGTCAATTTTCAGTCTGATCTGACCAGAAAGATGAGAGTTATGTGCCCTTGAATTGGGCAAACTTGCCACTTTTTTGCTGTATTCAAAAAAGAGTTAATCTAAGGGAAGGAACTCTGACACTACTTTTTTCAGTATAAGTAGAGTTATCTAGTTTGATAGAGGATATAAATAGATTTACACTCCATTACCAAACAACAAAATTTTTAGCCTAGTCCAAAATCATAGGTGTTGCAGACGACAAGTTCCATTGAACAAAATTTAACATTTTTTGGTCTTTCTTGGTAGAAAACATTGTGGGTAATGAAGAAATTGCTTGTCACAATGTTTTCCAAAGCCTTTATTTTGTGGGGCATCCAAAAGCGCCAATGTGTAGGAAAGGGTCAATCAAGACAAAACTTGGACACAATGTTGGGGACTATAAGATCTAAGATGAGTTTGATTTTCAGTCTGATCTGATCTGAAAGTCAAGAGTTACGTGCCCTTGAATTTGACAAAATTGCCATTTTTGGCCGTTTTCAACCTTTTTTACACTCTAGAATCTACAATTATTATTCAATCAAGACAAAACTTGGACACAATGTTTTGGACCATAAGATCTTGGATTAGATTGATTTTCAGTCTGATCTAATCAGAAAGTCAAGAGTTATGTGCCCTTGAATTTGACAAAATTGCTGGTTTTTTTTTTTACTGTTTTCGACTTTGTTTACACACTAGAATCTACAATTATTGACCAATCAAGACAAATCTTGGACACAATGTTGGAGACTATAAGATCTCAGGTAACTTCGATTTTCAGTTTGACCTTATTAGAATTTTAAGAGTAATGTGCCCTTGAATTTGATAAAATTGCTGTTTTTGGCTGTTTTCGACCTTGTTTATACTCTAGAATCTACAATTATTTATCAATCAAGACAAAACTTGAACACAATGTTGGGGACTATAAGATCTTGGATGAGTTGATTTTCAGTCTGATCTGATGAGAATGTTGAGAGTTATGTGCCCTTGAATTTGACAAAATTGCCATTTTCGGCTGGTTTCGACCTTGTTTACATTCTAGAATCTACAATTATTGATCAATTTATACAAAACTTGGACACAATGTTGGGAACCATAAGATCTCATATGAATTTGATTTTCAGTCTGATCTGATCCGAAAGTCGAGCGTTTTGTGCCCTTGAATTTGACAAAATTGTTGTTTTCGGCTATTATCGACCTTGTTTATACTCTAGAATCTACAATTATTTATCAATCAAGACAAAACTTGGATACAATCAGGGCTACAGATAAGTGGAGGTGAAGACATACTAACAATGTTTTTTCAAATTCAAATCCTATGTTGTGGGTACTCATTTGAATCGTCTCGACGAGACGATACAAATGAGTACCTACAACATAGGGTTTGATGATCACTGACAGCATTATTGCAGTTTGAAAATCACCACCCCCTCTTATCTGGAGCCCTGTACAATGTTTGGCACCATAATATAGATCTCGGATGAGTTAGATTTTCACAACCTTATTGACCATAAGTTCTTTTTCAGTCTTAAAGTAATAAATATTAATTGAATTGAACAAAAGTGTTGCTCATATCATTTAGGTTCAGGTGAGCGATATAGGACCATCATGGTCCTCTTGTTTGTAAACCAATTTTCAGGTTGATTGGACAAAGAATGTGACCTCTAGGGTGCACACAAGGTTTATCTAAGATTTGACCTCGTGACCTAGAATTGATCAAGACAATCATTCTGATCAATTTTCAGGTTGATTGGGCAAAAAATGTGGCCTCTAGAGTGCACACAAGGTTTTACAAAGATTTTACCTCATGACCTAGTTTATGACCCCAGATGACCCAATTTCAATCTTGTCTGAAAATTGATCAAGACAATCATTCTGATCAATTTTCAGGGTGATTGGGTAAAAAATGTGGCCTCTAGAGTGCACACAAGGTTTTTCTAAGATTTGACCCCGTGACCTAGTTTTTGACTCCAGATGACCCAATTTCAAACTTGTCCGAGATTTTACCAAGACAATCATTCTGATCAATTTTCAGGTTGATTGGGCAAAAAATGTGGCCTCTAGAGTGCACACAAGGTTTTTCTAAGATTTGACCCCATGACCTAGTTTTTGACCCCGTATGACCCAATTTCAAAATTGTGCGAGATTTTATCAAGCCAATCATTCTGAGCAATTTTCAGGTTGATTGGGCAAAAAATGTGGCCTCTTAGAGTGCACACAAGGTTTTTCTAAGATTTGACCCTGTGACCTAGTTTTAGACCCCAGATGACCCTATATCAAACTTGTGCGAGATTTTATCAAGTCAATCATTTTGAGCAATTTTCAGGTTGATTGGGCAAAAAATGTGGCCTCTAGAGTGCACACAAGGTTTTTCTAAGATTTGACCCCGTGACCTAGTTTTTGACCCCAGATGACCCAATTTCAAACTTGTCCCAGCATTCATCAAGACAATCATTCTGAGCAAATTTCAGCTTGATTGGGCAAAAGATGGGGCCTCTAGAGTGCACACAAGGTTTTTCTAAGATTTGACCCCGTGACCTAGTTTTTGACCCCAGATGACCCAATTTCGAAGTTGTCCGAGATTTTATCCAGACAAAAATTCTGATTAATTTTCAGGTTGATTGGGCAAAAAATGTGGCCTCTAGAGTGCACACAAGGTTTTTCTAAGATTTGACCCCGTGACCTAATTTTTGACCCCAGATGACCCAATTTCAAACTTGTACAAGATTTCACCAAAACAATCATTCTGAGCAAATTTCAGGTTGATTGGGCAAAAAATGTGACCTCTATAGTGCACACAAGGTTTTTCTAAGATTTGACCCAGTGACCTAGTTTTTGACCCAAGATGACCCAATTTCGAACTTGTCCGAGATTTTATCAAGACAATTATTCTGAGCAAATTTTAAGTTGATTGGGCAAAAAATGTGGCCTCTAGAGTGCACACAAGGTTTTTCTAAGATTTGACCCCGTGACCTAGTTTATGACCCCACATGACCCAATTTCAAACTTGTCCGAGATTTCATCAAGACAATCATTCTGAGCAAATTTCAGGTTGATTGGGCAAAAAATGTGACCTCTATAGTGCACACAAGGTTTTTCTAAGATTTGACCCCGTGACCTAGTTTTTGACCCCAGATGACCCAATTTCACACTTGTCCGAGATTTTATCAAGACAATCATTCTGAGCAAATTTCAGGTTGATTGGGCAAAAAATGTGGCCTCTAGAGTGCACACAAGGTTTTTCTAAGATTTGACCCCGTGACCTAGTTTTTGACCCCAGATGACCCAATTTCAAACTTGTCCGAGA
The DNA here is from genome assembly GCA_963680895.1 of Fragum sueziense. NCBI lineage: Eukaryota > Metazoa > Mollusca > Bivalvia > Cardiida > Cardiidae > Fragum > Fragum sueziense. The sequence goes on from OY804604.1 coordinate 26,831,731, forward strand.
TTTCATCAAGACAATCATTCTGAGCAAATTTCAGGTTGATTGGGCAAAAAATGTGACCTCTATAGTGCACACAAGGTTTTTCTAAGATTTGACCCCGTGACCTAGTTTTTTACCCCAGATGACCAATTTCACACTTGTCCGAGATTTTATCAAGACAATCATTCTGAGCAAATTTCAGGTTGATTGGGCAAAAAATGTGGCCTCTAGAGTGCACACAAGGTTTTTCTAAGATTTGACCCCGTGACCTAGTTTTTGACCCCAGATGACCCAATTTCGAACTTGTCCGAGATTTCATCAAGACAACCATTCTGAGCAAATTTCAGGTTGATTGGGCAAAAAATGTGGCCTCTAGAGTGCACACAAGGCAAAGTTTGACGGACGACGGACGCCGGACGCCGGACACAGCGGTATCACAATAGCTCACCATGAGCACATTCGTGCTCAGGTGAGCTAAAAAGGCCTTTATGGCACATGAAAACCAGTTTCAAATATTTGTATTGCTTTTGAATTGGTCCATTTTAAATGATAAACTTGTAATTCAACCCTTTCCCAAACAAAACATGGTTTTGATGTATCTTGCTTGGGAAAACATTCAGGCAAATGGACAAAATGTTGTTTATTTGCCTATTTTTTTGAACTGTGCTTTATTTTGAACAAATCTCCTCTTTATTTACACCCGTTTTGTTGTCTGCAGCAGCATTGAAATTGTTGCAGTCTGAATTTTTTGTTGTTTTGGAAAGGGTTAATTGGTCAGGTAATTATTCATGAACATGTAAATTAAATAAGAAAATAAATAACTAGCTACTAACATTATATAATATACGGTAACAATTAGGCACTAAGTATTCTAATATTTCATAGTGCAATAGAACTTTTCCTTCAAGCCATTTGATACAAACCGTAGAATTTTTCCTCAAAATTATTGAACAAACCCAAATGAATGAATGCATGAATGAATAAAAACATTTTGCTTTTGTCAATAGCTAAGACAATTCAGAAACAAAGAAAGACAAAGAAAAATCAGAAAACACAGGGCATTAAAAAGCATTTTAAGAGAAGTTTTAAACTTTTTTCTTATTCCCAAAAAAATGAAGCAATTTCACTGTTTTTTATCTGATCTTTTCTAAATTCTTCAGAATAAAGCTTTTGAGAAGCAATATTACATCATCTATGTTCAAAAGTTACAACTAAAGCTGATTCAAACTGTACTTACATAAAAACTAGAAAGACCTGAAGGTCTTGAGTCGCTCCACAGGCCTGAATTTCTTTTAATACTCAATCCAAGTTTTGACTAGATTTTTGAATACTTGTGGTTCTTATAGCAAAAACGAAGTCAAAAGCAGCAATCATGTGGTCAATGCAAAAAGAAAGTAAATGATTGACTATTATTTTAGGGATGTTAGAGCGATAATAAAATTGAAAACTGTGATTTTGCCAAATTCAAGGACACATAATTCAGTATGTATATTTAAAATCAAATCGAAAATCAAACACATGCAGGATCTTATGTTCACTATCATTCTGTTCATATTTTGTCTATATTAGTCAATATTCATGGCTTCAAGAGTGGAAAAAGTGTCAAAAACTGAAATTTTGTCAATTTCAAGGGCTCATAACTCAGATTGTAAGTGTGATCAGTTGAAAATTACACAAAAGCAAGATCTTGTTGTCAACAAGATTCTTTCCAAGTATCATCTTGATTGGTTGACATTTGTGGTTGTTAGAGGGAAAACAAAGTCGAAAATGGTAATTTTGTCAAATTCAAGGGCACATAACTCATGATGTAAGATTCCAATCAAGCTGAAAATTACACACAGGCAGCATATAATGCTTATATATATTCTGTCCAAGTTTTGTCTTGATTTGTCAATATTGGTAGATTTTAGAGTGTAAATAAAGTCAAAACCAGCAAAATAGAGCCGAAAATGGCAATTTTTGGCAATTTCAAGGGCACATAACTCATGATATAAAATTCAGATCAAGCTGAAAATTCTACCAAGGTAAGATCTTATAGTCAGCATCATTCTGTCAAAGTTTTATCTTGTTTAGTTAATATTTGTAGTTGCTAAAGTGAAAACAAAGTCAAAATAGGGCCAAAAATGGCAATTTTGTCAATTTCAAGGGCACATAACTCATGATGTAAAATTCAGATCAAGCTGAAAATTTTACCAAGGCAAGATCTTGTAGTCAGCATCATTCTGTCAAAGTTTTGTCTTGATCATTTAATGTTTGTAGATTTCAGAAGAAAACTAAAGTCAAAACCTGCTATTTTTGACATTCAAGGGCAGATAACTCAGGTTATTCTTGTTCAATCCATATTCTTTGAAGGAATCTGAAAGAGGGTCACCCAAGGATCATTCCTGTGAAGTTTTGTTGAAATCCATCCAGTAGTTTTTGAGAAGAAGATTTTTAAAGAAAAAGTTTACGGACGCACGGACAGACGCACGGACGGACGGACGCACGACGGACACACCGCCATGACAATAGCCCGCTGGCCTGAAAGGCCAGTGGAGCTAAAAATCGTAACCAACGATAACTTCATTGTTCTCAAACTGTCTGAAAGTTTAAAATCAAATGACTGGAATTTAGAGTCCCATTGCTTAGAAATATTGACACTTGTAGGCAATATATTATGGAATGTTTGTGTATGAGTAAAACGTGAATAAAATCTGGCCTATAATGCATAGATACTAAATATAGTAGTTTAAGGCAAAACTATTGTAAATATAATATCATTTGATATACATTTACAATAGATTTGCAATTAATCCATAAACTATAAATGAGCAGGTATCTGAATAAAGGTCCTTGTAGCATTTAACCCATTTTCAAATAACGACACCTTTTGACGCCCATCAAGATAAAGGTTTTGGAAAACATTGTGGAAAATGAAGAAATTGCTAGTGACAAGCAATTTCTTCATTTTCCACAATGTGTTTTACCCAGACATCTGGTATTGGGTTAAGACCAACACGGATCTAGATCAGCCTGCAACTACATGCAGTCTGATCATGATCAATGCTGCTCTCTAAGAATTGATACAGATAATTAAGAAGCTAGTTAGAGAACAGCATGGATCTTGATCAGACTGTGCATATGCACAATCTGATCAAGATCCATGTTGTTCTCAAATGCCATGAAGGAACTTATTCCAGATTCCGGCTCAAATAAATACCATAACAAATTATCATACAATTGATACATAGATAGAACATAAACAATCAAAACAATCTATATTGCTTCAAAGCACTATTTCATAAGTTATAAACTACTTCACCTCATTCTTGACTATCTAGACAGTTTCAGATCTTTTGAAGATCATTTAATGAAGGAGACAAATGACACAAGGCATTTTCTGACAATGTTTTCTACACAAATATTTATAAGATGCCCAATGTCTATGCTCCCTGACAAAGCATAGATCACTGAGGATAATTATGACAAAGATTATTTTTGGAAGAAATCTTTTAGCATAGAGGCTTTAGGGGCAAAAGTATTTGGAATGTGAAAAAAAAAAACACTTTTGGAATGTACTTGCTATGATTAACAATTTTCAAATTCCACTGATAGTCAATTCTCACAATCTGTTTCAATTTCATAAACTGTTCTCTAAATGCAGGTCAATCAGGCAGATTGACTGAGACATGTTTTGAGGCATTCTGATTGGTCAGGAAGGATGGTAAAACCGATTAAGATTGGTCAACGAATATGGGACGAAATTTACATTGTTTTTAGGCACTATATGCTTTTTTTCTTAAAAGCCAACATAAAATGATGAACAATTAACTAATAAATACAAGCAAAGGTACAAATACCTTAAACATAAGAAACTGTCTTAGTAAAATGAAACATGATTGTAAATATAAAAGTCTTCAGATTAAATTAGTGCTTTTCCATATGACAAAATTTTGAGACAAATATCATTTCAAAGGAGCTGCAGATGACAAAGTCAATGTCACAGAAAAATTACTATCTTTATGCCAAAGCATGGAAAATATTTAGTGAACAAGAGTTGTCCGCTGATAATGTAGCTCGCCTATACGGGAGCTTGTCACAAAACCAGCAATTTTTTTTAAAAGTAGGTCAAACTCCAAGGTCAAGGTCACAAGGTCAAGGGTCATGGTCCCAAATGAAAGGTCTTGTCGAGATGTATCTATGTATGAAATATCAAGGCTGTATCTCTAATAGTGCCTGAGATATAGGCCAGGTTAAAGTTTTTCAAGTGAAGACGGGATGGGACGCCGACACTAGGGCTGTGACATTAGCTCCCCGGACATAAAGTCCAGGCTCGCTAAAAATGAGAAAATGCTGATCACCAGCTTTTTCTTCCTTTTACTAAATGTTTCCCAAAGCACTGGGAAAGCTAAGAATAGAAACCATATAAGCATCCCTACATCATACATACAACACATATTGCATAAGACTGGAGTAGCAGACAATTTGACAAAACAAACACAATCACATTTTTCAGCAGTAATTTGAAATCACATCATGTCAAAAATCAAAGAATGATAAACATTTGTTTTCCTTTTACAAGCAGAAAAAAGAAGAAAAACTGGCATCGAATATGTTTGCAAATAAATTCAAGCATGATACTCTAGATTTAAAACATCTTTTGTTCATTTAAAAAAGCATTTCCTTTTTTTCCATAAATATTTCCAATAGCAAACTTCAATGCAAGCTACCAACATGTTTCAACTTATGCGAGTTCATCTGCGGCAGTCCAAGTACAGCAGCTTTACACGATTCTACCAAACAATGAAAATGGGTCTGCCTCTTCTCATAGGCACACAGACGCACACCACAACCCTCCGTTGCACCAAACTTTTTAAATCCCTGATTTGCAATACTGTCGAGTTTGGCATGATGTTTTCTGTGAGTCAAAACCTTACTTGAGTCTGTACAACTATACTCACATCGTTTACAATGAAAATGTGACATTTTCCTGTTAAATTCACAGTTTGGTTTCTCACAATCTTGATTTATTCTATACTGTTGTAACTCTCCACCGGTTATTGAATCGATTCTCTCATGTCGTAATGAATGTTGAACAAGTCGTGAGCGATCACTGAATCCGTAGCCACAGTCGGAGCGATTACAATGAAAGTGTGTGACACTGTGACGGTACGCACATTTAGGATAGCTACATTCCTGGTTATACTTCCATCTAGAGTAACCAGGCGGTACAGACTCATCCTTCATGGCACGCATAGCTCCAGGTACAACAGATTTGTGATTTGGTGGGTCAATCTTCATATGGTTCGTTGGTTCAATTTTCAAATGGTTCGGTGGTTCAATTTTCAAATGGTTCGGTGGATCTATTTTAAATGGCTGCTTCAGTACATAATTATTTTTCAAACCTCCAACTAACCCTCCTACTAGACCAGGGTTACTTAGACTAATATTGTTACAATTTATAAAACCGTCTTGTTTTGTTTTCATTATATTTTGTACTGAAAAGTTTGGCATGGTAAGATTTAATTCAGAATCACATGAATTGTTATCAATATCTGTCAGTTTTACAGGTTTTGAGTAATCAACAGCCTTACTACTGTCCATTGATGGAAACGACATTTCAGGAAAGTCTGTCAATTTATTCTGCTCCTGAGCTTTCGATATCATCTCGGAGAATGTTGAAGGATTAAGATTCAGCGAGGAGGAGTTTTTATCCTCTTCATTTTCACTGTCGCTCATATTTCCGTTATCGGCGAGACATTTAGCCTCATCGGGATCCATGTCACCGTTCTCAATCTCATCTCCGGGGTTTATATTCGGTTGTTTAAGTCCAGAACTGCCAGGTACTAGAGCTAAAGGTTGTGTGCTACTGTCACTTCTTTTGAACTTGATTCCATGTTTACCGATATGAGATCGCAGTCTGGCAGGATCAGAGAAAGCCTGATTACAATCATAACAGTGATAATGGTCCTTCTTCTTTAATTTACAAAAGGGTCGACCACAGTTCTGTGACAAGCCATAATGCATCTTGGCTTTAATTTCGTTCCAGCTAGGTTGAGGTATCTGGTTAATTCCACGCTGTAAGAGGACAGTTAATGGCGCTGTAGTGTTGGTGTTCACCGCTGATGTTTGTCCATCCGTCTGTGTGTGTGGTATGTTTGTGTTTGGGATCCCGGACACAAGATGGGAGGATGTGACTGAAGGTGGGAGAGCCTGTATGGTGCTGATGGGGATCGCGAGCGGTACAGCTGTCACCACACCGGTACTACTACCTGGCAGCGTCACAGACGGGATCCCTGCTGCCTGCGGGATGATCAGCGGAGCACCCTGAGTAGGGGAGATGAGGAGAGGAAGGTTTGGCATCAAGTTTTGGTTGAGACTGGGTACTGGTATCAATGTCCCTGGTTCTGTTTTGATGACGGTGGTTAATGGCTGTACAGTGTTGACCGGGATAGGTTGACTGTTTGTGGGTTTTGTGGCTGGTAATATCGGTATTGGGACATCTCTACGAACAACTGCCTTATCTTTCTTATTATCTGGGGCACAGAAAGTTGGTCCACTTTCTGCTCCATTATGCTTCTTTTCATGCTGAGCCATAGTACTATGTCGTATAAACGAATAATCACATTTTGGTCGAGTACAATGAAAATGGCGGTTTGTTTGGTTATTGATACAGTTCATACGTCGACAACTGACATTTCTATCAAAGAATTCATATCCTTCCAGGATGTTTACAAAACTATGGAAGTCTTTAGCGTGAAGGTTTAACACATCAAGTCTGTCTGTAATTGTGAAACATCTCGGTCTAGCACAGTGGTAATGTAGACGACCAATAAAACTACATTGATCATCCGGGCATGGATCATCGCGGTGAAATATTCGGAAACCATTAAAAACTTTCGTATCTGCTGGTAACGTAGCTTCTGAATCTTTTAACGGAGCTTGGGACTGTCGTATTTCTTCATCACTGAGTTCAACTTTAGGAATTTTGGGTAATTCTATTTTTGGATACTTTGGTGGTCTGCCGCGTCGTCGCATGTGACTGTCGTCAATATTGCCAACATTACGATTTGATCGTCCATATGCTTTACCCGCGGCTGCCCGAGCATATTCATGGATTCTGTAGTGTTCCAGTCTACCAAATGTGGGTCCGATATATGGCACAACATGTGTACAGTCAGTCTGCAGAGAGAAATATGTAGAGATATGATAATGAGTAGGTAAATACATTCTGAAGTTTTTATTTGATTATTATTGATAATAAGCATTTCCTCTTTTACCTCAATTTTTCTGGGCGTTTTTGAAAAAATTCATATCTTTATCAACATAAATTTTGTTGTGTTGTCTACATCAGCTTTTGTCTTTTACCCTAAAATTGTGGTATTTGGGAAGAGTTTAAATACCAAAATTTGCTTAAATTTATCAACAAAACTTACCCAAATACAATGGTAATGCCTCTCTTTTTCACTATACTGACATGCATCTGGACAAGCCTCTGTCTCACTGTATTCTTTATAAGCTATAGGTGTGATACGGTCCTGTAACTCATGGAACCTGAAATACAATGATCAAGTATCTAAGGATCTTCACATGCTGAATGCACAATTTAATATTTTGAATGGAATCAGAAATGAAAAACAGGTCAAGTTCCACAATCAAAATGCCCATGACAAAATTTTGATTGTACTGATAGAAAGACAGACACAGGCACATATGAATGAATTTTAAGCTCTCCACAAAAATTTTATAGTAGTAAAATTTAAAGATGTCAAATACTGTTATCCAAACAATGTAGCTCAAGCTAGGACAAAATAATAAACAGCCAAACCTACCTAGCATGTTCTCTGACTCCATCTTTTGACTTGAACAACACTAAACAGCCATCAATCTTACAGTGATAATGATCCTTGTATAAATACTGACATCGTGGGTTACACGGATCATTCGCTGTATATCTGTAACAAAATTAAAAGTTTTGGGTAGATCTAGTTTAGTGTATTTCATCTTACTCTTTTTTAGTAAAAAAGTCGGCTTGAAAGTAAAACATTCAGTAATTTAAAAGAGTATCCTTTTTTTAAGTACAACAAAACTAAAGTCAGATTAAATAAGCCACTTTAGATAGAAGTTAGTTCTGAATAATTTCTTTTATCCATTTCATTAAGACATATTAACACATTACCAAACGACAAAATTTTGGGTTGTTCCAAATTCAAAGATGTTGCAGACGACAATTCAAAATGAGTGATTTTTTACATTTTTTGGTCATTTTGTATAGAAAATATTGTGGGAACATTTCTTCATTTTCCACAATGTTTTCCAAAGCCATTTCTTGTGAGGGAGTCAAAAGGCGTCACTGTGCAGTAATGGGTTAAGGTAGACAATAGTAAACCAAACTAAAGGAAACACAAATCCGAGCTTCATGCATATTAGGTTCATAGTTCTTTGTTCATCCACACAGCCTTTTATGCTAGAGTATTGAAAGAAAGTATATTTTACCTCACAAGGTAATTTTTCCATGAATCATCTTTCTCTCTTCTCTCGTTGTATACAGACTTCGGTGGTTGTAGGGCGGTCGACACACCAGTCAGAGTGCTGGGTACCGTCATCATGGTTCCCTGGTTCATCATGGGCAACAAGCTGCCAGGCAGGGTACCAGGCATTGTGCTATTTATAGAACTGAAGGTCACAGGAAGTGATGTATTACTGGCACTGGGTTGCATGCTGGGAGATTTTGAATCAGGGTTGGTACCCGGTTCATCTTTATTACTAAGAAGAGGAATTTTAAGTGACAGGGAACTACTGAGATCAAGACTGTCCTCATCAAAACTGGAGTTTCCATGTTGTTTGTCATCATCATGGTGACCAGAATCAGAAAAGTCAGACATGTTGTCATCCATGGAATAGTTTGAGTTGTTTCTATCCATCATGTGATCACCAGGACTCGATCTGCCTGTAGAGGTACCAGGAGAAGGTGGGGCAGAAATGTCGATGTCTGAATTTGATTCCATTGTCGGTTCTAATTTTGGCTTTTTAAGTTCTAGAGGTTCATGCTGGCTATTAGATGCAGGACGTTTCATTCCTGCCATGGTCTGAATGACTGATGTTGGAACTGCTTGAACTACAGGCTTTAATGCTATTGACTGTGCTTGGCTTGCTGTACCGAAGTCATTTCTGGGTATGATGCCCTTATTTGGCTGTGGTACAACCAATGGTGGCTGGTTGGTGCGGAAATGTTTGTATGCTGCCTCGAAGTCACGCCTCTCATGTTTACGTTTGTGGGAGTAAAGCTGGGCGGTGGAATGTAGGACATAATCACAACCTGCAACATTCAACAACAGTTACATATGTATGTTATAGAATAAGTTCTGTTAACTGTGAGTGGCTTAATGTCAATGCTTTTCTAGTTAATCACAGATAACTTTGATTTTCACTTTAGCATCAAAATGTAAACAAGAGTTCCATTTGACTACAAACATTCTGTTAAAATTTTGTTCATATAAGTCTGTCCACAAATGAATAAAGAGTGCTTACAAGATGTGGATGTATGTACAGATGTACACTCATGGGACATAATTATTCGCCACCCACCTATTTTTCACTGAAAAATTGAGTCTTTTTCTAGACTAAAACTGTCACAGAGCCTTTATTCTTTCAATGAGCAGAAAAATATAGATATGACTCAAAAGTATAAACATTACTGGATAAAGTCTGCTAAAATTTCTTTTGGAATGTCAGAAAGACACGGTTGCTAGGCAACATAAGAAAATCAATGAAAATTTCTGCCAATCCTCCGTAAACCTGTTACCATGGCAACAGATAGTGACTTTTTTGATAACTAAGCAAATGAAAATATGAACAACATAATAGATATAAAAGTGACAAATTTTTCATGAGATTGGATGGCTACTTACAAAGTACTACAATTTTATTTGACCAAGTTACCACAGAAAAATGCAAGGCTCCATTCAATCCTATGTTAATTTTGCATTTTTTGGTATTTTTTGCAACAAAAATAAAATTCAAACATTTGTTTCTCAAAGGAAACTTAATGGATATCACAGCAAACACAATAGTTAAATAGTTTACCTATTGTAGATCGATTTTTCATGCCGAAGGGCAACATGTCGAGCCCGCTCATTTTGAAGAAAGAAGACCATACCTATGTCTACAGCTGTCATTACAATGGCGTTGTAAAAGTGGGGACAAAATAAGTTGGAATGATGGGGATCATGGTGAGACAGTTTATTGTTCACAAAATATTACATGTCTATGTATTTATAACGAGATACCAGAATGGATTAATTTGAGTATACATATGTGACCCGTCACGCTAAAAGGGACGTTATGCTAAGTCCATAAAACCAAATTCCGAGAAATATACCAGACCAAGCAGAAGTCCATCCGATGTCGTATTTGGAAAACGAAAATATTGTAAGGTAGAGAAAACATTCTAGATTCAGAAAATACTTAGCGACACTCCGCCTTACTGAGCTTGACATTTGTGCCAAGTTAAGGAATGGCCCGGACAAGCAAAAATCAACTCATTTTTTACATTTGACCTCAAAGTTTGACCTTGACCTTTCATCTTGGAATCTGGTTCTTGCACGCGACACTCCATCTTACTGAGCTTGACATTTGTGCCAAGTTATTTCTGAATCCCTCCATCCATGGTGAAGTTATGGCCCGGACAAGCAAAAATCATCTCATTTTTGACATTTGACCTCCAAGTTTGACCTTGACCTTTGAGCTTGGAATCTGGTTTTTGCACGCGACACTCCGCCTTACTGAGCTTGACATTTGTGCCAAGTTATTTCTGAATCCCTCCATCCATGGTGAAGTTATGGCCCGGACAAGCAAAAATCATCTCATTTTTGACATTTGACCTCCAAGTTTGACCTTGACCTTTGAGCTTGGAATCTGGTTCTTGCACGCGACACTCTGCCTTACTGAGCTTGACATTTGTGCCAAGTTATTTCTGAATCCCTCCATCCATGGTGAAGTTATGGCCCGGACAAGCAAAAATCTTCTCATTTTTGACATTTGACCTCCAAGTTTGACCTTGACCTTTGAGCTTGGAATCTGGTTCTTGCACGCGACACTCCGCCTTACTGAGCTTGACATTTGTGCCAAGTTATTTCTGAATCCCTCCATCCATGGTGAAGTTATGGCCCAGACAAGCTCCATCCGGACGGACGCACGCACTAACGCACGCACGCACGCACTAACGCACGCACGCACTAACGCACTAACGCACATACACCGAACCGCCATTGTGACAACTATGTCGAGCTCACCGCAAGCGGGCTCGACAAAAATCATGTCTTTAGTAAAACTTATGTTACCATGGCAACAATGTTATGGAGACTGGTCAGAAATTTTCACCGATTTTCTTAAGTTGCCTAGCAACCGTGTCTCTGAGCCATTTGAAAAAAGTTTTTACTCAGACTTTGTCTGCAATTGATTATACTTTTTAATAATATCCAATATTGGTTGGTGTGTGAGAAAATGAGGATTTAACATCAGTTTTAGTCTAAAATTATGTGTTAAATTTATGCAAAAATCAGCAGGGTGGCGAATAATTATGTCCCTTGACTGTATGTCTGGACAGTAAAGCGTTTTCTTCTTTTGCCTCAACATTTTCCCAAGGCTTTTCTAATAGGACATCAAAAACAGGTCTTATTTGGGAAAGGGTTAATCAAACAGCCTACCTGATCTTATACAGTGTATGTGGTTACTCAACTTTGAGTACCTACAACCAGGAAAGTTACAATGCTCATATTTCATAAACTTCTTGAAGCCGTCTCGACCCAATACTTCATCCTTCTGGTGGTAACTCTTGTGTTTTTCTGTAATTAAAATAAACAACATCAGTCACGAAGTCATATTATCGGCCACTTTCAAACGCAGCATTTTTTCTTTTCTGTCCATGTTTTCCACCCCTTTATGTTTGTATAAACCAAATTTTGTTCAGCAAAAGTTTAAACCTTAATTTACAAATTTTCAGATTGACCCATGCTAATAATTAGCATTTTTTTCTGTTGTCTCAATGTTTTCCACAGCTTTTTTCTATTGGGGACATCAAAATAAGAACTTTTTTACGAAAGGATTCGGAAAAAAATAATCTAGTAATGTGAATAGTAATGTATAATGACCAGTTGGCCTATCTTTTAACCTTTTCCTAAAATAACCTGTTATTGATGTCCTTAAAAGATAAGGTTTTGAAAAACATTGAGGCAAAAGAAGAAAGTGCTGATAATCAGCACTTTCTCCTTTTGTCTCAATGTTTTCTGAGCTATTTTGTACACAATTCCTTTCTTTAGCAACATTCATTTTGTATTTTGCAACAGCTTCCAAACTGAACCACCCTAAAATTTCTCTGTTTGGGAAAGCGTTAAATGAACATCATGATTAATTTCTTACCCATATCAGCCTTGTTTTTAAATGTAAATTTACAGTCAGGCCTCAAACAGTGAAAGTGAGTTGTCCGCTGTCCATAGAACGCACACGCCAACGTCCCACAATCCTCCGTGGCTCGGAACCGTTGGAACCCCTCAGACATGATGGCAGAGTCTTTACGATGGTAGTTTGCGTGCATCTGTACATCTGAGGTGCTGATGTAGACTTTATCACAGCCCTTCTGTAAGTCAAAGAAAGGTAACTCTGGTTACAACTTGTATCATGATAAAAATTAACAAAGGAGTTATCTTTCTTTAATCTCATAAACTTTATTTTCAATATAAAAAAAACACCTATTTTTTTTTCTTTGCCATTTCTAAACATGATTTACCCTGGAATGTCAACAGCAAAAATTGTCTGGCAAACAGCCTATGTTCATTCATGGCTAAAAATCTAGTTGTTAGCAAAGTCCAAATTGAAAACTGTCTCTTATGACAAGGTACAAGGATCCTAGATCAATGTATAACATATCCTTTGGACTAAACCTTTTCCCCAAAAATGATGCCTTTTGACGCATGTAATAGAAAATGCTTCGAAAACAACTAGGCAAAAGAAGAAAATGCTGAAAACCAGCATTTTTCTAATTTTGCCTAAATACTTTCAGTGCTATATTTGTCCACAAGTAAATTATCTTTATCAACATGAATTTTGACATCATTACGTCCCTTGACAGCCAGAAGTGGCTATCAGCAGTTAAAATTTAACTGCTGATAGCCACTTCTGGCTGTCAAGGGACGATTAGCATCTTACAATTTAGGAAAGAGTTAAGTAGTTAACCACATCAACCACACTAACCTGTAAACAATGGTAATGTGTCTGCTTCCTATTGTGGGTACAAGGTCCGAACCTCTTTGAGCAATTATCCAGGGGACTAAACCTGAGGAACCCATGTTGTAGGGACTCTTCACGCTTCTTGTGCCACTTGTAATGGCGGACCATCTCCTCTTTCTTGATAAAAACTTGAAAGCTACAGTCAATACAGTGATAATGTTCCTTATACAGCAGGTCTTTACAGTGCTGGTTGCCACACTCATTGCCATTGTTGTACCTAGAAAGAATAAACTTGTGTTTTAAATGACAAAAACAAAATCTAAATATTCAACAATGACAGACCTTATTGACGTTATTGTTGCTTTTCAACAAAAATCTCGTAACTGCAGCTTAAAACAAGCTGCTGTTACGAGGATTTGTTGAAAAGCGACAATATCTTCTTTCTTGATAAAGACTCTTGAAAGCTACAGTCAATACAGTGATAATGTTCCTTATAGAGAAGGTCATTACAGTGCTGGTTATCACACTCATTACCATTGTTGTATCTAGAAAGAGCAAATTAAAATGTTTAAATGGCTGAAACAAAATATAAATATTCAACAATGAAAGACCATATTGTTGCTTTTCAACAAAAATCTTGTAACTGCAGCTTAAAAGAAGCTGCAGTTACTAGGTTTTTGTTGGAAAGCAATGATATCTTCTTTCTTGATAAAGACTCTTGAAAGCTACAGTCAATACAGTGATAATGTTCCTTATAGAGAAGGTCTTTACAGTGCTGGTTGCCACACTCATTGCCATTGTTGTATCTAGAAAGAATAAATTTGTGTTTAAATGACTGAAACAAAATCTAAATATTCAACAATGGCGGACCTCTTTCTTGATAAAAACTTGGAAGCTACAGTCAATACAGTGATAATGCTCCTTATAGAGAAGGTCTTTACAGTGTTGGTTGCCACACTCATTGCCATTGTTGTATCTAGAAAGAATAAATTTGTGTTTAAATGACTGAAACAAAATCTAAATATTCAACAATGGTGGACCTCTTTCTTGATAAAAACTTGGAAGCTACAGTCAATACAGTGATAATGCTCCTTATAGAGAAGGTCTTTACAGTGCTGGTTGCCACACTCATTGCCATTGTTGTATCTAGAAAGAATAAATTTGTGTTTAAATGACTGAAACAAAATCTAAATATTCAACAATGGTGGACCTCTTTCTTGATAAAAACTTGGAAGCTACAGTCAATACAGTGATAATGTTCCTTATAGAGAAGGTCTTTACAGTGTTGGTTGCCACACTCATTGCCATTGTTGCATCTAGAAAGAATAAATTTGTGTTTAAAATGACTGAAACAAAATCTAAATATTCAACAATGGTGGACCTCTTTCTTGATAAAAACTTGGAAGCTACAGTCAATACAGTGATAATGTTCCTTATAGAGAAGGTCTTTACAGTGTTGGTTGCCACACTCATTGCCATTGTTGTATCTAGAAAGAATAAATTTGTGTTTAAATGACTGAAACAAAATCTAAATATTCAACAATGGTGGACCTCTTTTTTGATAAAAACTTGGAAGCTACAGTCAATACAGTGATAATGCTCCTTATAGAGGAGGTCTTTACAGTGCTGGTTGCCACACTCATTGCCATTGTTGTACCTAGAAAGAATAAATTTGTGTTTAAATGACTGAAACAAAATCTAAATATTCAACAATGAAGGACCATAGTGTTGCTTTTCAACAAAAATCTCGTAACTGCAGCTTAAAACAAGCTGCAGTTACGAGGTTTTGTTGAAAAGCGACAATATCCTCTTTCTTGATAAAAACTTGGAAGCTACAGTCAATACAGTGATAATGTTCCTTATAGAGAAGGTCTTTACAGTGTTGGTTGCCACACTCATTGCCATTGTTATACCTAAAAAGAATAAATTTATGTTTGAAATACTAAAATAAAACCTAAATATTCAACAATGGCGGACCTCTTTCTTGATAAAAACTTGGAAGCTACAGTCAATACAGTGATAATGTTCCTTATAGAGGAGGTCTTTACAGTGCTGGTTGCCACACTCATTGCCATTGTTATACCTAAAAAGAATAAATTTATGTTTGAAATACTAAAATAAAACCTAAATATTCAACAATGGTGGACCTCTTTCTTGATAAAAACTTGGAAGCTACAGTCAATACAGTGATAATGTTCCTTATAGAGAAGGTCTTTACAGTGCTGGTTGCCACACTCATTGCCATTGTTGTATCTAGAATGAATAAATTATTATTTAAAATGACTGAAACAAAATCTAAATATTCAACAATGGTGGACCTCTTTCTTGATAAAAACTTGGAAGCTACAGTCAATACAGTGATAATGTTCCTTATAGAGAAGGTCTTTACAGTGCTGGTTGCCACACTCATTGCCATTGTTATACCTAGAAAGAATAAATTTATGTTTGAAATACTAAAATAAAACCTAAATATTCAACAATGAAAGACCATATTGTTGCTTTTCAACAAAAATCTCGTAACTGCAGCTTAAAACAAGCTGCAGTTACGAGTTTTTGTTGAAAAGCGACAATATCTTCTTTCTTGATAAAAACTTGGAAGCTACAGTCAATACAGTGATAATGTTCCTTATAGAGAAGGTCTTTACAGTGTTGGTTGCCACACTCATTGCCATTGTTGTACCTAGAAAGAATAAATTTGTGTTTAACTAAATGACTGAAACAAAATCTAAATATTCAACAATGAAAGACCATATTGTTGCTTTTCAACAAAAATCTCATAACTGCAGCTTAAAACAAGCTGCAGTTACGAGGTTTTTGTTGGAAAGCAATGATAATTTTATCCTCTTTCTTGGTAAAAACTTGGAAGCTACAGTCGATACAGTGATAATGTTCCTTATAGAGGAGGTCCTTACAGTGTTGGTTGCCACACTCATTGCCAGGCGCGTATCCAGGCATACTCCCATACTCCCGGGAGTACCTCGAATTTGAAAAAAAAAATGACTTTTTTCTGTGGCCTAAAAAGGGTGTTAAAATCGAAGTCTAGTACTAAGAGATCTAGTGTAACAGTCGTTCTTACCGAAGTAACATAATACTCCAGTAACCCTATGCTCACATGAATGTTGATAAAACATGGAAAAATGTTAAAAGTCTTACTTTAAAACGCTCCCTGATGTGGTCTATGATTCTCTTATATTCCAATTTTCGTCGGGGGGGGGGGGGGGGGCTTCGCCCCCTGAACCCCCTTGAGGGGATCTGCCCCTTGACCCAGCTGGGGGGGGGGGCAAAGCTGGAGGTCTGTGCCCACAGACCTCCTGCTTCTTTTTGATAAGGGAGTACTTCAATTTTGGCCCCAGGTACGCCCCTGATTGCCATTGTTGTATCTAGAATGAATGAATTAAAAACAAAATCTAAATATTCAACAATGGTGGACCTCTTTCTTGATAAAAACTTGGAAGCTACAGTCAATACAGTGATAATGTTCCTTATACAGCAGGTCCTTACAGTGTTGGTTGCCACACTCATTGCCGTTGTTGCATCTAGAAAGAGCAAATCAAAATGTTTAAATGACTGAAACAAAATCTAAATATTCAACAATGACAGACCTTATTGACGTTAATGTTGCTTTTCAACAAAAATCTCGTAACTGCAGCTTAAAACAAGCTGCAGTTACGAGGTTTTGTTGAAAAGCGATGATATCCTCTTTCTTGATAAAAACTTGGAAGCTACAGTCAATACAGTGATAATGTTCCTTATAGAGCAGGTCTTTACAGTGCTGGTTGCCACACTCATTGCCATTGTTGTATCTAGAATGAATAAATTTTTGTTTAAAATGACTGAAACAAAATATAAATATTCAACAATGAAAGACCATATTGTTGCTTTTCAACAAAAACCTTGTAACTGCAGCTTAAAACAAGCTGCAGTTACAAGGTTTTTGTTGGAAAGCGATGATATCTTCTTTCTTGATAAAAACTTGAAAGCTACAGTCAATACAGTGATAATGTTCCTTATACAATAGGTCCTTACAGTGTTGGTTGCCACACTCATTGCCATTGTTGTACCAGCCTAGAAAGAATAATTTTTTGTTTAAAATGACTGAAACAAAATCTAAATATTCAACAATGAAAGACCATATTGTTGATTTTCAACAAAAATCTTGTAACTGCAGCTTAAAACAAGCTGCAGTTACGAGGTTTTTGTTGGAAAGCGATGATATCTTCTTTCTTGATAAAAACTTGAAAGCTACAGTCAATACAGTGATAATGTTCCTTATACAGCAGGTCCTTACAGTGTTGGTTGCCACACTCATTGCCATTGTTATACCTAAAAAGATACAGGTTATTTTGAGTATTCAACCTTTTCCAAAAGGACAAAATTGTCCAAATTCAAAGCAATTGCAGACGACAAAATAATCCCTAACTTTTGTAGAAAATCTCCAGGTTATAGTTTAGAAAACGTTGAAGGAAACAGCAAAATTGATTATTATCATCATTTTCTTCTTCTCCTGAAAGGGTTTCTAGAACCATATTCATATGGGTCATCAAAAGGGTGATATTTTATCCAATTTGAAAACTACTGCAAACAACAACGTAGCATAGAAAATGTTGAGGCAAAAGAAGAAATCATCAATTATCAGCATTTCCTTCTTTTGCCACTGCGATTCCCCAAATCTTTTCTATTTGGGATGTCAAATCACGTCTTGTTGAAGTTTTAGAAAGGGTTAAATGACTAATGCAAAATCTGCAAATCATAACAATTTGAAGATAAAAAAAAGTGTTGCTTTTCTGTTGAGTACAGATCTTTTTTTGCAAAAAAATCGCCATAACTGTTATGACACAACACAAAATATAGATGATGAAAACCAAAGTTTGGATAAATAAAAATCCTTGAAAATACCAAATTTTGACATTTAATATTTTCTCTATTTTTATACAAAATCGGTTTTTCTCATAACATTTTAAACCTGTTTACTGTAGCAATGTGAAAATTTGCCAATTTAGACCTTTCCTAATTTGCCAAATTTTAAACTACAGTCGAAACTCGTTATGTCGACTTTTGTGGGCCACTGAAAATATCTCGACTTATCCGGAGTTCGACACAAACAACAGCTATCAAAAATTGAAAGTTTTCACGGAAGTCTTCGGCAGAATTCGGGGTATGGCTAATAAGACGATCTGAATAACTCTTGGGAGGAGGGGTCGTATTTACCTGTGTACATGTAGTTATTATACGATGATGAAGTATTTCAAATAAAATAAAAACGGAAGCTTATACTTATTACTGCCGTTGATAAAATTAGAGTAACAAGCGTCGTCTGCACATAGCCTTTCTTTCGCGTGTATTTTTTACGGATTGGGCAATCTTACAGTGAACCGACAGCAGAATGCTATCATCCGGTTTTCACCTAGTTTTCACACCTTTCGATCAAGATTTTAATCCCTATTGTTCGAAATCGTGTTAAGGTAGAGTATGCCTAATGGCAACTTTAGAAATTGGGGTGACAAACACTTCTGCCTGATAGTACATTATATTAGACATCTATATGTGCAATATGACAGAAATTCGTCCAGAGGTTTACTAGAAACTCGATTTTCCCTTATCCCACCCCCAACTTGCAAAATTCCAATATGGCGGCCACCACTCAAAGCAAAAAAGTATCTGAATTTTGAACATAAACACATTAAATGTGTTTAGATTTTGGTTTTTATTATCAAAAACATGTTTACCCATCGTCTGATGTGAAATGATACGACCTTTGTGCGCATATGAGTGATATTTTGTTAAATTACTGCGTGCTTATTTAAAAATAAAGCCTCTTTATTTCCTAGTTTGAAATTTATGCCTCTGAAACAAATGTTGACAGTGCCAGAAATAAGTTCACGCACTCTCTAAAACAGATATCAAAATTATTCTTATATGTGTAGGAACACGATAAAATCCACATATGTACATTTTATCCGTCAAAAATTGAAAATATATAAAGGTAATTCTTAGTACCCTCATGCTTTCGAACGCACTATTTCCTTCCCAAAAGACGTCAATGCCCCAAATGAAGGGTACCGTAGCCCATATCTAATTATATGCTTATAACTAAAACCCAAACGTTGTATTAGACTTTAAGAAGTTGGCAAATGATAACATATCAGTTGTGATTTCGTACGACTTTCACCATTTTAACCCTTTAAATACCTAGTAACCAATTGAACATCGCTATTTGTAAAAAGTAATGCAAATTCTAAAGACAAAATTGTACTTAATCTTTTTATAGTTTATAACAGCTTCCTTATACCACTTCTTCTGGATTGCATATTGAATCTAAGGACTTAAATGGAAAAAGAATCTAAAAGAAAGGATCAAATCACGGATCAAACCACGTTACAATTAACTGACAACGAGTTTGCACATTTTAATAAGGATCGCCGGCGAAGAAGTGATGAAAATCGAGTGCAAAAGTCTGAACAATGATGATCTCAATGAATGATAGGTGTTTGATAACCACATCATAGATTTCATGAGAATACATGTATGTGTCTTCTACTGTAGGGTTTCTTGTTATATTGAGCCAGCCAGTAACAAGTGAAGAAACGACTATTATACATACTACAATTAGTTTCCTAAATAGGCAGTTTCATTAAAATCAAAGTTTCTAATCACTTACAAACTGATGATATCAATCAAAATCATATAAAATTACAAAAAAAATGTCTCTGAAAAATTGCTGTTAAACGGAGAATCATACTAGAAAAAGATATTCGGGGTGTATTCGGGGAATTTCATTTACAAAGGGAAGTAATATTAAGCAATACTGTTGCTATATTTAGCAATACTGTTGCTAAAAATAGATACAGAAATTGTCGACATTTGTCGAAAATGTACGACAATAGTAAATATCCATTAGAATTATTCTACCTTAATGAGGGTTTGACAGCCTAGACAAAGTGACTAGGCTAATCAATTAATGACCTGAACAGGTAATTTTAAGGTGAAATTTGTCTACCGACCGGCAACAAATTCGACTCATCCGAAGTTGACAATTTTCCCAACTCGACACAAACATCGAAATTTATATGAAACAAAGAAGGGACAAAGTCGGGACTTTGAAAACACTTCGACTTATCCGGAAAATCGACTCATCCGATGTCGACACAACGAGTTTCGACTGTAGTCCTTATTTAAATGATGATGCAAATGACAAAAGAAATGCTGCAAAAGGCAGGCAAGTCCTAAGTCAAAGAATATGAATGAAATATTTCAGAACAAGGGGAAATGCTTAGTTACAACATTTTTTTTATTTCCCTTGATGTTTTGCAAAACCCTTTCTTTCAGTGTTCTCAAAATAAATATTGTTTGTAAGAGGAAGTATAAAAGGCATTTGAGAAATGCATCTTTGTTTTAAAATAGCTATCATAAAAGTTTCAATATTTAATATCCTCCTAAATTTTTATCCCTGTTACAACTTTGATAATGATAACAAAAAATTCTATTGAGGTGAAAAATGTAATGTCAATTAAAACCTCTTGCAAACAATTTCCTACTTTTGATAAAAGTCTAATCCAGGAAATTGATAGTTTTCAAGACATAACGTGAAAAGAATATGATTTGAAACTTTAATTTTCTTTGACATGGGTAGATTCAATTTCCATAATTATGAGCCTTTGACAGGCCCGTAGGAAGCAATTTCATATTGGGTGGGCTTAAAGTGACATTTCAGATTTTTTTTGTCATAAATTTCACTTTTATTTTTATCTGACAGAGCATATTTCCTTATGAAAATTCTGAAAAATTTCAAGCCAAAATATTGCGCCGTTTACGAGAAATTTATATTTTAAATTGTGTTAAAATTGAACAAATTGTTGTGGACAACATTTCGGATTTATATGCAATTTATCGATTATGTCTCAACTTTAAATACGTGTTTCTAGCTTATTGGCAACAACTTAAAAAAAAACTATTAGTATTTATACTCTTTAGAATAACCAATCTTGGCATCAAGACATACTTTAAAAAACTGAAATTGGAATGAAATGTCCCTTTAAGCCCCCTTGTCTGAATATTGGGGGGAGGGGGGAGGGGCTAAATTGGATTTCTCTAAATTTTCAGTGTAAAACAAGGAAAATTTGGCATTTTTGGCCAACTTTGGGGAGGGGGGGTCTTAAAAACCCCTTAGCAATTTCTTCATTTCCAACAATGTTTTCTGCACAAAAATACCAAACAATTCATAATTTCATACAGTCTGCAACATCTTTGAATTTGGACAGGCCTAATTTTTTAAAGTGAGGTAATGGGTTAATCTTAGGAAATATTAAATTTTTAAGATTGATTTGATGACTTTTAATTCCTTTACCTTTTAAGATATTTTGAGTAATTTGGCAGGAGTGTTTTGGGCGCCAGAAGTGGATCGGTAGCTGCACCAGAATTAGCGTTGAATACTGCATTGATGAACGAAGAACTGGTGGTGAATCTGTCATTCTGTAACTTGATGCCCACTGAAACAATGTGAAAAGAGAAATTTAGATACAAGCTTTAAATTTTCACAATACAATGTTTTTAATTGCTTGTCACAAGCAATTTCTTCATTTTCCACAATGTTTTCCCAAGCATTTTCTAAAGAGGGAGTCAAAATTGTCATTGTACAGTAATGGGTTAAACCAGTCAATCAAGGTTGTTAAAAGGAGTCACTGTGAAATTGCTTGTGAAATTACTTCATTTCCCACAATATTTTCTACACAAAAAAAACATAAACATGTAAAATTTCATTCCGTTTTAATTGTCGTCTGCGACATCTTTGAATTAGGAGGAGTCTAAAATTTTGCTGTTTGGTACTGGGTTAACCCATGCCCACATTAGGACGTTTTTGGTGCCCCAAAAGACAAAGGCTTTATAACATTGTGGAAAATGAAGAAATTGCTTGTCACAAGCAATTTCTTCATTTCTCATGATGTTTTCTTATCAAGGAGTACCAGAAAATGTGAAATTTCTATCCTTTGAAATTTTTGTTGGCAACATCTTTGAATTTGGACAAGTCTAAAATTTTGCTGTCTCATAATGTGTTAATAATAGACTTTAATTCCTGATACTAAGTCTACGTGCCAATCTTCACAACATGAAAAACCATACAAAAATAGTTTACAATAACATAATTATAATCATATTAATATATTATATTAATGTCAAATCATTTGATTTACACAGATTCAAACTGATTTTATAGAGGAACTTTTGACTGCAGCTGCATTTCAACAATAATTCCTTTCACTTAAATAGTTTGAAAAATATGAAGTAATCTTTTAGTTTGATTGGAGGTTCAAAACTTAAGGGCATTGGAAAGGGTTTACCCATTACTAAACGACAAAGTTTTAAGCTTTTCCAAATTGAAACAAGTTGTATATAACATTTTCAAAGTCTTGAAATTTTACAACTTTTGGGTTAGAAAACACTGTGGGAAATGAAGAAATTGCTTGTGACAAGCGATTTCTTCATTTTCCACAATGTTTTCCAAAGCCTTTATCTTGTGAGGCATCAAAAAGCGTCATCATAATGGTAATGGGTTTAGATATTAAATTTTTGGCAGTAAATTTTAGAAATGATAATTTAACATGCTTTGGTGATGAATCTTGCAAACTAGGCCATCATTCATTCAATCAAAAATTGAGGCGCAGAGCCGGCGCTGGTACTGAATACATGATTTGTCTCATCTCATCGTGTATTCTTTCCCTAACGATAAAATTTTATACTGGTCCAATTTGAAAACTTGCAGACAACAAAATGGTTGTTGATAAAGATAGGGTTAGAGTACCATATAGGTCTAGCACTTAAAATGTTTGCAGAAATAGAGAAAGTGCTGGTTGCCATAATTTTCTTCTTTTGCCTCAATGTTTTCCCATTTAGCTTCTGCCAATGCTCAAATGGCAGAAACTATTGCTTTTAAGTTGAATTCTCTTTTATTTCATTAAATGTCCAATCTATTTTATAAGCAAACCGTTTCAAAAATTTGCTGAATCGAGATGTGACACTTATCAGAACTGATGACAAAATAGATCTAATAATGAAAATAAATTCTTGAAGTTTTTATTTAAAATTTGAGAAAAGACAGCTTCAAATTTTCTTCTTTAAAATCATACCGTTTAGGTTTTCAAAAAAGCCGAGTTGTAAAAGCATGCAGTCATTATTCGGAAAAGTGTTGCAAATACACAATCCTGATTGATTAGGAGTGACTGCAATTTCTTTTGAAATTGTTCAAATATGTAGTTTTAAATAAGCGCTATTGTTTTACAACATGACGGCATTGATAGTTTATGATAATAGGTCCGCAGTGGCAGACAGTCGAGAAGGAAATTTTCGTTAAACTTGCAAAATTTACATATTCGCTTTATTTTATGTTCCCTTTGAAGTTGGCCTCCGCTATTTTACCTGTCTTTAAATAGTCAATCAAAATATCACGTAAAATAATGATAAAATCCTTCAAATTAATGTTTTGTCATACTTATTAATATTTCATCAAAAATCATAAATTAGGAAAAACAGCTAATTATGCACATATTAAATTATTTTAAACCCTTGATTGGAACAAATTTGAATATTTTTTCCGTAAAGGTAATGAAATGTTTGGCAATTTATTACGAAAACATGACAATCGTTGAAAAAATCGCCCAATAGAAATTGCAATAGGAAATCATACATGACATGATCAGAATAAATTCAGCGAGATCTGTCATTCAATTAATTGGCAAAGACAAAAACTGACAATTCATGATAATTTATTAATTGACTTAACAGGGTTTCCGTCAATTTTGACAGTATTTTTATAATATTGTGGTGGCTGAAGCACCTAATCATGGATTTCTGTTAATTCTCTAACAACAGAGCATTCAGAAACATCAAAATAAAGTCTTGTTCAGTAAAAGATTTATCAAATTGTTATACATATAATATTATCCTCTTATTCCTTATGCAACAATTTTGAGACGTCCCTATCACTTTCTAATCTGCATTTTGCTACTCGATCAAATCATTAATTAATTAATATTCATGTAATTTAGCATGATAGGTACAATATGGCAATGAATTCTTTTTCCAATCACTTAGTGTGACTTTCAGCATATAAATCCTTGTACAGGAATGAGGAAACACTTTGATGAGTAACGCATTTTGAGCTTTTTGAACCCCTGCATGATCTGCACTTTGTGGCCACAAAATTTTATAACCTTTTTAATAAACAATATTAGGCTGAAAAAAAATCAAAGGAAAAATTGAATAAGGCTCAATGCCACTATTAACAGTCTTTCCATCAAATCACAGTTATTTGAGCATCTAACTGTGGATTCCTGGTATTTCTCTCACCAGTACTACTACCACATACATGCCCATCCAATTTCTTGTTTTTTTTTTATATCATTGGGCGTGTTTCAGTTGTTTTCCAAATAAAAGTTAAAGAACAAAGAAAATTTAACGATCATAATCCGCATTTTACAAGACAATATTAAATTTTTACAATCTTACGCCAACACGACGTTTTTATGTAAAAGACATCAAGCCGGAAATGTTATATTTTGTAGATTTCATATCATTTGACTGTCAAACAATATTGTTGTCTTGAACTCTTTCATACAGAAGACATGGCTTTGATGTTCCCGATAGAAAAGGCTTTGGAAACATTGAGACGAATAGAGAAAATACTGATGATAAGCATTTGCCTCTTTTGCCTCAATACTTTCTGCGCTACAGTTGTCCGCTCTTTCTGACATTTATTTTGTCTTCTTCGGCACCATTCTAACAGGACAAGTCCAAATTTTCGTTGTTTGGGAAAGGATTTAAAAGAGCACAGATAAATTATAATTTTATGACAAAACTCTGGATTTTAGTGTGTTTCAGCGAAGATGAAAGGATACAATCATGTTGGCCCGTCAAGTCACGATGATTTATTTACAATATTAATTCTGCGCTGAAAAATTGATAATTCACCTTCTTTCCTGCTCAATTTGGTTCTATTTAACCCATTACCAAACATTGAGACATTTTGACCGCCATAAGATAAAGACATTGGAAAACATTGTGGAAAAATTCCCATGTTTTCTACCAAAAAAACTTTTAATTTCAATCACTTGAAATTAGTTTCTGCAACATCTTTGAATATTTAGGACCAATCTAAAATTTTGCTGTCTGGTAATGGTTTAATTGTTTCCCAGACAATGAGCATTAAATTTTGGCTGCTCCAATTTAAAAGCTGCTGTTGATGAAATGGTGGATGTTATTTTAAACACAAAGTTGTTATGTGTACATATAAGGTTAAAATATTGAGGCAAAAGAAGGAAATGCTGGTCACACTAGTTTTTATGTCTCCAAAAAAGGTGGCTTTCATTGGAAAGCATTGAGCAAAAGAAAGAAAATGCTGATATTCAGCATTTTCTCCTTTTGTATCAAGGAACAAATTTTCTCTTGGGAAAGCATTGAGAAAAAAGGAGAAAATGCTGAGTATCAGCATTTTCTCCTTTTGCATCAAGGCTTTCCATGCTATAATCATAAATTTTGTCTTGGTAAAAGGTCACCAATGATAGGTCAGATGAGTCAATTAATGGGGTTAAAAAGTGTCATTTTCTCCAAAAACCTCTAATTTAGATACATCATAATTTTTGCTATAAAACAAGCTAAAATCACCCAAAATGGATGAAGTGCCCATTGATCAACCTGCCATGTTTTATCAGAGAAAACAAGGGCCGAGGACATTAAAACGCAATTTACACAGTGACAACATAATCAAAATCAATTAAAACATTATCCATTATTATTAATAATACTCACAATCCCATCATAAAACATTTTTTGTGTTTAAACTTTTTGTAATTGATAAATGGTAAATGGTTGCTATGGTAACTGTTATCATCCTTTAAAATTTCTATCATGACACTTTCTGATTTCATTTGAATGAAATTCTTTTCTTGTTGACACATTTTGCTATGGTTTCTATATTTCTTTAAAGGTTACTATTGCATTTTTTCCATTAGAATTATTATTTAGAGACATAAATTATTTCAATAACTTTGCATTTAACCCTTTCCCAAACGACAAAATTTTAGGGTGACCCCCTTCAAAAACTGCAACAAATGACAAAATGGATGTTGTTAAAGATATGATTCACGTAAAATATGGCACAGAAAATATTGAGACAAAAGGAGAAACTGCTGGTTATCAGCAGTTTCTTCTTTTGTCTCAATGTTTTCCCATGCCATTTCTATTAGGGACGTCAAAACCAGGTCTTGTTTGGGAAAGGGTTAATTCATTGCATGTTTCATTATTTAGTTTTTCAGTTATACAATGTAGCAGTACAAAATGACATCACATTCAAGTTCATATTTAAAGGCTAGGCCAGATAATTTAGAACAATCCCCATTGTTGAAGCAGTCAGAGCAAGCATAACTTCATTGTGCACATTATCTTCCACCAAAAAGAAGGAATCATTATTAAGAAACCAAGTGTTTTACTTTCTCACAAGAACCCGAGTTTCTGATAAAGTTCTATGACTAGAAATGAAAAAGACTGGAAGGTCAAAAGTCATTAAAAAGCTTTCATTCACAAAAAGATTGTCCAAACTCTCAATTTTGAGCTAATGGATGGGAGTAAAAGCTAAATTAAGAAAGTACAAGGAACTTCATTTGCATGATATATCTCATAAAATAAAATAATTTTTCAAAATAAATTTATGAAAACAAATTTGCTGTGCATGGAGACAGGCAGTTACCTTCATTCATCAAGCTTAACCCATTACCAGACAGCAAAATTTTAGATGGTCCAAATTCAAAGATATTGCAGACAAAAAATTCAAGAAAATGAAATTTTGAACATGTTTGGTCTTTTTGGGTAGAAAACATTGTGGGAAATGAAGACATTGCTTGTAAAAAGCAATGTTTTCATTTTCCACAATGTTTTCCAAAGCATTTATCTTTTGAGGGATCAAAAAGAGTCAATGTGTGGGAATGGTACCTTTTCCCAAACAATTTGATGTCCCTATTAAGAAAAAAAGCTTGGGAAAACATTGAGACAAAAGAAGAAAAATGCTGATAACAAGCATTTCGTCAGTGTCATAGTGAAACCTTGCAAGTTTGCAAAACCATTGACAATTTTCTTCTTTTGTCTCCATATTTTCTGTGCATTATATTCACAAATACAACCTTTTTCAACATCCATTTTTTTATCTGCTCCAGTTTTTGAATCAGACCACCTTTAAATTTAGTGGTCTGAGAATTTTATGGTTAACCCTCTTCATTTTGATTCCAGAATATTCCTACTAAATGAAGATCAGACTGTACATAATGTGGAGTATGATCCTATTCTATGCAACTTAAAATTTTTAACTTCGATTTGTATTAGCATTAATAAATTAGTAAACTGTATTCAATGAGATTTGACTTTATGCAACATGTTATTTATCAAAATGTTGGTGATCTTTTTTTTTTTTTTTTTTTTTGAACCAGTCTGGTTAAAAACTGCTCAAGATATCTAAGTCATTGGTAAGAAAATGCACACTCTAATTTAAAGCATTTTATTCATTGATTGAAAAAGATTTAACACAATTATCATCATTATCTTCTTTTCTCTTAGTTATCTTTTCAAAAGATTTATCCCATTTTGTAGTCAAAAACATTCATTATTCAGGAAAAGGTTTAGAGATTGATCAAAATTCATGCAATGCGAGCAGATCATGCATAAAAATGATGGATTTAAGCCATTTATCAGAGGTGTGAGTTTCACAATAAGAAGGATTTTGACAAAAAACATCAAATTTAAATACTTTATCCTGACAGATTAGATTGCACTGAATAGGAAAGGAATTATCTCCCTTGCATTGAGAAATTGAGAATTTTAAGGAACTAACTGAATGATAGATAGAATTTTAGGCTGGTCAATATTGTAGTGCATCATTTGCTCAACATTTTTATCCCATTACAAAATAATACTAAATAATTATTTTATGCCCTATAAGATACTGGCTTTGAAAAACATTGCGGAAAATGAAGAAATTGCTTGTAACAAGTAATTTTTTCTACCAAAAAAACAAATCAAATCCACTTGAAATTGTCGTCTACAACATCTTTGAATTTGGATCAGTCTACAATTTTACTGTCTGGTAATGGTTTATTGCACAGCTGCAGAGGACAAGACGAAAGATGTTGACAAAGGTAGGATTTGTGTACAATGAAACACAAAAAAATATTGAGGCAAGAGAAGAAAAGGAGAAAATGTTGGGCAACCAATTATAACGGAGACAATGGGTTTCAGAAAGATAGACTTTTTCCTTCTTTTTGGTTTTGAGAACATATTTTAAACTACATAGATGGTGTTTAAAGGGGCTCATTCTATGTTTTTATGCTTCCGAACTGTTCAGGAACTCATATTAATTTTGTGCATGGAAAAACAATTAGCAATTAGCAATGCATAAAAACCTCAATCTCGGCGAAAAACATCTTTCCTTTGCTATAGATCAATCCTTTACAAGCGTGTTTACACATTCTATTTTTACTTCAAAACAAGACAAGGTCAAGGTCAACGAGACACACCTCCGCGATATTAACACACCGTACAACCGGCTGTGTTGATGACTGTGACCTTATTTGCGAGGAATATGTGAAAAGGTTTATTTTGTACAAGCACTGAACATTTATACGCGTATTTATCAACTATATAATACCAAAGATCCTTTCGTTTATTTATCAAAGTAAATTCATTTGACCTACCATGCACATGACATCAGATACCAAATCTGTCTTCGCTGACTTTCTACGCAGCCGGTTGTACGGTGTGTTAAATCTCGCTGAGCACAGATGACGTATCTCTGACGTAATTGATTTTTGAAGGTTGGGCATATGTAGCCGTTACAAAACAAAAACAAGAGGACCCTGAGGGCCCTAAATCGCTCACCTGAGTTATGTTTTAATAATGCCAAATAACTTTGCATATGTTACACATTGTTGTCCCAGGGAAGAATTTGGCCATGTAGTTTCAGAGGACATGTTGTTTACAGAAATTGATCAGCTTTTATGACATTTCCCATTTTCTGATGCCACAGCAACAAAAGTTTTTCATAGATTTCAATTCTTTTAGCAATTTTTATAAGGGACCACCCAATGAACATTACTGCCAAGTTTGGTTGATTTTGACCGAGAAGTTAAGGTCGTTAAAAGAAGTTGTTGAGCTTTTGTGAAATTTCCCATTTTCCGATGCCACGGCAACCATAGTTTTCCATTGATTTCAATTCTTTTAGCAATTTTTATAAAGGACCATCCAAGGAACATCTCTGCCATGTTTGGTTGATTTTAACCCAGAAATTAAGGAGGAGATGTCGTTTAAAGAAGTTGTTGAGCTTTTGTGAAATTTCCCATTTTCCGATGCCACGGCAACCAGAGTTTTTCATGGATTTCAATTATTCTAGCAATTTCTATAAGGGACCACCTAAGGAACATTTCCGCCAAGTTTGGTTGATTTCAACCCAGAAGTTAAGGAGGAGATGTCGTTTAAAGAAATTGTTGAGCTTTTGTGAAATTTCCCATTTTCTGATGCCACGGCAACCAGAGTTTTTCATGGATTTCAAATATTTTAGCAATTTTTATAAGGGACTACTCAAGGAACATTTCTGCCAAGTTTGGTTGATTTTGACCAAGAAGTTAAGGAGGAGATGTCGTTTAAAGAAATTGTTGAGCTTTTGTGAAATTTCCCATTTTCCGATGCCACGGCAACCAGAGTTTTTCATGGATTTCACTTCCTTTAGCAATTTTTATAAGGGACCACCCAAGGAACATTTCTGCCAAGTTTGGTTGATTTTGACCCAGTAGTTTAGGAGGAGATGTCGTTTTAAGAAATTGTTGAGCTTTTGTGAAATTTCCCATTTTCCGATGCCACGGCAACCAGAGTTTTTCATCGATTTCAATTATTTTAGCAATTTTTATAAGGGACCACCCAAGGAACATTTCTGCCAAGTTTGGTTGATTTTGACCCAGTAGTTTAGGAGGAGATGTCGTTTAAAGAAATTGTTGAGCTTTTGTGAAATTTCCCATTTTCTGATGCCATGGCAACCAGAGTTTTACATGGATTTCAATTATTTTAGCAATTTCTATAAGGGACCACCCAAGGAACATTTCTGCCAAGTTTGGTTGATTTTGACCCAGTAGTTTAGGAGGAGATATCGTTTAAAGAAATTGTTGAGCTTTTGTGAAATTTCCCATTTTCCGATGCCACGGCAACCAGAGTTTTTCATGGATTTCAATTATTTTAGCAATTTTTATAAGGGACCACCCAAGGAACATTTCTGCCAAGTTTGGTTGATTTTGACCCAGTAGTTTAGGAGGAGATGTCGTTTAAAGAAATTGTTGAGCTTTTGTGAAATTTCCCATTTTCCGATGCCACGGCAACCAGAGTTTTTCATGGATTTCAATAATTTTAGCAATTTTTATAAGGGACCACCCAAGGAACATTTCTGCCAAGTTTGGTTGATTTTGACCCAGTAGTTTAGGAGGAGATGTCGTTTAAAGAAATTGTTGAGCTTTTGTGAAATTTCCCATTTTCCGATGCCACAGCAACCAGAGTTTTTCATGGATTTCAATAATTTTAGCAATTTTTATAAGGGACCACCCAAGGAACATTTCTGCCAAGTTTGGTTGATTTTGACCCAGTAGTTTAGGAGGAGATGTCGTTTAAAGAAATTGTTGAGCTTTTGTGAAATTTCCCATTTTCCGATGCCACGGCAACCAGAGTTTTTCATGGATTTCAATCATTTTAGCAATTTTTATAAGGGACCACCCAAGGAACATTTCTGCCAAGTTTGGTTGATTTTGACCCAGTAGTTTAGGAGGAGATGTCGTTTAAAGAAATTGTTGACGCCGTGACGGACAGACGGACAGACGGACGCCGGACATTGATAGATCACAATACCTCACCTTGAGCACTTCGTGCTCAGGTGAGCTAACAAGGACGACCAGCATGTTATTAATTGACTTGGATTTTAATACTTAATAAAGCTCGGCGAGTGGTAACAATAGACATAAATGATCTACCCCTTCAGGTTGGTAATTTCATACGTTATTTCTGGTTTGTAATTATTGTGTCATTTGCATTTTCGACAGCCTAGCTCGTCCCCCTTTAATTGACTTCAAACTCCTGAAAATGAAAGTCAGATACAACACAAAACTGGCATCCCAACTTGAAAGGGAAGAAAGCGTTGAGTTACAGGTTAATTCCGATTGACAGTTTCCATGGTTACTTCATAAACTGTTGAACAAGTCCCATCAAGTGTGCCAGGACGCTGGTTCTCTCTCAATACAATGATCTATGGGAAAAGTTATTGGGACTTAATGACAACCTGAATTATTCCATTACCTGGCAACAAAATTTTAAACTGGTCCAAATTCAAAGATGTTGCAAAAATCAATTTTAAATGGTGAAATTTTACTCTTTTTGAACTTTCTGGGATGAAACATTGTGAGAAATGAAGAAATTACTTTTCAAAACTAGGTAGTTTATGGAAGGATTTAGAGATCTATAACAAATAAGATTATCAAAATTTCAGATTTTTGAAATTTATTTTTTTTGTAGCTCATAACAATCAAAATGGCCAATTCTTTTCAATTTGCCAATAGAATGCATTAATGGACAAAAGAAAATGCTGGCTTTTCTTTTCTCACTATGTTTGTCAGAGTTATCTCCATCTTGGACATTTAGACACATAATTGTGCGACAAAAGACCCAAATATTAGAGACAATTAAATGAACAATGATTATTTCCATGACAATATTATTAATGGAAATATTATCCCATAAAACAATTTAATGAAAGAAAAGGAAAATAAAGAATGGGCTAATACACGGAAAATTGCCGGACTCATTATCCGGGGATTCGATTTTCACGGGACGCCGCTTATGAAGTGAAAGGATATTAGATTTTTCAGCAAACACTTTTCGGTTAATTCTTATTGATTTAAAAGACAATACCCTTGGTGCGGGTATCGATAAATCGATGCTTTTCAACAAACAAGAGTGCCTGAAAGGCACTGATATCGCTCACCTGAGTTCTTCGTGTATTTGATTGTGTACAGTATTAATTATCTTACAATTTCTGGAAGTCTGATAAGCCCCGCCCTGGCACGCCCACAACTTTCACCCAATCAAAAATTCATGAGCATGTGTTGAAAACAGTCACTCAAGGGACATTTCTGCCAAGCTTGGTTCAAATTGGCCTGATAATTGATTTTTAAAGATTTTTCACATGATTTCTCTAAGTCCAATAAGCCCCGCCCTGCCACGCCCACAATTTTTGATGAATCAAAAATTCACGAACAAGTTTTGAAAAGGGTCACACAAGGAACATTTCTGCCTAGTTTGGAAAGAATTGGCCCAATGGTTGAGGAGGAGAAGATTTTTGAAGAACTATCGAAAGATTTCTTTAAGTCTGATAAGCCCTGCCCTGCCACGCCCACAAATTTTGACAAATCAAAAATTCACGAACAAGTTTTGGAAAGGGTCACCCAAGGAACATTCCTGCAAAGTTTGGTAAGAATCAGCTCAGTGGTTGAGGAGGAGAAGATTTTTGAATAATTATCTTACAATTTCTTGAAGTCTGATAAGCCCTACCCAGGCACGCCCACAATTTTCACCCAATCAAAAATTCATGAGCAAGTGTTGAAAACAGTCACTCATAGGACATTTCTGCCAAGCTTGGTTCAAATTAGCCTGATAATTGATTTTTAAAGAATTTTCACATGATTTCTGTAAGACCGATAAGCCCCGCCCTGCCACGCCCACAATTTTTGACGAATCAAAAATTCACGAACAAGTTTTGAAAAGGATCACCCAAGGAATATTTCTGCCAAGTTTGGAAAGAATTGGCCTAGTGGTTGAGGAGGAGAAGATTTTTGAAGAATTCCCTAATGATTTCTTTAAATCTGATAAGCCCCTCCCTGCCACGCCCACAATTTTTGACGAATCAAAAATTCACAAACAAGTTTTGAAAAGGGTCACCCAAGGAAGATTTCTGCAAAGTTTAGTAAGAATCAGCTCAGTGGTTGAGGAGGAGAAGATTTTTGAAGAATTCCCTAATGATTTCTTTAAGTCTGATAAGCCCCGCCCTGCCACACCCACAATTTTTGACGAATCAAAAATTCGCGAACAAGTTTTGAAAAGGGTCACCCAAGGAATATTTCTGCCAAGTTTGGAAAGAATTGGCCTAGTGGTTGAGGAGGAGAAGATTTTTGAAGAATTCCCTAATGATTTCTTTAAGTCTGATAAGCCCCGCCCTGCCACGCCCACAATTTTTGACGAATCAAAAATTCACGAACAAGTTTTGAAAAGGGTCACCCAAGGAACATTTCTGCCAAGTTTGGAAAGAATTGGCCTAGTGGTTGAGGAGGAGAAGATTTTTGAAGAATTCCCTAATGATTTCTTTAAGTCTGATAAGCCCCGCCCTGCCACGCCCACAATTTTTGACGAATCAAAAATTCACGAACAAGTTTTGAAAAGGGTCACCCAAGGAACATTTCTGCCAAATTTGGAAAGAATTGGCCAAGTGGTTGAGGAGGAGAAGATGTTTAAAGCAATTGTTGACGACGAACGACGCACAACGCACGACGCACGACGCACGACGCACGCCGGACACAGGGTGATCACAAAAGCTCACCTTGAGCATGTTGCTCAGGTGAGCTAAAAACCCGTAACTGCAGCTTGTCTCAAGCTGCAGTTACGAGGTTTTCGTTGAAAAGCGATGAAATTTTGATATTGGTTTATATGGTTGCTATGGTACCCCTACAATTGATGTAAAAGTTCCTTTCAAACGTTTGTTAATAATTTATCATAGACTAGTAAAACCGTCCCAGACATCGATACTTGATCAATACGCTTTCTTTTCACCATATTTTACCTGATTTAACCGGCAAGGTTACCTGGGAAAAACAATTTTTATTTCTCGATTGATCCAATAAGTTCACATTAGAGCAGGAGAATTTGAGATGATCAACTGGATTGATTTGAGTTTTACGTCCCACTCAACAGTCAAGGTCATATGGAGACGGGACCTCAGTATTAAGTCTCATCGGAAATTTTGGAGAAGTGGGGGATTGAACCAGCGACCCCTGTGTTACAAGACCAGCGCGCTACCACTGCACCACCTCCACCTCTTTGAGATGATCAAATAGCTTTCTTAGTTTTGAAACAAATTGATAATTTCACATAGACATCTTATCAGTTCTTATATCTAACACAATCATGTTTAATTGATCCATGATTGACCCAAAAGAGCTTTTAAAATGTTTGAAAGGAAAGGAGTAAAATTTGGTTTTCAGATTTTCCCCTTTATCTCAACACTCTCTAAATATATATTATCACATATCCTGTAGGGTCAACAAAATAATTAATTTTTTAAAAAAGTTTCATGATGAAAGAGTACCGGGAATATTTTTTTTGTCATCGGCAATCATTTGTGAGTTGAACCAGTTTAAAATCATGTCATCTG
This sequence comes from Fragum sueziense, assembly GCA_963680895.1. NCBI lineage: Eukaryota > Metazoa > Mollusca > Bivalvia > Cardiida > Cardiidae > Fragum > Fragum sueziense. The sequence continues at coordinate 26,866,400 of OY804604.1, forward strand.
CAACCATTTTCAATTTGAACCAGTTTTAAATCATGTCAACTATCAATGGACTATGTCTGTACTTGTCATGATGAAAAAGTCAAAATTGAGAGCTTTTGGACGAAATCCATGAATAAATTGACAACAGGTATGCTGATACATAAAACAGTATGTTAAATTATTACCAGACAGCAAATTTTAGACTTGTCAAAATTCAAAGATGTTGCAGACGACAATTTCTGGTGAATTAAATTTTACATTTTTTGGTCATTTGGGGTAGAAGACATTGTGTGAAATGAAGAAATTGCTTGTCACAAGCAATTTGTTCATTTTCCACAATGTTTACCCAAGCATTTTCCTTGGGGGGCTTCAAAAGATGTCACTGTGTGGGAATGGGTAATTAACTTATTTTCTAATCCTTGTATGGTTATCTCCCTTCTTAGTTCAAATTTGAGATTGCAAAAACAAATTTAACTTAAACCCAAATATTTTTGCATTTGTGCAATTAAAATCCATGAATTACATGATTTTTTCTTTCTATGTACCAAAAGGTGCATGCAAAATGCACAATATATGACATATTTCAAAACATTTCAAATGATAGCAAAAAAGGGAAAAGAAATTGGCAAATTTTAAACCATGAATGCAATTTTTTTTTTTTAAAAGAAAAAGATCTAATTTATTCTAAAGCATGAATTGTCTATGTTAGTCCATGAGCCAGACACTTTTTTGGTACCACTCGGAGGGAGTAATTCTAATTGCACTTTCTGAACAGCTTGATACATGTAGTTAACTAATTGATATGATAGCAGTCTGAAACTGGTAGCTTATGCTGAGAAAATCGCCGTTTTCTTAACCTACCCCATTTTCACATGTCCACGAATTAGTCAGAAGGTGCGATTTCTTTTTGAAGTATGTGATTTATCAAGAGGCTTGTCGTGATTATTTTCTCTTCAAAAATATTCTTAAAACATTAGTTTTGAGTACTATTTAATCTGTTCCCAGGTATGATGCCTCTGTAGGCTGTGAAATAGAAGACAATTTGTCGGCCCCTACACCGATCGAAATGCACAATTTTTTCAAGTGTATTTTTCAATTCTTTGAAGCAGAAATGCAAGTGGCTACATATTGTTATACTTAAATATATTTTCAAATGCGTATTCATCGATTCATGCCAGCTTCGTGACACAAAACACTCGGAAAAGGCTGTAAAAGGCAAAAACATTTGGTCGATTCGGACCCTGAAATGTTCGTACCTAAAAACTAAAACGCATATCATGAGTGTTTTAAGGCTTCTTACTGTTGCTAATCTGTTGACAGCACTATGTTTTTTACCCAAAACAATTGCATTACCTATTAGGTGGCTATTACATGCATATATGTGTTATATGAATATGAAATGGAGAATTTTACATTCGGCTTAATGAAAGAATGCTGAACTCAATAGCATTTTCACTTTTAAATATAATGAAGGGCCTTATACGTGTGTTCAGTTGAATGTCCAATCAATGCAAATTAGAAAATAATTACTGGAAATATATTCAATTGCACAATATTCGACGGTTCGTAACTAAATTGAATGACCACATGAAAAAATGAAGCTGTACTTTACGCAACAAAATATAGCCCAATTCCAATATACGATTATACGATGTATAATGTACATCATGTAGCAACCAAGGTAAAACCTGATTGTCCCCTATTCAATGATACAATGAATATGCGAAATAATTTGCTGCTTTTGTCATATATAGTACAAAAACTCTCTTCGTCGGATATATTGGTCTTCATATAAATCTAATCATAACATCATGTAGGCCTAGGCTACAATATAATGAGTCAGGATACGGAAAAAAGGTCATTGAAGGCTTTTGAGCCAAATATGGTTCCAAATCAGCCTGCGTATACACACAGTCTGATCAGGAACCATTGCTGTTCTCCACTAGATCCTGAATGGCCTGTTGCAATTGTATATAGCAGCATGATGTCTGCCTGTCTTCACTAAAAGCATGCACTGATCTTGAAATTTGACTGACTCAAATGCTACAAGGAACCCTTTTCCAGATTCAGCGCTCAAATATGTAAGTATGAGAGAATACAATTGTTTCTGCTTTTAAGTAAGATTATAACATTCTCATTTCCTAAACCTAGTTTGTATAAACTATGATGCTTAGACAAAGATTACCTATGCAAAGAATGATAATCAAAGTGTACGGAGGGAACTTATTTCTATGTTAAAATAGAAATGAGATACAAAAGTCATGTAGTATTTTTGCAATTTTATTTCTTTTTGAAAATATATTGCAGTGTTCATGAATGATAATCGGTTGAATTAGATTTAAACTTATTCTGTCATACATATGCATTAAAATGTGATTCAGATGTATATGTGTTCTGGTTTATTTGGCATGAATCATAGCAAAATGCATTATGATACATACTCAAATGGTTGGGTAAATCTTTGTTTTCATTTTGTAAGAGTCTTAAAGTTCTCTAGGATCCATATCACCACACAAATGTTAACAACAAAGTGATTGAAATATAATTGATAACTAATGGTCAAAGTGATTGAAGTTGTGGTAACAAAAGCAAAAACGGCACCCCCTGTCTTTATAATCACATTAGTGTAATTTTTAATAAAACATATCTCATTCACCCGCTCTTTTAGACAAATGCAAACGTTTAATAGAATATGCGTTGTGAGCAACAGATTCATCAGATCTATATAAATTGAAACTCGATTTAATAATCCTCTAAATAGTTACCATAACTTGTCACTACAGTACTGGTGTGACTTTCATCTGTGTAGGAGAGATTGCAAGTTTGTGGTTGTTTAGCGATTTCGTTTATGATCCCATGCTTCAAAACAAGTCGTTTATGAGGGCATATCAAAAGCTTTTGATTCTCACACCTGCTGTATTTTTCATATAATAGTTCCGTAGCCTTTTCAACCCCACACACTCATTCCACCTTGTTAACAGTTCACTGATATCCGATTTTTAGGAATCAAGGTCTTATACCCTAACCAGTCTCATCAGCAGCAGTCAACTAATCTTCTTAACTGTCTCAGTCTCACTTGAAGAACTTTTCCCAATATCAGATTGTTGCAAAAGAAGGGGTAGACTCCCCTACACTTGGGCAATCTTGTTTAGCACTTTCAGCCTCCAGGACTAGAAACATCACCATGTGCAACCGTGTTCTTAGTATTATCCATTTTGGCCAATAAAACTGGGAGGGGTAAGTCGGTTAAAAAGTTTCGGACAAGCTCGTAGCAGCTAGCCATATTATCCTACATACAAGATATATTTAAAACATCCATTTACACTAAGGTGTAAAAACATTTACCACGCATTAACTTGACTAGTTACGTAAATGCACCAGCGTACTTTAAAGTGCCGAACAACTTCGTTGTCTACATAACTTTATAATTTCGAACTTGTCATTCTCGTGGGTAATTGGACTTATAAATACCAACTGATGATGTATGACATTCTTCAACGTCACAAACCTTATTTTGTTTAAAATAATGTCCGTAATGCAGAGAAATGAAATTTCATTCTGCACAAACAGTTCGCTTTTCAATCACCGCTTTATACTTCATTTCTTACATTAACACCTAAATCATTGAAAAAATATTGATGCTAATTAAAACAGGTACTTTATTTATCAATGAACAGAGCAAAATAACTTTGGATCGTTTTTTCAAAGTTTTTTTTCTAAATTGAGTCTGTCTAAAGCACCAACTGACAAATTTGCTGACGAAAAATCTCTACCTCTGATTGACCATATTCTTTCATATATACTGAGAGGCAAAAATAAGTATACACCCTAGTTCTTCCACGTATTCTAAGAAAACGATGTATAGATTATTACGATTTCTAAACGCCACTAATGAAAGTCGTTTGTTTTATGTACACTTCTTCACCTACCCGTCTATCTGTCCTTCCTTCCGTTGCGAAGGTTTTTTCCTATCATACAGCGGCATCGAAAAAGGGAATTTAGGAAATAAATTAACACAATAATTCACGTTGACACAAACCCTACATTTATGAACGGATTTGGATGAAATGTTCACAGAAAGAGCCTAGTTACCTAGGACCATGCGTATATTGTTAGTGCTTTCCATATTATGATGCGTCATGGCAAAAGGGGGCTTGATGCAAACAAGTTATCTGACATTACTCATTCTAAATTTATAGACGGATTTTGATAAAATTTGCACAGTTTGTTCCTATGCTACCTGAATAAGTGTATATTGTGTCACGTTTCTTTCGTATTACGCTGCGTCATAGAAAAATGGGTCTTATTGGCAAAAAATGGGTATGTTGATCATTTTTTACCAGCCACCGAGAATTGTGTTATGATGTTAGAGAAAATTTAACGTTGTGATTTGTTGTGATAATTGATAAAGAATTTAAATAAGGATTAACAGCAATATTTGATGCTCCACTAAGTCGCACGTGCAAAATTTGCAAAATCGGCATGTAGCAAGAGTACAGGTAGCCAAGCAATTTTAGGTAGAATTTAACAACACCGCATTATTGGTCTATGAGTAGGAATAAATAGTGCAAAATTTTGAGTCGATATGATGGAAATTAAGAGAGATATCGAAAACCAAAAAGTGTATACTTTCTTTTGCCTCTCAGTATATTTATAACCGAGACCACTTTTATAGCGATCCCATTCTCTCTCATATTTGCATATTTATAATAAATGAATCACATGCTTGAATAATATAATAAACCAACTCAAATGTCCAATCTTCATAACTATGAAGTGCTCAAAAGTCACAAAACACATTTCCCTGTTTTGCATACTAGATTCTTACTTTTTTCTTTATATCAACATGTCTGCATTTCTTCTTTTGAAATACCAATTACTGTAAGGCTAAATGCTAGTGTGATTTCGATTGTTTGGTTATAATTATGGCCTTGCTCATGGCAGTTCCAATCTTTTTGGTAGAAGTTGATTAATATAATATCATAATTCTTGCATTATGTTGTAATTGCAATTCAACACGTCTATTTTGGTACCTAAATACTTACATTTGCATATTACTCTCTTTGCGTTATCGTTGTTTACTTCGCATAAATAAATTGTGACTGTCTATGTACATTGTATACTGGTCAGTCCACGTAGTGATTCTTTCTTCCTTTCTAGCCCATTTTACTTACAGTATGCATCATTCACGGAAGAGTACAACTGAATTTTGCTATGTTGATTTGACACGGAATTAGGTTCTTTTTTTTTTTCAGAAACGTAGTGTGAGGTTTTTTTTCGACAGATTTTGTATCAGTGTAATCAATCTTATCTCTAGTCTCATCGTCTATTTAACACTTTGCTTTATTTTTTACTCGTAAATATTTCTTTTGTACTGCATTATATCTTGTATTCTAAAAGACTATATTGTTGTAGTGATATGTCCACGCTACAAAGTATAGTGCACTAAAGTGAACCCGGGACAACTGTATCTTCGTCCGTTAGATTAGCATCTTTCTTAAGAAATCATAGCCGAAGTAGGGTCAATACATTTCAGATGTCCTGGGTTGATGTTAATTCTGTTGCACAACAACGCTTTTAATACACTTAAGATGTATTTAATTTGTGCTAGGTCTCTAATAATAGATTAGTTTCATGACAGTTTTGCTGAAAATACCTCTTTTGTAACATTTGCATACGTACACACGCAAAGCAATAGCATTGTAGTTAATTACACATGTTTCTTAATATGTTGTATATACACTATATTTCCTGGAATGCATGAACTTCCATTTGCAATCCAAGTGGTTGTATTAAGGCAATATATACATGCACGTAGAAAGAATTTGAACATATATTAGGAAACACTACCGATTTGCATGTCAGTGTTAACACCAGAAGTCATCATAATTGTTTTTAAAAGCATGCCAATAGCCTACACTTTTTTATTCATTGTGCAAATGTATCCGAACAAAAGGCAAAAGACGAAGGTATGCACTCTAGAGGGGCTCTATATTTGTAAAGGATGCCTTATTCACTTGAATGTCGGCATTGGATTTCAGGAAAGAAATATCATGCATTATATAGCAGTATTGATAACCCGAATCAACTGCACATGGAAAAACGTTTTTCTTCAATGCTTTATGGATGTACAGTCAAAACTGTATTAGCGGCCACCTGTGTATAGCAGCCAAACTGTCGTATGCAGTTAGTACTAGTCTTCCCATGCAACTTTACTCTTTAAAGTAACTGTGAATAACAATATAGTTACTGTCTAATGTGGTCAGCGACCAGCGTAAATTGTCCCAATTGCTCCTTATCTATATCCCCTTAAGCAGCCATGCACAACTAATAGGTGGCAGGCAATGTGTGAAATATTGATAATACATCTGGCAATTTGCCTAATCATGTGCATAAACTATTAAAAGGTGTGATAAACAGTTAAATGCCATAAAAATGTACCCTTTTTACTTTACAGCACTTGTCTTTTCCTCATATTAATAGGGCCAGTCATACAAGAAGACATTTACATTCAGCCTTCAGAATATGCTTTTCTGTGTTAAGCAGCCAAGTGTCGTAGCAGCCAATTTTGGTGTGTCCCTTGGCTAGCTCCATGCGACAGTTTCGACTGTACATTTGTCTGGACATGTATTCTTATGACTGTCCGACAGTAGAATAATATTAAAACAATGACTTTGTGCCATCCTCTCGAACCTGAAAAACAAATATAATATGTCCGGCTTTAACCTTCACCCCTTTTTTATCTTGTGAGAAGCTAGCTTCTTTGCGTACACTTTCAAACCAGGCCTGGTTTTCTACATGTTTATCATTAAAGAATTGGTTGTAAGCATTATTCATTTGAATTATTCGTAGTTCGAATTAGTTTTACATTAAGAAAATGATTGGAATGTAAATGATAAGCGTTTATGCTTTTTTGACTTTCTGGTAGTGTAATGAGTGGCAATTAAGTCGGCATTGCTATCCATGCTATTTTGTTATATGTATATCTATTTAGCATCACCTGTTATCAAAATACTAATTACAGTCCATTTTCACCAGAAAGCGGACTTTATGTGTCCAAAAACACTATAATTTTCATTTTTTCCTTGTAATTCGTATCATCTATAGAAAGTTCTCTGTGTACACTAAATCATCCTCCAGGTGGCATGTCAGACTAACACAAAACCTTAGAATATGTTACTCTGTACTGTATCTCGGTTATGAAGAAAGACTTTTGTATTTGAATGAGTTTAAGGGTTGGAGAAATGTATGTGTTGTTTCACCAGAAAACCAATGAAAATTTTGTGTGTAAAGGGTACCCTTGAAAAGAAGCGTTTTTCGGGGCATAAGCTACCAATCTGAGCTTGCTATCATGCTGAAACATAAAGTATAGATACCAGACTAATCAAAAATGGCAAAAAGAATTACTCCCTCCGAGTGGTACCAATCAGCCAAAATTCGGGTCCTGGCTCATGGACTATGTACTAAAATCAAGTTTTTTGCTGATACTTTGAGGAAATTAAGTCATAGGTCCTAATTCAGTACTTCTTTTCCATATCAAAAGTCATGGATTTAAAAAAGATGATAATACAGCTTGAAACGAAGGTCATTGCAGAGTCTAAAAAGATTCAGTACTTCACCCATTCCCACACAATGACTCTTTTTGACTCCCATAGAAATAATGGCTTTCGAAAACATAGTGGAATATGCAAAAATTGCTTGTGATAAGCAATTACTGCATTTCCAACAATATTTGCTACCCAGAAAGATAAAAAAAAATGTAATATATCCTTCACTTGGAATTGTAGTCTGCAACAACTTTGAATTTGAATCATCTAAAATATTGTCGCCTGGTAATGACTCTTGTCCTGTCACCATTTTTGCTGATTTTTAACATAACACATTCCTACATAATGACAAGCAATTTCTTCATTTCCCATAATGTTTCTACATAGAAAGACTACTACACTATCGGTCTTTTGATTAACATGAAGGGAGTGGGATTGTTCCTACGTCAGAGGGATCCTGTCAAGATGCCTGGCTGGCTGCACGCAAGGAAGATTTCACCTATTCTCTCCATCTCTTTCTGTCGTGGGTATTTTCAGTTTTCAGTCCCCATTCTGTAGCATCTCTCTCTGCTATCTCCTTCCAGGACGTTTTTGGTCTACCAGCCGCATGCCTTCCTGGGACCTCTAGCTGGTATGCTGTCTTGATAGCACCGCTGGATCTGTTGACATGACCATATCAGCGGAGTCGTCTCTCACGTAGAACAATGTGAAGGTCCTCTAGGCCAAGACGCACCAGTAACTCGCTCGATCTTACAGAGGCAGTGTCTTTGGGTTTTATGCAGCAGACCTGGCTGATCATGGCTCTGTCATTTTGCTGAAGACGCTGCAAGTTTTTCTTTGTCAGGGCCCATGTCTCGCTGGCATGGAGCATTGCACTTCGTACACATGTGCTGTACACTCGGCCTCGGGTCTTGTATGATAGGTGGCGCGAGGTGAGGACAGGTGTCAACTCCCTGAACTTCTTCCTCTTGTAACTGTAGCAAGGTCACATCCGCCAGCTGCAGACAGTGTATCTCCCTATTAGCAGAAGGATGGTAATAATTCCAGACTGTCTGTTCCGACTTTTACTTCACTCTGTGGTCTGCCATCAAGTGGACGAGCAGTTCCCTGGCATCTGGCACATCTGAAGTCGGGATTTGCTGACAGTCTTTTCAGTCCACTGCATTTCTAGCATCCGTTGCAGTGAATGCTAAACTAGCATTACTAAATAAGTAATATTTGATTCACTTAGAATAATCTAAATGTCTGCAATATCTTGCCATTTGGGAAAGCATTAACCCATTTTCAGACGATAACATTTTGGACCATTCCAAATTCAAGGATGTTACAGACGACAATTTTAAGTACAAGTTTTACAAGTTCTGGTGTCTTTGTTAAAAAAAAACATTGTAGGAAATGAAGAGATTGCTTGTCACAAGTGATTCATGTTCCACAATGTTTTCCTGGCAACACCTTTAATTTGTAGGGCGTAAAAAGGCGTTTGGCAATGAGTTAAACTGTGGTAAGGACAAAGCTCCATGTTCCACTATTTCTTCTGAGATTTTTCTTCTCATAATTATATGCAGCTCCTTTCAACTGGGAAAGGTCTAAGATTTTCTAATTTGGGAAAGGGTTAAGAACAACAGATATAAACATAATTTATTGTTGAAAAAAATAAAAGTTCTCCAAAGGTTTAAAAGCATTTGATTTATCTATAAATCGTGACTAAATAATCATCAAAATTGCTGTGAATGTATCAAACTGAATTCATGATGAAAAATCGAACATTGAAAATCGAACACTTTTTTTTTCTGAAATGCTTTATTTACACAGAATGATAAGAGTTGAATATTTATGGGTCCAAACAAATATTCAAGCTCAAATAAAGACTTTAACAATTTATATACACAAAAACTGTACTTTGTTTATATAAAACCATAGCAACTGCTTATAGCCTATTGAACAGATCTTTATATTCGATCAATTGGTTAAGACATGGTTCAATATTTCTTTTTTTGCCCTGTACATTTTAGGCCTTATCCTTCAGAGGAATATCTTTAACATTACTTCCAAAACAATGCCTGACCCAAGTTTTTTACAAACATTGAAGAAAAAAGAAAAAGCTTGAGGGTTGATTAAAAACTATGCCATCAGTGCAATACTCTTTTGACGAATGTATGCAATTGCAGCTTTTTTTTTTCATCTAACTGGTTTCTGCAAAATCTGTCTTTACCTTTTCCCCCCGACGACAAAATTGTTACTTTTGACAGAATTCTAAGGTGTTGTTGAGGATAAAATAAATGCTCCCAAAGGAAGAATCCCCTGCCAAATAGTTAATTTAAGTTCAAGAACTGTTCTAGAAAATTCTAGAACATTAAATAGCACTTCTGGAACTGTTCTAGAACACTTTTTGACGCCACAAGATAAAAGCTTTGGAAAACAATGAGGGAAATGAAGAAATTGCTTGTGACAAGCAAATTACCTAAAAAGACCAAAGATTTAATTCACTTGAAATTGTCCTTCTCAACATCTTTGTATTTGGACCACCCCAAAAGTTTGCTTGTAATGGGTTAAAATAGGCATGATTATTAAGGACCCCTTTGACATAACAGATACAATTTGTCTCAAACTTATCTTTTTTCAATTTATGACGCTAAATACACAGAGCGATATAGAGTTGTTGCCAAATTTACATGATTATATCATAAATAGGGATTTGTATTACAGCAAATCTTATTTCACTTTTAGGTTAAATCGTTCCTCTTTAGAAATCAGGATTTTTTTTATATAAATTGCCGATTTATTGATTTGCAACTTATCAATAAAAAGACCCTTGCATTTCTAGTTTGTATGTAAGTTTCACTACTTTTTCCAACACTTTTCTTTTTCTGAAAGCCTTTCTTGTGCTTATGTGCTTGAGCAGAAGAAAATGGAAAATGGAAAATGAAAAGTTGCAAATAGGAACATTAGTTACAGGCCCATAGAAAGCAATTTCATATTGGGTGGACTTAAGTCCCTTTGTCTGAAAATTGGGGAGGGGGGGGGGGGGGGGGCTAAAATTGTATTTTCTCTAAATTTTCAGTGTAAAATAAGGAAAATGGGAGGGAGTCAAAATGGGTCACTGTGCAGTAATGGGTTAATCAAAATTATAAAGACATGTCACCAAAATGAGGTCAAGAAGACATTTGTGCATAATTATAGACTATTTTCAATATTATGCATAATTTGGTCTCATAGGTTTTTCACTGTAGATTCTTATTAAGCGATTAAGCATATTGCCAAAAAAGGGCAAAAAGTTTAAGTTTGCACCGTAAAATAAATTTGGCAAAGGTTCATAAACGGAGTGTTATACCAATAAATTTTTGTCCATGTTTAAGGCCGCTACCATGGAGCTAATCTGGAGATATTTGAATAAATTGTTTCCACATTGAATTTCCACGTCAGATTTAAGTATACAAGTTGAATTTAGATAAAAAAAAAAGATCTATCGACTGGTAATACACTAGATCTAGACCTACATCATCTTGCGAAAATACAAGTGTTCAAAAATTGTAACTCAGTCATCCTTAAAACTGTTTTTTTTTTTTAATTACAGCTTTAAATTAAGATTAACAAAACTTAGTGGGAAAAGAAGAGATGCATGTCAACCTGGAAATTGCAAAAAAAGGTTATTACTGATATCAGCAGATATGAAAATTTTCCTGTGAAGAAAATGTTAAACATTATCATAAGTCTACTCTATTAACTAATTCCCACATTTTGAAACTTTCTGATGCGCCTAAAGAAATAGACTTCGAAAAACATCCTGGAAAAAGAAGGAATAAATTATTGCTTGTGACAAGCAATTTCAATATTTCTAACGTTTTATGAAAGATAAGTGATTGTTAAATTTTATTCACTTTAAATTGTCGTCTGCTACACCTTAGAAATTGGACCAGTCTATAATATGCTGTCTGATAATGGGTAACAAGAGTGCCATCGTCACAATATACGCCGCCACTTATAAAACTTGAGACAAAAAAATGACATTGACAAGGATTTATAAATATTCACTGAAAAACCTTTAAAAAATTGTGTTCACAAAAAGGTTTTTATAAATATCCAGTGAAAAACCTGGAAGGAATTGCATTCTCGAGGCTGAAATATCATTAAGCCCCAGAGACTAAGATTGAAGGGGGCATAATTCTGGCAAAAATCAATGAACCATGAAATCCTTCCTTCATGCACATCTACCAATTGAGGTGATAACATCCACCAAGTTTCATTAAGATCCAGCCAGAAACTTAGGAGGAGTTGTGTTGACAAGCCTGCAATTTCAATAAGCCCCAGAGACTAAGTTTTTAAGGGGCATAACTCAGGCAAAAATCAACGAACCATAAAATCCTTCCTTCATGCACATCTACCAATTCAGGTGATAACATTGACCAAGTTTCATTAAGATCCAGTCAGAAACTTAGGAGGAGTTGTGTTGACAAGCCTGCAATTTCAATAAGCCCCAGAGACTAAGTTTTTAAGGGGCGTAACTCAGGCAAAAATCGACGAACCATAAAATCCTTCCTTCATGCACATCTACCAATTGAGGTGATAACATCCATCAAGTTTCAAGAAGATCCAGCCAGAAACTTAGGAGGAGTTGCATTGACAAGCCTGCAATTTCAATAAGCCCCAGAGACTAAGTTTTTAAGGGGCGTAACTCAGGCAAAAATCGACGAACCATAAAATCCTTCCTTCATGCACATCTACCAATTGAGGTGATAACATTGACCAAGTTTCAAGAAGATCCAGCCAGAAACTTAGGAGGAGTTGCGTTGACAAGGCTGCAATTTCAATAAGCCCCAGAGACTAAGTTTTTAAGGGGCATAACTCAGGCAAAAATCAACGAACCATAAAATCCTTCCTTCATGCACATCTACCAATTGAGGTGATAACATTGACCAAGTTTCAAGAAGATCCAGCCAGAAACTTAGGAGGAGTTGCGTTGACAAGAAAAGTGGACGTACGTACGGACGGACGGATGGACGGATGGACGGATGGACGAATGGACGGATGGACGGATGGACGGATGGACGGATGGACGGACGGACAGACGGAGAAGATGACGCCAATATACGTCCGCCTCCGGCGGCGTATAAAAAAGGTATTTTAGAACTTGTCCATTAATCGAAATACTATATAACAATAATTATTGGCAATTTTATGTTAAAAACAAGGTATTACAAACTAGTCAAGTGTTTCTAATCTATTGTTACCTTTATTGAATAATCATAGATCTCAAATATGTTGAAATGATTATAATATTGGATAGAGTTAATCATAAAAGTTATTACAGTCCCCCTCCACCAAAAAGGGAATACAGAGGCTGAGCAAAATATTCTCATTAATTCTCAAACCAAGCATGTAGCTTTCATTCCACTTAAATAGCTGATTCCAGATTATTTGAGATTTGACGGCCAGCATAGACAAAGGCAGGTTGCATTCAAAGTCTAATCTTTATAATCTAATCCACTCTCTTTTGTTCACAAAATGTGCTTTATAATATCTTATAATTTTGCATTCACTCCATTTTCCTCATTTTCTTATGTGCTACAATGTGAAAAAACAACTCTATCTAATTATCATCCGCTTTGTCCTCTGTAACATTTTGTCGTCTGCAGCAGCTTCCTTACTGGAACAGTCAATCATTTTGCTGTTTGGGAAAATGTTATGCCTTTAACCCTTTCACTGCCATAGGCGAATTTTGTCAACTACAGGGGGTCCCTGCCATAGGAGACTTCAGTCGACAAATTTATGGGGGCGGAATATATGAGTACCCACAACATAAAAAAGAAAAAAATATTGTTATTTCATAAATAACCTTTAAATTTTGGTCACATATAGGTGCTTAATTTGTCTGTATGTGCTGAAAATTTGAAAGGAATCAATCAAATGAGTCAAAAGTTATGCATGTTTTTGTGTACAGGGTATCGATTCTTGGAAATTTCTTTGAATTAATTCAGCAGTGAGAAACGCGTCCGAAATAAATATTTGGCAGTGAAAGGGTTAACAAACAATAAAATTTTAGACTTGTCAAATTGCAACAAAGAAAATTTAACATATCCTGGTATCATTGGGTAGAAAATATTGTGCGAAATGAAGAAATTGCTTGTCACAAGCAATTTCTTCATTTTTCATAATGTTTTCCAAAGCATTTATCTCATGGGGCATCAATAAACGTCACTAGGAGGGTAAGGATTAAGCGTTAATCCCAGACACAATGTATTGAAATCTTACTTATATTTCTTCGTTGTTTTGCGTTATTGATTTCTCTGTTTTTCATGGTATTATTAGATTTCTATTTTTCTTTAATATTCTTAAAACCTTTTATTCTGACAATTTTAAGTTTTCTTACTAGTAAAGAATTGTTTTGCAAATACCCAAGTACCATTTTAAGTTAAACTCATTTTGCAAATTTCTATTGTAATATATGTTATAATTACCAATACTTCAGAATGATGTAAAGAAAATTTGTAATAAATTTACAATAAATAGATTAAACAAGGACTTTCAAGTTATGAAAAAAAATTGAAAAGGGAAAAGTGTAGATTTTAATTCCTTAGGTGACTTAAATTTCAAGTCTTTTTGCAGGTCAATAGTTTAGTTATGAAAAGAAATTTTGGCATAAATTTGAGTCTTTACTTATATTTTCAATGTTTGTTTTGAATAGCCATGTCTAACCTAATATATAAGGTTTCGGTCCAGAAGATTCACAAAACAGTACCATGTATTGACAGACAATGGCAATGACAAAATAGAATGCTGTATATTAAAGGCACTTCGTTTTGACAGTTTCCAAAACAACAGAATTTTAGCTTGCTGCAATTTGAAAGCTGCCTCAGACATCTATGTTTTTTGAAATATTTCCATAAATTGTACCAACCTTCAGGTTTGATCTGGTTTCCTGCAGGGTTGTGTGGAGGCATCCCAAAATGTGGCATCATAGCCTTCTCATGCTGGGAACCGTCATCAGATTCAGAATCTATACTCAGTTTGGGCTTCTTGGTTGGGAGGATTGGAACATCAGCCGGTATGGGTCGTAGACTTGCTGGTATCATGTGACGAAAGTTAGCGAGGGAAGCGTGCCTTGAGAGATCAGTTGGGTTTTGTCCACCAAATCCATACATTGAAATCAGTTCATTCATTGTGCTTTCAGCATAATCTTTTAGATGAGCTGCCTGTTCACCCCCTGAGTCTCTCCTGACATTGACAGGAGAACTTGACCTAGATACACTAATCTTGTCTGTTTGTTCATCAATAATCAGATGTCTATCATCCTCTAAATACTCCTCATCATCACTTACATCACCATCATTGTGTATAGACTCATTATTGTCAGGTTTAATACTTTTATTAGACACTGATAGATCCAGAGGAGCTGCTTCATCAAACACATCACTCATGTCACTGGAAATGTTCGACTTCTTCGAGCTTGTGGAATGGTTTAGAGAAGATGATTTAGAATGATTTAAAGTTAAGGAATGGTCACTGGCATCATCCTCTATATCACCATTGTTTGGAATGTTGTAAGAACTTGCTGTACTTGTTCTTGCTTCCCTATCTTTATTGGCTTTTTCAATGTCTTGAACATCATTTTCCTCTGGAGGAAAATTTGTGTTTAAGTTGTTTATCTCATATTCCGCTAACTCATCCTTTTCATCTATGTTTTCTATTATGTCTCTAACTTGAGCTATATTTCTTGGAGTTGAAGCTTTCCTACTTTTTCTACGACTAGATCCTATGGCATTGTTATATCCAAATTGTTCATGTGGAAATAACTTGGGACTTTTCTTTGAAAGTATATTATTATGAGTTGCATCAAGAACATTATTAGTATCCTTGTGAGTGTCCGCTGATGTGACTGTATGTTCATCAGAAGTGGAATGTTTAATACTATGAGAACCATTTGTAATAACAACAGCATTATCTTGAGCTTTACCTACATTATGCAGGTCAACTTTTCCAATGATGTTGTTGTTCAAACATTTTGAAGACAAATCTTCAGGGAGATCACTGTCATTTGCGTGGTCATCAGCAATTGGTCCAATGGTTCCAACATCATTTGTTGGTCCTTTGTTGATCAGTTTTGCACAAATGGCATCTAATTTGCATAGCTTTTTGTTACTCAACAGAGCCATATTTGCCTCTGAATCACAGACTAGTTCAGCAGTATCTTCTGTCTTCAATATATCAGCAGTATTTTCAGTTTTCAGTGTATCATCAGGACTCTGTACAGTAGCTTCAGTATCATTTGGTAGACTAGGGGTGTCCTCAAAACCTCTCCAGAATGGTTTGTGTTCTCGAGACTGTTTCTTCTGTGGGATTGTGTGTATTGAAGCCTGGTTCAGTACTTGTCCATGTATTGATGGCTGTATCAGGGATTGTTCATGTTTAGTTTGTACATTATGCTGCTCTGATGGTGATCCTGATACTAATGGGTTGATGGCACATGGATAACACTCCCATCTTGAAGTGTTGGATAATTCTGAAGGTGAGACAAGTGAAGTTGATTTTGTTAAAGCTGCTGTAGAAGTTGCTGGTGTGATACCTAGCAATGCTGAAGCAGTGGATCTTGTAATTGACAAATTGGATGACTCGGAAGGTGAGGAAAGTGAAGTAGATGTTGATAAAGGTGATGTAGCAGTTACCGGTGTAATGATTAGAGATGATGTAGCAGGTGCTCTTGTAATTGGCAGGCAGCTGGTGGATGTTACATTACACTGCTGTTGCTGACATAGTGGTAGTACCACTGCCTGGCCAAAATCTGTGAAATAGAGAAAAGATGTTTACAATTTTTCCATATGTACATATTATGTATTTGCAAGTCAAAAAGAATTACTCTTAATCCTTTTCCAAATGGCAAAAAGACTGTTCCAATTTGAAAGCTGCCGCAGACAACAAGATTAACCCTTTCCCAAACAAGACCTGTTTTTGACGCCCCTAATACAACAAGATTAACAAAATTAGGGTTTAAGTACAATAAGCACAGAAAATAATGATGCAAATGGAGGTATTGCTAGTGATCAGCAATTTCTTTTGTTGCCTTGATATTCCCTGGACCTTTTCTATACAGGACATCAAAACTAAGTCTCGAAAATGGGAATTTGGAAAACAATTAGGACTTTTGCTAAACACCTAAATTCAATAACAATTGCACAAAGCTTCAAGAATCCTTAAAGATATAGAAGAAAATACAGATGAAAGACTTTCTCCTTTTATCTCATTTTTCTTTAGCGTAATTACTTTAAGGACTAAACATTGTTTTTAAGTAACTTCAATAAAACAAGAAAAAATCTTTCTCTGAAATGTTTCAGTACATATAAACTGAACTTCCTCATAAAGGCACAAATTCATATAATATAAATTGTGATATACCTTCCAATACATGGTAAACTTAGGTAAATCCACAAAAAACTGAATATACAAAAAATTGATTCTTAAGAAATCAATCGAATATTGATCTTAAATTTCAATGTAGTACACATTTTAAACCTAAATCTATAATTCTGATTGAAAAAATAAAGCTATTAGTGTAATAGTCATAAGTTTATCAAATTAATCTAGGATTATAAGGTTTCATGGAAATAAAGAAAATACAAATCTATGACAAAATTCCAAAATTTATTTCAACCCTTGATAATAATAATCCAAATTTTAACAAATCTAGCGAACAAAATCAACTTAACCCTATCAATGACTAAATTTGAGAAAGGTCTTTATTAAATAGAGTTCCAGACAACCAAATAAATGCTACAAATAAGTCATGAAATTTGTATGCCTTATCACAGAAAAGACATAGTGAGAAAAAAGAAAATACTGGCCATCTTTCCCCCAATATTTCCAAAAGTTTTTCTTTAATAAAGAAAATTGATTTCTGGTATTGTTTTGGGAAGCCATCATGTAAAACCAAGACTTATTTGAAAGCAAATTTTTGGCTGTGACTTATTTCATACGCAAAGATGTTCGAGAATGTTTGGCTAAGTAAATCCATTTCCAAACAGTGACTCCTTTTGTCAAAACAATTAGAACTTACAGGAAAAGAAGAAAATGCTGGAATGGAAATTGCTTTTTTCTCAAGTTTTAAAGTAAAAATTTTAGCAGACAGATAAATTGACATTTCAAAGAAAGGCGGACAACAGAACAACAATATGCATCTTTCTTTTGCTAATTAATGTGGGCTTAAAATCAGAAACTCTTAAATCATCCGATTGCATAGAATTATTTAACATTACTGCATTAATTTTGTAATCAAATGATTTTATATTTGCACATTGTATATTTAATCAAAGCATGTCATTTAACCCTTTCCCAAACAAGACCTGGTTTTGACGTCCCAGATAGAAAATGCTTGGGAAAACATTGAAGCAAAAGAAGAAACTGCTGATAACCAGCAGTTTCTCCTTTTGTCTCAATATTTTCTATGCCATATTTTACACAAATTCTATCGTTAACAACTTCCATTTTGTCATTTTTTGCAGTTTTTGAAGTGGATTACCCTAAAATTTTGCCGTTTGGGAAAGGGTTAAATGATGCTTTCAAACAGGACAATCATCTGCACATGTGGTCATAAATGTATAGACCAGTAAATTACGACGAAAAGTGACGTTTTTATGAACTCGTATATCTAAATATATGCTTGTAGGTTTGTCAGATTTTCCTTTGATATTCTTGACGATAAATAAAAAATGTTTTTTACAGCTTTTGGGCCTTGTCTTTACAATCATGACCAGATATTATGATTGAATCACTGAGCATCTAAAAAGGCCCACAACATTTCCTACTCACAAAGGCCAAGAAATGTAAAATTTTATTTACTTGAAAATGTCATCAGAACCCCTTTGAATGTGATTCAGTCTAAAATGTTGCCATTTGGTAATGAGTTAAGATGTTGCAGTAAAGGGTGGGCACACTCCAGGCCGGTCCCTAACACCTCTTGATCGGATCTGACAATATGGGCTGCACTTGTCACCGATCTCCGTAATTGGAAAATCAATTCGTCTTTACGGAGATGTGCTTTAATGATTTTATCAGCCCGTTATTGGTTTTAGATTGTCTTGTTTGCATTTTCTCCGATATCGCTGGTCGCGTATTTAATTTTTCAATTATTTCATTGCTTTTGTGTGATTACAATACCCTTAATGAAGATGGTGAAATTAACCCTTTCCCAAAGGGCAAAAATTGGGGAAATTTAAAGAATGCTTCAGAGGCTGAAATTGTCATTCTGATAATGATAGGATTTGTTTACAAGATAGCAAAGAAAATTTGATTTTGAGACAAATAGAGGAAATGCTGATTTTCAACATTTTTCATTCTTTAGCGGAATAGCCACAATGTTTTCTCAAGCTTTCCGTTAGAGGCATCAAAACCAGGTCTAAATTGGGCAAGGGTTGAATAGAGCATCAAACATTTTAATGATACAGCATGAAAAACTTCCAGGAAAAAGAAGAAATTGCTGATAATCAGCATTTTATTCAATTCCCCCTCTGCTTTACTATAAGCTTTCTCTCTTAGGAACTTCAAAACCTCGGATTATTTATAATAGCATTGATCAAAATAAAGCTTAGGAAAATAATGTTGCAGAAGAAGAAAAAGCTGAATCCTAGCCTTTTCTCCTTTTGTCTCAATACTTTATGAGCTATAATAATATTGTTAACAAATCTTATCTTTATCAACACCCATTTGCTCTTCACCAGTAGTTTTCAAATTGCAGCAGTCTAATTTTTTTGCCATTTTGGCAAGGGTTAACTGGATTAAATTAGTAAGGATAATTCCATTTGACCAACAATAATGGAGATCAAACAAAATTTATGCAAATTAATTGAGTAAAGTTGCAAGTCACCTATGCATGATAATTCCAATTTATGCATATGCACACTAAATTCTGAGCCAATTTTGAGCTAATTTATAAACCAATCGGTCACTAGGCAACCAAACTAATAAATGATTGGGAACATGAGAGTTCACATTATACTGATAAATTATTAATTATTTAACAATTTGTAACAATTATTGGCCTAAAATTGATAACGACAATAAACTAACAGAATGATATCACTCCATCATTGAATTTATAGTGCCCATGTGAAATTTAAGCTATAGAAAATAATGTGAGAAAAGCAAAAAATGCTGGTTGACAGCATTTTTTTCTTTCATTTTCTCGCAAAGATTTCAATTTCTGACCAAAGTTTTTCAGCGTTTGAAAGAAAAGTTGATTTATAATTGGTAATAATCAGATAATTTTATAATAATTAGAAAGACCAGATATCTGAAGATTTCTCCTTTTCCTAAAAGGGTTTTGACTGCTCTGTCTTGAATTTTACTACAGTATAATATTTTAAACTTTTCTCAAATGACAAAGTATTCAAGCGTTCCAATTTGTCAGCTGCAGCAGACGGTGAGACCACAAAATAATTGTCGATAAAAGAAATATTTGTACACGCTATTGGCAAGAAAATATAAAGGCAAAAGGAGAAAATGCTGATCATAAGCATTTTTCTTTTGCCTCTTTATTTTAATAGGTCTTTTCTGTCAGGGCTGTCTAACCCAGGCCTTGTACAAGAATTAAATTGAAAATACATTTTATATTTTTAAAGAAAATGCACTATTACAAAAACTTGTAGGGCAGTCTAAATCATTTCCGAAATAGAAAATAAACTAAACCTTGTCTTACATTACATTCTATGTATCATGTTTCACTGCTAATCTATATTTTTTTTCTTCAAAATTTACAATACAATATCTATTTTCTTTTAAAACTAATAAAACTAAAATACAATTTTACCTTTCACTAAATTCAGCAAAGGACAAAGTGAGAATTATTCCAATACGATCAATTCATTCACCAAATTAATTCTTTTCCAAAACTTATCAACTGACGAATTTTATCAAGTTGAGTAAAATTTTTAAAACTTTGTTTAAATTGTCAATAATTATACCATTCATTCACCTTATTCACAAATTTCCTAATCCTATTAATCATTAAATTTTTTACTGAAAATTGAAAGTTTATTTTTGAAAAAAGTTAATAAGAACTATCGTCCCAGGACGTTCCTATGACAAAATTCAATACAGTTTCAGCCATCCAATGCCTACCTGGGAAATTTGGTATTGCTATGACAACCCTGTTCAGGTTCCATTAAAAGCATCAGAGAAACGGATAATTGGCGTAAAAATGGTGTCATAACTTTGTTATTTCAAATCCAAACCCTATGTTGTGGGTACTCATTAGAATCGTCTCGACGAGACGATTCTAATGAGTACCACCAACATAGGGTTTGATGTTAATTTATAGATATATTGCATTTTGTAATTTGATTCTTATTGGTTATCTTTAGCCCTGAAGCATGCATAAATAATACCCAGTTGCTATAACAATGGTCCCAGTTAGGCAGGCATGAACAACTAAATTAACAAAAATCAATCAGTTTTACCTGGTCTGATATGGGATAGGGGAAATAAAATGTGAAGCACTAAAATTGTAGATAAAGAAAATTATAGGAAGATGTTCCACTTTTTGGGGGCCTCTTAGAAAAATCTCAATGTTGCAAATCATGTGCAGGCATGAACCATAATGAAAGTAAAAAATTCGATGTATAATCATGCAAGTTAAAACTTTGGAATATGAAATGGAAAGTAATTGTAATTTTCAAAAGATAATTCAGCTTTCTATCCTTCTAAATCAAGAGCTTAGCAAAAACTAATTAACAAAATAATTTATGCTTTGGAAAACGTTGAGGAAAATTAAGAAATTGCTTGTGACAAGCAATTTCTTCATTTCCCACAATTTTTTCTACCCCAAAAGATAAAAAAATGCAAAATTCCATTCACCTGAAATCATTGTCTGCAAAATCTTTCTCAAATTCAACCAGTTTCAAATGTTGTCTTCTAGTAATGGTCTAAAATGGTCCCAAACAAGACCTGCTTTGGACATCCCTTATTGAACTGACTTGGGAAAACATTGAGACAAAAGAAGAAACTGCTGATAACAAGCAGTTTTTCTTTTGTCTTGATATTTTCTGTGCCATATTTTACACATATCCTATCATTAATAGCATACATTTTGTCATTTGTGGCAGTTTTTGAAGTGGATTCCCCTAAAATTTTGTCGTTTGGGAAAGGGTTAAATGGTCCCAGGTAAGATACCGGTAAGTGCAAAAAAACTCAGATTATTGAACCAAAATTTCAGTTGCTAGCGGTAACTATTGGCCAACTTTCTATTTTATTGGGATTTCCGCAATGGTTCTTGTAAAAACCTGTTATACGAGACAATTTCCAATTTTTGTGTGTGTTTAATGATCGGTATTTCTCTTGTTTTCAATAAAAACCCACTCAGCTTGTCCAATCTCGATCGAACACAGGCAAGAAAATAAATTTAAATAACAAATACGGAGTATTGACAGAAAATTGTGCTCAGGGATACCGATTCTATATCTTGACGTCATTTGAAATATTTTGCTAAATATTGTCAAAAACTTTTCAAATGCCAACATATTCAATATAAGCTTACAATAGTTCTGCACTATTCCCTGTTTATTGTCCATGGGTAAAATTGTGACCCATCATTTGAAAAGGAGAATACCAAAATAGAAACTTGAAAAATAAGTCAATGACATTAAAAAAATTTGGCAGTCAATAAGGGCTATAGCAAGGCAAAACTGGATCCCCATCCGGCAGGCATTTCTTACTACAAGGGGATTCTTGTTTCATTTGTCCTGTCGAAAAATTGGTAAAATGGCTGTACGGAAAAGACATTTTGTGCAATTTTTACAGTCCCATATGATCATGGTAACAATACAGAAAGGTACAGTTGATGTTCCTTGTTCAAAAACTCTGCCATAAGAGAGATATTTTGTGCTTGGCATGTCTACAAAATTTGCCTGATCAAGCTTATGTTGATACTATTCCCAAATTCAAGATGGTCCATTTTCACATGATGTGTCCCACAATAAATGTTTGAATGAAATTCTAAATGGATCCAAAACCTGGTTAAATGTAAGTATTGGTAATCAATTTGGTAGAAAGAGAGAAACTTTGGAGAAATATTGGCCCTACCTATGAATTTTTAATCAGACAAGCAATACAGGTGGGATACCTTGATTGTACATTAATTAAAATATTGTTACCAAGGTAGCGCTTTCTTAAAACCAAGATGTTTCTGTTTATTACTCCAGTTTTGCTGGAATGATACACATAGAAATCGTCATCATCATTCATCATCGGTGTTTTGATTAACATGCAGGTTGTGGGACTTTTCCAGCGCTAGTGGGATCCCGTCCAGATATCTGGCTGGCTGCACGCATGGCAGATTTCACGTCTTCTCTCCACTTTTTCCTGTCGTGGGTGTTGGTGTTTGATAGCCGCCATTCTCGTATATCTCTCTCTGTCAGCTCTTTCCATGATGTTTTAGGTCTTCCAGCAGCACGCTTTCCTAATACTTCGAAATCGTATGCTGTTTTGATGGCACTGCTGGACCTTTGTACATGGCCATACCAGCGGAGTCTTCTCTCACGCAATATGATGGATAGGTCCTCCAGGCCTAAGCGCTTCAGTAGATCAGTTGACCGTACAGTGGCGGTGTCTTTGGGTTTGATTCTACAGATTTGTCTAATCATGGCCCTGTCATTGCGTAGTAGACGGTGGAGGTTTTGTCGTGTCAATGCCCAAGTCTCACTGGCATGCAGCATAGCGCTCCTAACACATGTACTGTACACTCAACCCCGTGTCTTGCTTGAGAGGTGACGTGATGTAAGAATCGGTTTCAGTTCCCTAAACTTCTTCCATCCAGTCTTTACACGGGTGGTCGTGGCGAGGTCGCAGCCACCACCTGCTGATAGTGTATCACCCAGGTAGCAGAAATAAAATTGATATCTAAGGACACATCAAATCTTTCCTAAACAATGCCTACTTGTTCTTGATATTCCAAGACATCAACAAATGCATGTTATAGACCCTGACTGTGACTCATGTGACTCGGGGATAGCACCGCTAAGCTAGTAAGCTATGAAAAGTCAAAGAAAGGTCAAAGAAAAGAAATAGCAGCCCTAAGCTATGAAAAGTCAAAGAAAAGATCAAGCCTTATCATGGCAATTTTTTAGTGATTTTTATTGTTGGTGTCTTATGAAATATGTAAAATACAAAATAGATCAGGATGTTGTATTCATCAAAATTTATTATGAAGTATAGGCTCAATATTTATAGAGTTTATGATTTTTCAGATAATATCCATAAATTGGTATCAAGTCTTTATTCAAATAAACTTGCCTAAAATACAAATTGTCAAATTTAAAATCATCAATATGTCATTTTTGTCACCATCATTCATTTTTTATATGTACTTTTAAGTTTGTAACATTTTCTAATTATTATGGTGATCCTGTGGTACTCTTATAGCATAGACAAAGATCAGACTATATAGACATACAATCTGATTAAATCCTTATTCTGAAAGCTCTAACTTAAATCTATGAATATTGAATATAATTCTTAAGTTAAATAGATGTATAAGAACTAAATTGGATTTTTTTTATAATGTGTTATGTATTTGAAGTACATAGATGCTGCAAATCACCAGGTAATTTGTGCAGAATCGTGACATTCATATCCAGGAAAACATTTTCTGGTAGTTTTTCCTAAATCATTCATTACCAGACGGCAAAATTTCAGACTGATCCAATTGAAAAGGTATTGCAGATGACAGATTCATCTGAATGTACAATTATTTGTTTTTTGTCTTTTTGGGTAGAAAACTTTGTGTGAGGTGAATAAATTGTTTGTCAGAAGCACATAAATTACATTAAAGTTTACCCCAATTTGTCCCCTGAAGTCCCTTTTGAATTGTAATTATAGCCTACAATTTTGCTATGCGGGAAAGGATTTAGTTTTCCTTATGGGACATTATACAGACAAAATACTTATTTATCATAAAAACAGTTAAAACCAAATAGCAAACAGTCTATCACTCAATTTCAGACTAAAATTGGCAGATTTACGGTCCCTTTTTTAAGGAATACACATGATGAATGATCTAATTAAACAGTTTGACAATGTGATGAAATCAAAATTTAAAATATCATTTCCGGAGGCTTGGGTGTTATAAAAAAAGTTTTTTTTTTTTTAAAGAATCACGATTTGTTATAAAATCATTTCATTAATGCAAATTTGATTTGAAATAATTTGATATATTTACAGCCAATTTTTATGTGTACTGTTACATGTAAAGGTACAATGATTTACCGGTAAATTCATCTGTGGTTTATTCTAGTGCCATTTAAGGTCCATAGCGCAATGGTTATAGCTAAAACTGTATAGAAATCAGAAAAAAGATGATCTAATTCTATTGTGCTCTCAAAAGTCACATGGGCCCTCCCCCACCTATCTATAGCATAAAGTATACAGCTGATAGTGAAAGAAAAGTTGCAACAGGACTGCCATTGTCTATTGTTTTAGGAACATGATTGAAACAGGACGATAAAATCCATCATTCAAATTTCAACGCATTACCACACATTGACACTTTTGCGCCTCTCAAGAAAAATGTGTGAGAAAATATAGTGAAAATTGAAAAAACTTCTTGTGACAAGCAACATCTTGGATTTCTCACAATGTTCTCCATGGTGAAAGACCAAACCATGGAACATTTTATTCCCTTGGAACTGCCATCTGGTAAATCTTGTATAAGCAGTCTAAAATTTTGCCTTGTGTTAATGGATTAACCCTTTCCCAAACAAGACCTGGTTTTGATGTCCCTAATTGAATAGGCATGGGAAAACATTGAGACAAAAGAAGAAACTGCTGATAACCAGCAGTTTCTCCTTTTGTCTCAATATTTTCTGTGCTATAATGTATGCAGATTTTATCTTTTTCAACATAAAATTTGTTGTCTGCAACTGCTTTCAATTTTGACCAACCCAAAATTTTGTCGTTTGGGAATGGATTAAATCTAGATCTATCAGAAATTTTGTAGCATTTTTACAAATCATACACAAAAATCAGAGTTCACCAGACGGCATAATAATGTTAAATCCAATCTTTAATTGTCAGCAACAATTCTTTTTATATATTAACAGGAAATACAGAGAGAAAAGGAGTAAATGGTTGTAGAACGAATTGTTTGAGAAAGAATAAATCCTTTCCCAATAAGCCCTTTTGATGCACCTAATAGAAAAATGTGGGAAAGTATTGAAGCAAAACAAGAAAATATTGTTAACCAGCATTTTCTTCTTCTGCCACAATTTTTTGTGCTAAAGTGTATACAAATTATTCCTATATACAGATTTGTCGTCTGCAAAAGCTTTCAAATAATGTACATTTATGCTGTCTGGAAAGGCTTAACCCTTTCCCAAACAAGACCTGGTTTTGACGTCCCTATTAGAAAATGCTTGGGAAAACATTGAAACAAAAGAAGAAACTGCTGATAACCAGCAGTTTCTCCTTTTGTCTCAACATTTTCTGTACTAGATCTATGTTAAAGCTACTATTTCCCAGATTTGGACCCAAAAATTGTCAAATACAAACGAAATGTACACTTTTTAAGCTTTATATGACCTGATTAAATGATTACGACAAACTATTGAAGCAACGACTCATTTTTTCGCAATTTGATACCAAATTCATGAAGCGATATCGAAAGTAGGTCAAAACAGTAGGACATGCGACTTTCTTAAATGACGTCACAACATACATGATGACGTCATATTGAAATTCAAGTATGAATCTCGTTTGAATCATGGTCCGCGCTGTATGCGCATGTGCAACAATTTCAAAATAATTCTAACCCCATCAGTGATGGGGTTGAATTTAGGTTTGGATTCTCCCTAAATTCAGCTATCTGTCTTGTAATTTCTGCTAATTCTCTGTCTGAATCGCATATTATTAACCATCCCGAGGTTGTCAACCCAAAAGTTTTGCATATTTTTTCAAAAAATTTCATTTTTTGCAATTAGACCATCTGTTACCGTCGCCCTTTAAACATGAATTCTATCTTTAACAACACCCCCTTCAGAGATTTTTTTACAATTTCCAGACTGTGAGTCCTGGGGACTCACTGGATTCCATATCAATGAGTCCAGCTACTAGTTTAGTGAGTCCAATACACTATTTTTAATAGGAAATCTGTAAAAATTGTTACATCCTGGGACTCGCTTGAATTAAAACTTTGCATCCAGGAGACCAAATTATGAGTAAAAGTAGCAGGAAGCGCAGGTAAAAAAATCACTGCCCCTTTGATGTCTACTGCAGCTTTAAAATTTGACCAGCCCAAACTTTTGTTGTTTGGGAAAGGGTTAAAAGGTAAAGCGTTTCTAATTTTCTACCATTCATGTACATACGTTCAAGACCAGTCTCATGGAAATCAATTTCCTATCAATTATAAAAAGGTTTTTACCTGTAGCTGGGACCTTTAATCATTTATTCAAATATTGATGTCAAAAACTTGTAATAATTGTTACTATGGTAACAAGATAACGGTCCCACATAAAGGTTTCTACGGTAACAGATTTATCGGGACCATAACCTGGGATACAATGGTTAATTTCCTGTCAACGATTTGCTGAAATCCGGTCTGTCAACAACAAATGCCATTTATGCAATTATTCCATTTTTTTTTTACATTTAACCCATTACCGCAATGATAAAAAAATTTATTGGTTGAAATTGGTGAAACAGAAGGTAAAAGAAGACACTGAGAAATCCTCCTAGTAAACATTGTAGGAAAAGGAGCTAATATTCACAAATAAGTCTTTATGGAAAATTCAAGAGTAACTTACAAATGTTATCCCTTTCCCCTGGGAAAAGTTTATATAAGTTCAAGAACTGTTCTGGAATGTTAAATGGCACTTCTAGAACTGTTCTAGAACAGTTCTAGAAGTGCCATTTAATGTTCTAGAATGTTCTAGAATAGTTCTAGAACTAGAAAGGTGTTCTTGAACTTTTTTCGCAGGGGAAATTTACAAAGCAGCATAATCTTTGGTGGATGCAAATGGATAGGTGTTGAAGAGGTCAGAATATTTAGCTAAAGCAAGGAATAAGTGAACAACATAGAAAATAAAACATTGAGTCAAGAGGAGAAAATGCTGATCATCAACATTTTCTTCTTTTATCTCAATGTTTTCCCAAACCCTCTCAATTACCACTGTTTAGGAAAGGGTTATTTAACCCTTTGCCAAACAAGACCTGGTTTTGACTTCCCCAATAGATATTGCTTGTGAAAACATTGAGACAAAAGAAGAAACTGCTGATAACCAGCAGTTTTTCCTTTTGCCTCAATATTTTCTGAGTAATATTTTACACAAATCTTATCTTTTCAACATTTATTTTGTCGTTTATGCAGCTTTCAAATTAGAATACCCTAAAATTTTGTTGTTTGGGAAAGGGTTAACTCATTATACTGTGTCATTTACTGTCTACCGATAATGATACAACTTCACTTGCCAAAGAATCAAGCACCTTAATTTGATAATTTTGATGGGAAAAGGAGCTTATCCTTTTCCCTTGGTGTTTTCCACTCATTTCACATTCAGCTGAATATCATTCACTTGTTGCTGATTGCCAAAGCAACTGTTCTAATATTTTCTTGTCTGGGAATGTGCACATCTATAATTTATATGAACAAATTTTCATAAGCAAACTGCATGCATGCATAAAGCATTATTAATGCAGAATATCAATCTAAGGAAACAATATTTATTGGCAATTAAATCATTTGGTACAATGCATCTTACTGTTATTAATGCCACCTGTGAAGGATATTGGACCTGATCAGGCAGCCACATGTAAATATTCCTAAAATCTTAAAGTGTCCGCTGATTGGCAAAATTAAACTCTCTTGTCAAAAAAACACCTTTCTAATAACCAAATATCAAAGTTTCTACAGTTTTCAGTCATTAGAAGTGTTTTATTTTGTCTTTTAAATTGGATATTTTGGTCTTTTCTGATCTTTACCGAAGAAAACCGCTAAACTTCCGATTTGAAGTTTTGACGTTATTGCGTTTTCCACCCGAAATCAAATTGTGGTGATGCGTGAAAATAGGCAAAATACACGCTAGCTGTACTGTAGTTAGTATCGAAAATATTATGGAAAAGTATAAAATGCTAGTGACCATCATTTTATTCTTATTCCTCAATGTATAGTCTGCCGCGGATCCAGGATTTCTGTGAGGGGGGGGTTCGAATCTACAAATAGGGAGGTTCGTTTTCCTAGAATAACACAAAATTTACTGAATTTCTGCATGAATATAAAATAATTTGGCTACAGAGGGGGGTTCGTTTGAACCCCCCCCAAACCCCCTCTGGATCCGCCACTGATAGTGTAGACCTCTACTTGAAAAATTGTACAAGAATGTTCTTTTTTGCTTGATACAACAAATGCATGTATTCACCATTACATTAGTAAGGAGTGAATTTTTATCTTAATTGGTATTAAATACCCATAATTGGTTTCCAAGGATATTTGAACTGTTACATTGCAGTATGTTTAATCTAATTAGTCACTTTATCAATTGCCATTAACGCTGTTTGAGAGTTTTATCAAATATTTGGCTTTGCTCCTCTTGACTTTTGACTCCCAAGTAGATGTTACTGCTCTTTGATACTCAGTCATATGCTAAATGAATCTCGATATAACAGAAAACTTAATGTAAGGGTTTCATGACAAAATATTTTAAGAAAAGGAAGAAAAACAAGATGTGTTTGTGATGTGAAACACTAATACCCCCCGGCCAATGTTTAGTTTTCGGACAGACAGACAGGCGGATAGACAAGAACAAGAGGACCATGATGGTCCTATATCGCTCACCTGAACCAAAATGATATAAGCAACTTTTCTTCATTTCAAAAAATATCTATGACTTTAAGACTGAAAACGAACTTATGGTCAATAACATTGTGAAAATCGAACTCATCCAAGATTTCATCGTGTCCAACATTGTGTCCAAGATTTGTCTTGTTTGATAAATAATTGTAGATTCTGGAGTATAAAAAAGGTCGAAAACAGCCGAAAACAGCAATTTTGTCAAGTTCAAGGGCACATAACTCTCGACTTTCTAGTCAGATCAGGCTGAAAATCAAACTCATCCCAGATCTTATGATATCCAACATTGTGTCCAAGATTTGTCTTAATTGATAAATAATAGTAGATTATAGAGTGTAAACAATGTCAAAAACAGCCGAAATCGGCAATTTTATCAAATTCAAGGGCACATAACTCTCCATTTTTTATCAGATTGGACTGAAAATCAAACTTATCCAAGATCTTATGGTCTCAAACATTGTGTTCAAGTTTTGTCTTAATTGATAAATAATAGTAGATTATAGAGTGTAAACAATGTCAAAAACAGCCGAAATCGGCAATTTTATCAAATTCAAGGGCTCATAACTCTCACCTGTCTGGTCAGATCAGACTGAAAATCAAACTCATATGAGATCTTATGGTCTCCAACCTTGTGCTCAAAATTTGTCTTGATTGGTCAAAAATTGTAGATTCTAGAGTGTAAATAAGGTCAAAAACAGTCAAAAACGGCAATTTTGTCAAATTCAAGGGCTCATAACTCTCATCTTTCTGATCAGATAAGACTGAAAATCAAACTCATCCCAGATCTTATGATCCCCAATATTGTGTCCAAGTTTTGGATTGATTGATCAATAATTGTAGATTCTAGAGTGTAAACATCGTCGAAAACAGCCAAAAATGACAATTTTGTCAAATTCAAGGGCAAGTAACTCTCGACTTTCTGATCAGATCAAACTGAAAATCATACTCATCCGAGATCTCATGGTCCCAAACACTGTGTCAAGTTTTGTCTTGATTGATGAATAATTGTAGATTCTAGAGTGTAAACAAGGTCAAAAACAGCCGAAAATGGCAATTTTGTCAAATTCAAGGGCACATAACTCTTGTCTTTCTGGTCAGATCAGACTGAAAATCGAACTCATCCGAGATCTTATGGTCTGCAATGTTATGTCCAAGATTTGTCTTGATTGATCAATAATTGTAGATGCTAGAATGTAAACAATGTCAAAACTAAGTATTTTTCACATTCAAGGGCAGATAACTCCTGACTTTCTAGTTCGATCTGACCCATAATCGAACTCATCCGAGATCTTATGGCCATACATGTTTTGACCAAGTTTGGTCAAGATTGGCTTATATTTGTAGATGCTAGAGTGTAAACACGAAATTGTGGACGGACGGACGGACGGACAGACAGACAGACGGACGACGGACAAAAAGTGACCACAATAGCTCACCTTGAGCACTTCGTGCTCAGGTGAGCTAATAAAACAATATGCCCCCCAATCTTTCGATAGGGGGGGGGGGGGGGATAAAAATTAAGACATCTTTATTTAACCCTTACGCAAACAAATAAGGTTAGAGATATTCAAGAAATTCTAACTAAAAAGATTTTTTCACTTTCAATATTTTTTTTCGCATATCAATTTTGATTAAAAAATCATAAATTTTGGACTTAAAGTATGGTTTACTTCATAATCTACGAAAAATTTATGATTCATTTTCACCACATTTAAGTAATATTTTCTTTTTGAAGGAAAAAATAATTTCTTATACTTTAATTGAATCATGATTGTGCAGTCCAAATTATAGGACTCATACTTTAAAGTATAGGCAATATTTACATATAAATGAATAAAATGTTACTTGAATCAATAATTCTTTATAAATGATTTTAGCATCAACTAGAGTACATTTTCCTTTTCTTATCTTTCATTTCATGTGCTTTCAGTTTCTATAAATTCATTTACAGAAATTAACATTTTGAATCTAATCTAATACTTGTTATGCTTTTCCATATTTTTGTTAAAGGATAAAATTCATTAAGAAAAAAAAAACACCATAAGACAACTTTGCCTCAGAAATAATCGTAAAGCAACATGCAAAAGACCTGTCACAATTATATTAATGACTTACATTTAATAAGCCGAAAATGTAACAAATTTTGATAGTCAAAAAAAATTTTCAATATATACAATATATATTTCACACAATATAGATAGTCAATGAAACAATACCAGAAAAAAATCTTACCATCCAACGACATTGCCTCAGAAAGCATCGGAATACAGCATGCGCGCACTCCGCTCAATTCATTCACCATTAATAAGCAATAATTACCAAAATGCGATGAGAAACTTCACAAATTTTGATTGTCAATCATTTAACACATCTCACTTTCCTGGTCTCTACAGGTAAATACCGAAAAAGGAAATGGCTTTGATCACAGGGGCCCGATTACAACTTTTTTTATTAACCCATTCTCAAAATTTAATGGCAATTTTATAAGCTTGTCCAAAATGAAAGCTGATGTAGACGACAAAGTTAATCATAACTTGTATACTGGTATATAAAATCTCAATAAGTTTTACCATGAAAAAAAAAAAAAGTGTGAAAAAGAAGAAAATGCTAATCATCAGCATTTCCTCTTTTCCTGCAAAGTTTTCTAAACCCATATCCAGGGGTCATCAAAACAAGTCAATGTTTTGGACAGGGCTTGCCCTGCAAACATTTACAACACAATAATTATTAAATTTTTAGTTAATTGAATATCATTTCTGTCCCTGCTTTTTCTCAGAAATGGTTTTGTTATATTGAAAATGAAAATAAAAAATAACATGCTTATGACAAAGATTACAGATTGTCCCAAGCCCCTGTGACATCCTAAGCAGAATGGATGTGTCTTTCAGTTAAACAGCTTGTATGGTCTTAACTGTCAATTAAAATAATTAAATAGTGTTTTATGCTGAACCATTCTTAAATCATCATTCAAATTGACGATTTTACGACATGATAAAAGATATTCAATTCATGCTTTCACTGTCTTTATTTTATAACATTCAAAGACAGTGCATACTATTAGCATATACTTAATTGCACATGCAGTCTGCTGCAATCAGTGCAGTAGCCTAGTTCTTTTTTATTAAAAACATTTTTCTTAGAATTACAATGGATAAGATTTCAAGGAATTTCATTGGCCTTGAACAAATCAAATGACATAAATACCAGTAACCACATTTCCTTTTCTACATCGAAGCAACATGTTGCTGGAACTAATGCATAAACTTTTTGAGACAACAAAATATATGTTTTGATGTTCATCCTTCGATTGTAATTGCAAAGATGACAATAGATACATTGAATGTCTTAGGGTAGACCAAAATCAAAGATGCTGCAGACAACGAAATTGATGTTCAGGGTTCCCACTGACTTTTAAATCTGGGGGTGAAAACAGTCATTTTACAGCACCCCCTCCATATGAGATATAGAAGGCTGCATGCAAAAATTGGGGGTGCAAGATTCAATTTTTGGGGTGCAAAACCCCCCTTTGGGTTTTTTTGGGAACCCTGATGTTGATGAAAATGGTTTTATGCATGTTATAGAACAGAAGTCTTTTTACCATTGCTAGATGGATTTTACTTTTTAAAGTAGTAGCTTCAAACAGTTTCTATCAAAACTTATAATTAAACATTGTCTTCTCAGTAATTTGCTTAGACAAATAAGAACAGATAATTCCATACCTGATCTGCTTTTTTTCAGGAAAGGAAAAAAGTCTATGACTTTTTACCTACGACTATAACATTGCCATTTCAAATACAAATACAAATACAACTACATTTATATAGCGCAAAAAGTAACTAGAAGACCTGAAGGTCTTGAGTCGCTCCACAGGCCTGAATGTCATCTAATATTTAATCCAAGTTTTGATTAGATTGTTCAATGCTTGTGGTTCATAGAGCTAAAAGAAAGTAACAAAACTAGATTGTTCAAAATGTGTGGTTCTTGAAGCAAAGAAAGTAAAATTACATGTTTGCCATTTGAGAAAGGGTAAAAGGAAATGGGAGAACATTCTAGCTTAGGATGTCACAAACAATCAAAATTTTCCTTCTTCCCAGCAGATCTAAATTAACAGAACATTGATTACTCCAAAATATTTCATATTCCAAAAATAGATTCTGAGCTAAAAATAGATTCTGGGAAAAACCCTTTTCCAAAAATAATACAAATGGCTGTCAAACCTGAATTTATTGTAATATCAAGTACAAGTTTTCACTAGATTTTTCAATACGTGTTGCTCTTAAAACAATTACAAAGTAACTAGAAAGCTGAAAATACATTCATATAAGATCTATTAGTTATCAAGCTTTGCAACAGTCTTTATTAGAGTGAGTTTGGCTGTTAGAGTGAAAAAAAGTCACAATTAGCAATTTTGTCAAATTGAAAGGCATATAACTGATGATTTTATATTCCTATCTAGCTAAGAATCACACTAAAGCAAGATCCTAACTTCACCTACATCTTGTTTAATTTTTGACCTGATTATTCAATATTTGTGGGTGTAAAGAGTATAAATTCAAAGTCGAAAACAACAATTTTGTCAAATTCAAGGGCAGATAAATCATGATTTAAGATTCATATGAAGCTGAAAATTACACCAACACAAGATCTTATGGCCAGTAAGATAATGTGAAAGTTTTATGTTGATTGGTGGATATTTATGGTTGTTTGAGTAAAAATAAGGTCAAAAATGGTAGTTTTGCCAATTTCAAGGGCACATAACTCAAGATGTAATATTCAGATCAAGCTGAAAATTGCACTCAGGCAAGATCTTATCAGCACCAACATTCTGACCAAGTTTTATTTTGATTGATCAATATTTGTAGTGGCTAGTGTGAAAACAAGTGAAAACAGCCATTTTTTAGTTCAAGGGCAGATAACTCCAGACTTTATGGTTCAATCAGAACTAATTGAAGGAATCTGATAGAGGACCACCTAAGGATCATTCCTGTGAATTTTGATTGAAATCCATCAAGTAGTTTCTGAGGAGAAGATCTTTAAAGAAAAAGTTGACGACCGGACGCACGCACGCACGCACGACGGACACAACGCCATGACAATAGCCCGCTGGCCTGAAGGCCAGTGGAGCTAAAAACTATTCAATTGCGCTTCACAGAGTCTAGAGATATTTACAAACAATGGTATACACATCAAGTGTTTGGGATTAATTCAGTCACTGTAGAATTGTCTGAATAAATGTGTCTTTAATTGAGATCTGAAATGGGGTTCAGTCTCGATAGATTTCAGATGATTTGGAAGCATATTCCACCATTTTGGGCCTACCACAGCCAGCGATCGATCAGCAATTTTGGTTTTAAACCGTGGAACGACAAACTTGATACATGTATCACTAGCTGATCTCAAGCGATATGAGCTTTGGGTTCGAGTGAATAAGTTCCTGAGGTAAACTGGCGCAGTCCCGTGCACAACCCGGAAGACAATAACAAGCACCTTGAACATGATTCTTGCTCGTACAGGCAGCCAGTGAAGCGATTTTAAAATGTTAAAGCTAGATTGTTCATATGTGGCATTTGTTACAAGTCTGGCCGCGTGATTCTGGACCCTTTGTAGTCTATCTAACTGATAAGAGGGGATGTCAGTAAAGAGCCCATTGCAAAAGTCCAAATGTGAGTGTATAAGTCCATGAACGAGAGTTTCTGCAGATTTCTGTGTTATGTATTTACGAATACCTTTCAGGTTTCTAAGTTGAACGTGTGCTGTTTGACACTTTTTTCGAATATGCAAGTCAAAGTTCAATGTACTTGTCATGTGAACACCAAAGTCACGTACTTGTTCAACACAATTCACTTCACAACCGCCAACAGTTACACTAGTGATGTTTAATTTTTAGCTCCACTGGCCGAAGGCCAGCGGGGCTTATGTCATGGCCCTGTGTCCGTCGTGCGTGCGTCCGTGCGTCAACTTTTTCTTTAAACATCTTCTTCTCCAAAACTACTGGACCAATTTCAACCAAACTTCACAGGAATCTCCCTTGCATGAACCTTTTCCAAATTCCTTCAAAAAATTAAATTCCGTTTAGAACTTGAATTTTAATTAAATTAATTAATTTAAATTTTCGAAAAATCTTTTAAAAATCTTCTTCTCCAAATCTACTTGACCAATTTCAACCAAACTTGACAGGAATCTTCCTTGCATGAATCTCTACCAAATTGCTTCAAAAAATTAAATTGCGTTTAGAACTTGAATTTTAATTAAATTAATTAATTTTAATTTTCGAAGAATCTTTAAAAAATGTTCTTCTCCAAAACTACTGAACCAATTTCAACCAAACTTCACAGAAATCTTCCTTGCATGAATCTCTACCAAATTCCTTCAAAAGAATAAAATCCGTGCAGAACTTGAAATTTAATTCATTTAATTGATTTAAATTTTCGAAAAATCTTTAAAAATTCTTCTCCTCCAAAACTACTGGACCAATTTCAACCAAACTTCACAGAAATCTTCCTTGCATGAATCTCTACTAAATTCCTTCAAAAGAATAAAATCTATGCAGAACTTGAATTTTAAATAATTTAATTAGTTTAAATTTTCGAAAAATCTTTTAAAAAAATTCTTCTCCAAAACAATTGGACCAATTTGAACCAAACTTTACAGAAATGTTCCTTGCATTAATATCTTCTTAATGCCTTCAAAAAAATGAATTCTATGTAGAACTTAAATTTCAATTAATTTAATTAAATTAAATTTTCGAAAAATCTTTAAAAATTCTTCTTCTCCAAAACTACTGGACCAATTTCAGCCAAACTTTACAGAAATGTTCCTGGCATTAATCTCTTCTTAATTCCTTCAAAAAAAAAAAAAAAAATTCTATGTAGAACTTAAATTTTGATTAATTAAATTAAATTAAATTTTCGAAAAATCATCTTTTCCAAAACTACAGGACCAATTTTAACCAAACTTCACACGAATCTTCCTTGCATTTTTTTCCTCTAAATTCCTTAAAAAATAATTTCTGTGTAGAACTTAAATTTTAATAAATTAAATTGAATTTTCGAAAATTTGTTAAACAATCTTCTTCTCCAAAACTACAGGACCAATTTCAACCAAACTTCACAGGAATCTTCCTTGCATGAATCTCTTCCAAATTCCTTCACGTTCGGATGAAAAGCTTGGCCGTTGTGGGCTATGCTTTTTTCGCTATATGAAACAGTGTATTTTAAGAAAATTTTAAAAACATTTCTGCTCCTTAATCACTTATTGGATTTCATTCTGGTGTAGCATGAATCTTCTTTGAATAGACCTCTATTGTATTCCTTGAAGAAGTTCGTAGTGTAACTGTCTAAAAGCCAGTGGAGCGATACAGGGCCATCTTGGCCCTCTTGTTCTAATTGTTGTCTAATTTCAGAGATTTTAACCCTTTCCCAAACAAGACCTAGTTTTGACGTCCATAATAGAAAAGACTTGGGGAAACATTGAGACAAAAGAAGAAACTGCTGATAATCAGCAGTTTCTCCTTTTGCCTCAATTTTTTCTGTGCTATTTTGTGCACAAATCCAATCTTTTTCAACATCCATTTTGTCAATTATGGCAGTTTTTGAAGTGGATCACCCTAAAATTTTGTCATTTGGGAAAGGGTTAAAAAAAATCTGACATACAAAACACCTACATTTGAATAAATTTTAACCTTCTTATACGCTGCCGGAGATTGTTGTATATTGGCGTCATCTTCTCCATCTGTCCGTTACGTACGCCCACTTCTCTTGTGAGTGCAACTCCTACTAAGAATCTGTCTGGATCTCTTTGAAACTTAGTCAATGTTATCACCTCAATTGGTAGATGTGCATGAAGGAAGGATTTCATGGTGCATTGATTTTTGCCTGAGTTATGCCCCCTTAAAACTTAGTCTCTGGGAGTGGCGGCGTATATTGTGACCATGGCACTCTTGTTAGCAAAAATTGTCATCATACAGCTTGCATCGTTTAATTTCTAAAACTTTAAATTAAACAAAATGAGTTCAAACCCATTTCTGAATAAGACATGCATTAAGCTATTAAGACAATGATTTAGAAGTTGGATAGAATTATTCATCGTCATTTGTCAATCACCCATGCATGTCAATATGCATGTTCAGGTGTGAGCTGTATCTAATTAACCCTCTACCAAACGACACATTTTTCGACTCATCCAAACTCAAAGATGTTGCAGACAACAATTTCAAGTGAATAAATTTCTCACTTTTTGGTCAATTCCTGGTAGAAGACATTGTGGGAAATAAAGAAATTGCTTGTGACAAGCAATTTTTTCATTTTCCACAATGTTTTTCAAAGCCTTTATCTCGTGAGGAGTCAAAAAGAGTCAAAGTGTGGTAATGGGTTAACCCTGTGCCAAACACGTCCCTACTAAAAACAGCTTTGGAAAACATTGAGACAAAAGAAGAAAAATAATGCTGATTGTCAGCATTTTCTCCTTTTGTCTCAATATTTTCTATGCTATTTCTACACAAATCCGATGATATCCTGTGTTTGTCATATTCCATTTTTTTGTCTGCTAAAGCTCTCAAATGGGAACACCCTAAAATTTTGTCGTTTGGGAAAGGGTTAACCCTGTACGAACAGTGGCACATCTGACGCACCTTAGTGTTCAATTGGGAAAACATTGGAGAAAAGGGGAAAAATGCTGATGATCAGCATTTTCTCCCTTTTCTTCAATGTTTTCCACCATATCTTAGAGAATTTACTTCCTGACAGTCAATTTAATTTTGTTGTCTGCAACACATCACCTTTGAATTTGGAGTAGTCTTAAATTATGCTAATTAGGAAAGGGTTAACCTGTAGCGTTTACATGAAATTCATCAAAATTAACAGGAAAACTTTAATAACCAATCAAATCCATGAGACAATCGCACTCTCTGTCTTCGTCCAACTCCAAAGACAGTAACCTGTTTTTGTCTACCAATATGATAAACAATTATCCCTTTCCCGAACAAGCCTTAATTATGGTCTTAAATTATTTATGAGATAATTTGGAAAAGCATTTAGAGAAAAAAAGAGAAGAGTGAAAACCAACCTTGGTAACTTTGTTGTCTGCGCAACCTTAGAATTTGGATCAGACAAGAAACTTTTCATTCATAAAATGGCAAGGTCTTTCACAATTGACTATGTACAACTTATTGTGATCTTAGAGATGCATGCTACAAATGACAATTTGTATGTTGATAATGATAACATTTGCACACAATATATTATATAGGACATATTGACACAAAAGGAGAAAATGCTGGCTTGTCAGCAATTTCTTCAAAAGAAGAAAATGATGATTTAATCAGCATATTCCTGTTTTACATCAATATTTTTTTTATCCATGCCTATTCTCTTAACAAGAATACGTAAACATGATATGTGTGTGGTCTAAAGGTTAAGATGAAAGGAAGCAAAATGTATTACTGATTTTCTAATGTAGTGCACACCATCACAATGTAGCAGTAAAGGTCATATTGAAATGACATAATGATTATTTATCTCTCAGACGGGTGGACAGACATAATGTTCCTTTTTATACAAAGGGAATCGTGTAACACAACATTTTTCATTTTGAAGTTGAATAGATTTCTACCCAATATTCAACAATTATCTAATAAGTGCTACCATCTACTCCTTCTAATAGACAACTTCTCCATTTTTTTCTTATGGCTATTAACTGGCACTATTTGAATATCAGCATTTCGGTCTTTGTCATATGTTTTGCTCATTTTTTTTTTTCATTAAAAAGCGTAACAGTGTGGAAAAACTAATCCTGCAATAACATTCAGTAATATTATCTTTAACCCTTTCCCAAACAACAAAATTTTAGGATTGTCCAATTTGAAAGCTGCTGCTGCAGATGACAAAACAGATATTACAAGAGACAAGAATTAAGTGCAAAATAGCTCAGAAAATATTGAGGCAAAAGGAGAAAGTGCTGATTATCAGCACTTTCTCAGGGGTTTTCTTAAGGACTTGAGTTTCACTTGCCCAGGGGGCAAGTCACTTTCAAGATCTACTTGCCCCCATTGAAAACTACTTGCCCCCATTTCTGTTGATGTTTGGAACGAAGCTGGTGATTTCTAGTACCGGTACATAGTATGTATAAAACAAAGATATATAGGTTCTAACACATCAATCATATAGCCATGCGTTTACCATTTTGGTATGCAGCTAGGTATTCACCACAGACACAGTCCATAGAGAGGTGAATAACTCTGTGTGTACCAAAATGAGGTATCTGATTTGTATCATAATTTGAATATCATAATTTATCAAAATGACCCTTGTACTTCTATGACCTTATTCCATAAAGCATAGCTTCAATCCTGTTTATTATTATCATGTATTTTTGAATATTTTTTCCTTTCCCATTACCAAAATCCAGACTGTTCCAATAGTCGAAATTGAAGGGTGAAACAGAGAAAATGCCATGTCAAATATTGTAAAGTGGACATAAACTTTGCAAAGATAAAAGGGGTGTCCAAATATACAGCTTTTGTTTGAACTTTGAACTGTAAACAGTATTCTGAATTTTGTTTACACCCTATCCAAAAAAAATTCTAGTTTTGAAAGCCTTATTGATAAAGAATTATCAAAAAATCATGCTGGATTTTTTTCTACATATAAAAAAGATTTGTGCAAAAAATAGTGTCTATTTTGTGGATTGCATCCTCTTTCGAATTCAGTCAGTACTAAAAGCAACTAAAACTTAAAGTGAAGCACAGCTCGTCTGAAATACATCAAAGTTCCTACTCATTATGTAGGATTCAACTGTGCTTATCATAGATAAGTGTCATGAGTTGTGACGTCATCAGGGATTTTTTTGGCAATTTTGGGAAGGAGCCCTGGGGCCTTTTCAATTGGGAAAATTAGCGGCAAAACCCTGAAAATGGGAAATTTTAAACATTATAACTTTACCTCATATAAGGTGTTAGATTAAGAGAAAGTCAAATATAAACAGAAAAGATCAAAATACTGATATGGATATTGAGTAGAGAGCTTAAGTTTGTTCTCAAATGACTTGTACGAGCAATTTTACTGATGTTTTGATAATTTTGATATTTTTTCTAAATTGTGATTGGGAATTTTTTCTTCAGATTGCAGTGATTTTTTTTCTTAAAAAAAAACGGTCGTTATTGGGCCCCTTTCCCCTCTCTGAGGAATATACTTTTTTCCCCCATTTTAGAGAAATTTTCCCCTCCTGGAACTATATTTTTTTTGCAAAGAAAAATCCAAATCATAGTTAGATTCTTGGCATCTCTAACAGTTCTAATGGTTGTTTGAATGTCCAATTATGATATACAAACAAGTTAAATGCATTTATAACCCTGTATTTGAGAGTATAAGCATGTATTGAAATTTCCCCTTTTTGGGCGTTAACGCGAAAATTTTCCCCCACCTATGGGCCCTGACCGCTTTCCCCCAAAATTAAAAATAAACACTGGATTGGGAAAAAAGTAGGCTGAATGCCATTGGGAAAGGGGCCGAATTTCGGCCCCTGAGGCACCCCCAAAAAATCCCTGGTCATGTAAAATGAATCGGCCCCTTAGATCAAAGAAAATCTATATATGGAAAATCAATCTGTGTTGTAAATTTATAGATCTACTGTGTTTTCTGAGGCTTACAATAATTTGTGTTAAGACAAAGGAATTTACTCTTTTTAAGGTTACTCGTGATCAGATTCTAGACAAAGGATATACATTAACTTCAGCACTCTGGACTTACAAACAATTTTCACTCACAAGTTCGGAACAATATAATAAATTATTATTTATGCAAATTCCTTTCTAGAAAATTAATTTGTGCTTGCATCCTTTACTCAGTTTTGCGTATGTGAATTTCTATTTCTGAGAGTGAATTATGTACATAACACAGACATGCATGAAGGGAAAGGATTGCCGATAATATGATATAAGGTTTGTAGAAAATTACAGTTTAACTTCACTTTATCAATTGGCCATTTTTTTTAATATTTAGCAGAAAACTACTTGTACATTAATTTTGGTCGAAGATCACGATCCATGATTCCTGTGGTGGCAATCATTTATACTCGATATTTTTTTCACTGAAATCATGAATATCCAAGTGCATTAATACTCTCAGCAGTCCTATTACATAAATATAAACAGAAAGAAAAATGATATTGCAACAGAAACTACCAAAAATGTTTCCTATGACAGAAAATATACTTGCCCGGCGGGCAACCTTCATGGAAAAAGCACTTGCCCCCACTGATTTTACCCCGGCACGGGCAAGTGGGCGTCCACTTAAGAAAATCCCTGCTTTCTTCTTTTGTCTCAATATTTCCCAAAGCCATTTCTGTTAGGGGCGTCAAAACCAGGTCTTGTTTGGGAAAGGGTTAATATTATCTGTAGATTGGGAAAGATAGTATGAATTGTTTCTTTGAAAACGAAACACTAAAATATGAATTTTTCATAGCTTGAAAATTATTTCATACACAAATCTGCAAATTTTCTTCACCAATTTGAAAATCTCATCTACGATCTCAAATTTTTGATAAAAGAATAATGGGACCAGTTCCAGTAATTGTAAGGTAATGAAAGCTTTAACCCTTTCCCAAACAAGACCTGGTTTTGACATCCTTAATAGAAAAGGCTTGGGAAAACATTAAAACAAAAGAAGAAACTGCTGATAACCAACAGTGTCTCCTTTTGCCTCAATATTTTAAGGTTTACAGACCCTGAAAAAATCTACACTTTCTAGCCATACCAATTGCATCAGATTTCACACACTAAATACACTTCATATATGTTGATTCACCGTGCCAGATGTCAAGATTATGCTTCTAGAAGAAAATAATTTACAAATATTATTTTACTCCACATTCATAATATGCAAGGGAGGTAATTTTTTACATTTTTGTCAAATATTTCCACAAGTATGCATTAATTCAAAATTCTAGACTGTCCAAAATGCTTATGTTTGTATTTAGAATGGAAATGTAACACAGTTTAGGAATTATTTGCACTTTTCAAATTTCACCTCTGGCTCTTTGGTGCTTTTGAGGGGTTGGATACCATAAATTTCTTGATTATCTTCACATTTCGTCATCTGCAGAAGCTTTTAATTTGGACCACCTAAAATTTTTGCCGTGTGGGAAGGCTTTAATATATTTGAGCTCAATATCATTCTTTTTGGCATTCTAGAGTGTTATTATGATATTCTACAAGAAAACACTTCGAAAAACATTGAGACATAAGAAGAGTAGCCTGAAAACACCGTTTTCTCCTTTTGTCTCTTTATTGTCTGTCTTTATTATACAAAAATTCAATCCATATCAACAAACATCTTGTCTTCTGCAGCATCAATCAAAATGGAATAGTCCATTTTTTTTTCTTTTTTCTTTTTCTTTTTTTGAGGCTCTCATCAATTATTGTTGGTGAAATTTGGTCATTTAGAAAAAGATAGCCTAAACTCTATTTGTGAAATCCTATTAATGAGTCAAAAATGAAACTTTTTTTTTTTTGCTGAAATTGAACTTTGCTCTTCTCTATCATCAAAAAAATGCTAATTTGTCTAATTTCGACCTTGTTTGTAGATAAGATAAGTTTCAACAATGTAATTTACTAAGCTGATACTGGGGCAGTTTCAAAACATTTTATCAACAAGTGTAGACTAAGATAAGCTTAATAGTAGTTTAATTTAATCTTTCACGAAAATTTTTCTCTTTGGTTCTGTTCCGTAAAAAATTTTCTTGCTTATCAAATAAACATTTTTTGAAAATTTAAAATCATTCTTTTATCAATAACGATATCTTTCCATTAGATTTAAATACAGGTCAAAAAACATTGTTGATCAGATAGGAAAAGGTTAAAAACCCATTTTTTTCACTTTGTCTTTAATTTCAATTATGCAGAAAAAACTTCATCAGTTCACAATTATTCAAGGTCATGTAACAGGCAAAAGAGAGGGAGACAAAAAATATTACCTGAATCGACATGTTGCTAAAAAACCTGCCAATTTTAGTATGTTCCAAATGCTGAATCATGCCCAATTTAGTAGATATGGTTTTCCAACACTTTCCCAAATGTCAAAATTTTAACCTGATCCAAATTGAAAGATGTTGTAGACGAACAAATGCATTTTGATAATCAAACAAATTTGGTACAATAGAGCAGCAAAAATATTGAGCCAAAAGAAGAAAATGCTGGTTAGAAGCATTTTCTTCTTTTGTCTCAATGTTTTCCCATTTATCTCAATGTTTTCCCAATCTACTCCTAGATTGTGCATAAAAAATTTAGCAGTATTGTTTCGGAAAGGGTTAAAACAGCGTATGTAAACTCTTAATAAAGATAA
This sequence comes from Fragum sueziense, assembly GCA_963680895.1. Taxonomy (NCBI): domain Eukaryota; kingdom Metazoa; phylum Mollusca; class Bivalvia; order Cardiida; family Cardiidae; genus Fragum; species Fragum sueziense. The sequence continues at coordinate 26,910,079 of OY804604.1, forward strand.
AAATGAGGATTTTATCAACAAATTTTGACCTTTAATAACAATTTTACTAAGTTACTAACAAATCTTGAAACCCAACATTCCCTAAATAAATGGAGTATAAGTTATCTACCAGACAAACAGATTTTGCTAACAGACATAATGCTGTAAAAGGACAAAATTATGAAATTTTGTTAAGATAAACTATTTTCTTTGATAAGACATCACTAGTATTGTTGTTTCTTTCAATAGGATGACATTTTTGTGGAACAGGCTTTCTTTACCGAACAATTAGCCTTTCATATCCTTTTAAAAACCATCCAATCTTGGACTGGTCAAATTCGGAAGCTACTACAAATAGCAAAATGAAATGTGATTCCACTTGGTTGACCTTGATCTTTACATTTCTCTCCTTTTCCTTTGCATGCCATGTTTTGTTATTCATAATATTTATAACTCTTGACATGAATGGAAGAGTTGTTTTAGAGAAATAGATACTGCAAAACGGTTTTCATTAAATTTGAAAAAGAGTTAAAAATATTGTGAAGATGTACCACCCATAAAGTTGAGTGGCATGGTTGCTAGGTAAAATCTAGGTAATCTTCCAAAACCCCAAATCTTCATGATATAATGCAACAATTTAAATATCTGTAGCAATAAACCTTTATTATAAAGATTTGAATCTAGTTTTAAATGTACAAAAATCTGCCTTATTTGCCTTTTCTCTAAATATATTTTTCTTACAACTTAATTCATTTCAAATTGAAAAAAAAAAATGGAGCAGTCCAACTTCAAATATGTTTTGGACGACAAAATTTACATTCAGTATCTTAAGTGTAAAATCTCTAATTTAAAGCATAGAAATTCAAAATCTTCAATGAGAAAAAGATCATGACGTCTGCAACACCTTTAATCCTTTTCCATATTTATGACCAAAAAAATCCATGTTACTAAATACTTGAAAATAGATAAAATTTCATGGAAAGCATTAAAAGAAAAGGAGAAAAACTTGCAGATCACCTATTTATTCTTTTTCTCTCAATTTATTTAAAGTTTTCTTCAATCCATCTGTGAGTGAGACATTATAAAAGGAATTGTTTGAAAAATGTTTAAATTGGGACCAGTCCAAAAATGTTGTCAAATATGAAAGAATTTAATTCAAAATCGTTAATTTTGGCAAGTTAAATCTTGTTCCACAAAGTTGGTCAGACATGTTGAGCGTTGTCGTGACAACTAGTTAAGCTAGACCGAGTCATGTGCCTAAATCAATATACTTGAATAAATCTTTTATTGGTAATCTACCGCTAAAAAACGGTAAAAATATACTTATCCCCAGATTAAACCCATAATTCTTGATTTCCCATATTTGGAAATTTATCAAAAGAAGTTGTACAGTTTTGCACAAAACTTGTTATACTGCCTTTTTGGAAGGAAAATTGCTGAATTCATTTCTAATCATTGTTTTGATTTTCATGGAAGGTCTAATCAGACTAATGTATTAATCACCCCATCCCCCTCCCATCCCTCAAAATAAAAAAAAAAAAAAAAAAAAAAAGAAAAAAAAAAAAAAAAAAAAAAAAAAGAGGGGAAAAAACACAAAAAAGAAAACATTCATTTAACCCTTTTCCATCAAAGTACAATTGTATTACATTTTCTTTTACATGAAATAGACTCTATTTCTAGAATCTTTACAATTGATTGATTGGTTAATTGATTGGTAAATTAATTGGTTAATTGATTGATTGCAACAGAAAATAAAGTTATAAAACTTCCAAATATAATGGAATTGTAGATTATTTCATTGAATGGAGTTGAAAATTAGAAACGGTAAATCTGAGTTGGCTAAACATTTAAATAAAAGGAGAAAATGCTGCTTATTAGCATTTTCTCCTTGTTTTTATACTGTTTTCCCACTGATTTTGTACTTTAGGCTGCCAGAATCAAAGGCATTCAAACTTCTTTAATCTTAAATTAGTCTCTATCAATAAATCTATTAGATTCGCCATTTTCTACATCAAAACAGAAATGACTGGAAAAGAGATTTGTAAGTGAACCCATAACCAAACGATTTTTTAAGCTCGTCCAAATTGAGTGAAGTTGCAGATAATATTTTCAATGTTATGAAATAGTGAAATTGTACAACTTGTATGGTTGAAAACATTGTGGGAAATGAAGAAATTGTTTGTCATAAGCAATTTCTTCATTTCCCACAATGTTTTCCAAAGCCATTTTTGTAGGGAGTCAAAAGTAGTCTATATGTGGTAATGGGTTAAAATGTTAAAATCTTACCATAAAAACATTTATCTTCATAGATCTACATAACGGTATACAAAATCCTTTCTGAACTTTGGATCTTTGATAACATTTTACTGATAAAACGATAAAGTGAAATAGTGAAAAAGTTTGCAAAATTTTGCAAGCTTACCTAATTGTGCAACAATAATCAGCAGCTGCAGCAATAGTTCGTATGCAATTTCGCAAAAATCCGAAAATATTTGTGTAATGTCAAATAAAGTGATAGAGTCCACTTTAATAGTTGGCTACAAGTCCCAGCAAGTCTCTATAGAAATTTGGGCAAAAACTCGGAAAATGTCCAAAAAGTGCCCCTTTAAACACGCCCACTTTTGACACAATAAATAACTGTTCCTGCAAATGACATGTTATGAAAACATTTGAAACGTATTAAATAACATATAAATTCTGTGATTTCACACAAATTTAGCTGAAATGACAATTTAAATTGAACTTTATCAAAATTGTACCAACCTGTCAGATTCAGCGTCAAAGTCTGCAAAGTTTTGGAATTCCTCGGGACTTTACGTGAACCTGCGAGATATTTCAATCTTCACAAAAAGCACAATTTCTAACCGTATTCGTCAAGTACAATAACTTAGATACTTTCGACTTGGCTTTTTTGCATTCCTTTTTCAATCGTCATTCATTCTCACGCATTTTTCGGGTTAGAACAGGAAATTTGGACCTCCCCTCTAAACGGTCTCCTTAGCAACTGTCCGCCATTTTTTGTAAATAACCGACTCGCGCGACAACCAAAACAAGTGCGATAGAAAAATGTCGGATGTAGAAGGAGAGGAAACTTTCGGCGAGACCGAGGACACAGAGGAGCAGCAGACGGCTGAGGAAGGAGGAGAAGAAGAAGGAGATAAAGGAGAAGAAGAAGGAGATGAGGAGCAACAAGAGGAAGAACAAGAACCCGAAGAGGAAGAAGAGGTGGGTGGGGAAGGGGATTTTTAGTTTTCTTGTTTTTGATGTTTCCATACCCAAATTGCTAATTTTAACCCATTAGCAGACGGCAAAATTTTGGTTTAGACTGGTCCAAATTCAAGGGAATCACTGAATGAATTATATTTGGCTTGGCTGGGTAGAAAACATTGTGGGAAATGAAGAAATTGCTTATCAGAAGCAATTTCTTCATTTTCCACTATGTTTGGGAACCAGAGCCTTTATTTTGTGGAGCTGTTAAAAAATGTCATTATGCTGGAATGGGTTAAAAGCTTAAAGCGTCTGCAGACAGAAATTTGCACAAAAATGGAGTCTGAGCATTACAGTGCAGAAAATATGGAGAGAAAAGAAACAAAATGCTGGTTTCTAGATTTTTTCTTTGGTCTTGAATTGATATTTTTACGAAGATTCATATTAATCTACTGTATGGAAAAGGTTTAATGGTAAAAACAAATACATCGTTTTGTACAGTTTGTCTTTTTCCTAAACCATTTTGAAGTCCTGTATTTAGCATAGTCTTGAAAACATTGAGGCAGAAGAAGAAAATGCTGATGACAAGCATTTTCTCCTTTTTCCTCAATCCATTTTGTTGTCTAGCTGCATTAATTAATTCAATTTTTTGTTGTTTGGGAAAGTGTTAAGATGAATTCTATATGATAAATAGGTGGTGTCTGTAGTCGAGGGGTAGTGTCGGCCTTGCGACTAAGAGGTTCCGAGTTCGATCCCCGGTAGCGGAGGTTGTTCTTGGCTTCTCATTGGCCCACACATTCGGCGCAAGTACTGGAGGATTTCTAGGAAGCTCAATCGCGAGGAATTAAAATATTAAGTTGAAGAGACTTGCTTCCCAATCAATGTAAAATAAATGCGTTCAAGGAATGTCTGAAGAGTGAACATTATCAGATCTTTAAAATTTCAACTTTTGTTAGATTTTATTTTTTAGGAAAGGGTACACCCTTACCACGATAAGAATATGCAGTATAGAATAAGATCAGACTGCACTCATGTGCAGGCTGGTCTTGCTCTATTCTGTCTACCAAAATGACAGGATTATGCAGGATCAGCTTGTCCAGGGTTAACCCTTTTCAGCGGCAGATCCAGGATTTCTGTGAAGGGGGTTCGTTTTTAGCTCGACTTTTCGAAGAAAATGAGAGCTTATACTGTCACCTGGGCGTTGGCGTTGGCGTCAGCGTCGGCGTTTCAACAAAGGTTAAAGTTGTTTCAAACATCAATAACTTCCATAATATCAAAGGGATTCAACCCAAACTTGGAATACTTATTCACCATCACACCCTCTACCTTACTATCAGGGCCCATGACCCTGGCTCCACTTTATTTGGAGTTATGCCCCCTTTATACTAAGCAACTTAGAAAGTCAAGCGCGCTGTCTTCGGACAGCTCTTGTTACACAAAGGCGGGCGAGGGGGGTTCGTTTTACTTGTATCACACAGTTTTGACTGAACTTCTACATGAAAATGAAATAATCGGGCTTCAGAGGGGGTTCGTTTGAACCCCCTCTGGATCAGCCACTGCTTTTCTAAACGACTAAATTAAAGGGTAGCCCACTTTGAAAACTGCTGCAGCCGACAAAATGAATGTTAGTTACAATTTACAAAAGGTAAAATTTGTGAAAAATATAGGTAAGAAAATATTGAGGCAAAATGAGAAAATGCTGATCATCAGCATTTTCCTCTTTTGCTTCAACATTTTCCGAAGTCAATTTTATGTTTGGAAAAGGGTTAAGATCTCTCATTCTCTTTCTCATTTCTATTGTACAGAAAATTCCAGAAGTGAACCTAAGCGAGGAGATGATCGCGGACTGCCTGTCTCTGCTGTGTAAAACTGGGGATGGTTTAGCTCATGCTTATGTCAGGCTAGATATCAAGGAAAAGTAAGTTATCCCTTTCCCAAACAACAAAGTTGTGAGCTTGTCTATATTGAAAATAGTTGCAGACGACATTTTCAGTGTGATAGAATTTTAGAGGTTTAGGGCTTTTGGGGTAGAAAACATTGTGGGAGATGAAGAAATTGCTTGACACAATTTCTTCATTTTCCACAATGTCTTCCAAAGTTTTTTTCTTTAGATGGCAAAATTTTAGAGCCGTCAAAATTGTTGATGCTGTAGACAACAATTTCAAGTATACTCCGTAAAAATTGACCTGAACCTGTTGAATATGTAATGAGTAACTGTGATGCGAAATAATCACTCTCCGACATATATTGACACGAGGAGCACGTGCAGAATACAAAGTTCCAATGCTTATGGAAACTATCGACTCTGCTCGACAGTGAGGAGTGTGGGCGAGTATTGATTATTCCGCATCACAGTTACTAATTACATATTCAACAGGTTCAGGTCAATATTTACGGAGTATAAATGAATTTATTTTTGTTTTCTATCTGGATACAAAACATTGATGAAATACAAGAAATTTCTTCATTTTCCTCAATGTTATCAAGACTTTTTTTGTGTTGGGGCCTTGAAAAGCGTAACCATGTGGGGGTATGGCTTAAATTACTCTCATACTAAATTTTAACCCATTACCAAACCACAAAATCTTAAACTCATTCAAATTGAAAGAAGTTGCTGACAACATTTTTGATGTAATGAAATTTTTGGAATTTTACTATTTTAAGGATGGAAAACATTGTATAAAATGATGAAATTTCTTGTCACAAACAATTTTTTCATTTCCCACAATGTTTTCCAAAGCCTTTATCTTATGGGCATCAAAAAACATCATTATATTGGAATGTGTTAATCTTTTGTGTATTTCATTCTTTTTCAGAGAGCTGACAAACATTGGACTTTTGAAATCCTTTATTCATTTACGCTATGTTGACGTCAGTAAAAACAATTTGAAAGACATTTCACCTCTCAGTGCCTTATCACACATGTTAACTCTGAAAGCCGATGAAAACTTGTTGACAAGTGCAAAACTTGAAGAAATGCCTTTCCTTCAGATGGCCAGCTTTAACAACAACAAAATTACGTCAACAGAAGGTGTTAACCATCCCATGTTGGAACATCTCTCACTAAATAGTAAGTAATCTCTATATATCATTGGCTATGTTAAAAAATGTCATCACAACAGCTTGAATAAGCTGTACACAGTTACAGCATTTTAATTGTAAGTGAGGACAACTATGCAGATGGCTGCATATTCAGGGTTCGCACAGTCTTGAAAAGTGCTTAAATTTGAGCCTGTTTCTTGAAAAGTGCTTAAAAAAGAAAAATAGTGCTTAAAAGTGCTTGATTTTGATCCCTCTCTTTAAAAGTCCTTAAAAGGTGCTTGAATTTGACAAAAACATGCTTGAAAATGATTGAATGGCTAAATTCATGGTAAAAAGTAAATGATTTAAACATCTACACTTGAGAATTATTTCAGTAAAAAAAGTAGAGGTACGATCATGAACAAGCCTTTGTCAGAGACTGACACATTTGCAATTACTCCTCCCCCTCCACCTACATATACTTTGCAAGAATTATGCCCCATTGAAAGTAAGAAATTTGGCAGGGCAGTGTACCGGTATATTGGGACTGCAGCACACTTTGTTGAAGTACATCAGTAGTGACTGGTGTACGAAGAAACATGCTTGAAGAATGGATTTATGTGCTTAAAAAGTGCTTAAAAAGTGCTTGAATTTTGGCAATGGCTGTCTGTATGAACCCTGAATTGTAGATGTGATGTAGATGCAGCGTTATGTGTGTCTGAGCCTTTAGTCTGAGTGGTGTCTGTTGTGAAGAAGTAGAATGTCAACCTTCTGATAAAAAGTTTCTAAGTTTGGTCCTAGGTCTATCTTGGACTTTCGATTGGTCCACACATTGGGTTGGAGCACTGGTGCAGTGTCTAGGAAGCAGAATTGAGAAGCTGAAGGAGTAGTCTATTTTGAAAGAACTTCTTTCCCTATTTATATGAAAGTTTGTGTAAACTACACTGTGATAGGAATTATTAAATTTTGATCATACCCTCCAAAAGGGCATTGTTACTAACAGGTTCATGTTGCATAAGATATCAAAGGACCATAACTCTCAGAAATCAATGTACTGTGACCAAAATTTGATATCATCGACATCTTAGATTTATACAAAGTTTGAATTTTGTGCCTATAACATGGAAAAGGTCTGAAAATAAAATCAAATCAGTATTTACTCTTTTTTGCAAAGCTTTCTTTGTGAGGGAAGTCAGAACCAGCATTTGTTTGCCCTATTCAAAACCTGATGGTACAATATATAAACTTTCCCTAACTAAACCTAGTTTAGACATCTGTAAAAAACAAAAAAAAAAGACTTGGGGAAGCATTGAGGCAGAAGAAGAAAATGCTGATTGTCAGCATTTCCTTCTTTTGCCTCTATGTTTTCCAAGGCCTTTTCAAGAACATGAACAGCATGTTTGGGAATTTGTTAATAACCTATCTAATTCTCCTTATTTTTCTCCTTTACAGACAATGAAATTACAAAAATCAGTGGTTTAGACCCGGCAAAACTTTCCAAACTCCACACGTTTGAAATACGAGGGAACAAACTGACTTCATCAGAGGGTATAAATCTACCAAACTTGAAAAACTTATTCCTGGTAAGTTCTAACCATTGCCATGCGGATCTGAGTTTATATTTGCCAACTAGACTAACTCCAAGCATGGCTACTTTAACCCTTTTCCAAACTAGACCTAGAGTTCGTATTATCAAAGATCTTACAACCAACTTGAATGGGAAATCAAAATTGGCAAATTTGTCATACAACAGCTGATAATACGGGCCACGTTTCACATCCTTGACAGAATAGGCTTTGGAAGACATTGAGACAAAAGAAAATGCTGATTATATGTTGGGTTTTTTTGACAAGTCGAAACCAGGTCTTGTTTTGGAGAGGGTTAATCAACACAGATTTTGTCATCCGCAGTACCTTTCAAACTGGTAGTCTAAATTTTTACTGTAGGAAAAGGGGTTACATAATGGTGTCTTGTGCCTCAATGGTTTACATTGAAAACCTCTCTGAGAATTGCTATAGGTAGAGAAGAAGCTTTTAGAGAACATAGGTCTTGATCAGACTGTGTGTATGCACAGGCTGATCTGGATCCATGTTGGTCTTTAATGCTGTAAAGAATAGTTTTTCCAGCTTCTGGCTCTTATCTTTTATAATCATATTTTTACAGGCAGCAAACACAATAAAGAAGTTAGAGGGGCTAGAGGGCCTTACAAACGTGACAACTATACACCTCAGAGACAACCAGCTGGCACAACTAGATGGATTTTGGTTTTGATTTGATTAAAAATTATTGAAAGAATATTAAACCGGAACCAAACATCTTTTATGATATATTTACAGGCAGCTAATACAATAAAGAAGTTAGAAGGACTAGAGGGCCTTACAAATGTGACCACTATACACCTTCGAGACAACCAACTGGCACAACTAGACGGATTCTGCGAGGAGAATAAAATGCTGCAATATGTTAATATCAGGTAAAATTGAGATCTGCTTGTCAAATATGAACAGTGCTGTAAGAGCAAAAATGATATCTCTGAGAACTGGCAATGTGCTAGATATATTACTTTGCCAAAATGATTCTTGACCCATTACAGGACAGCAAAAATTTAGATTTGTCCAAATTCAAAGATGTTGCTGACGGCAATTTCAAGTGAATGAAATTTTACTTTTTTGGTCTTTTTGTTTTGGAAACATTGTTACACGCAATTTCTTCATTTGCAACAATATTTTCCAAAACCCTTATCTAAGGAGGCTTCAAAGAGCATCATTGTGTGGTAATGGGTTATGACAATATGTATTTGAAAGTAACAGTAGACCTCAAAATAATGTCTCCTTAGTGTGCAAAATTGATTTTATTGTAGCATGAGAAAACATTGAGGTGAAAGAAATGGGAAAATGCTGGTTGTCAGTATTTATTCCTACATTGCTTTCAATGAAAACAAAAATCTCCTGTGAAGGGATGTGAAATGAGCCGCTGTTTGGGAAAGGGATGGTCATAGAACATGTCTTTAAAGTCTTATTTAGATTTTTGTCACTTTTTAAGCTGCAGTTGGTTTTTGTTGAAAAGCAGCCTAATCAAGAATATGATAACTATAAAAAAATGGGACTGAAAATGGTGAAGTTGTAGCTATTTTTGAAGGTTGAAACTCTTTTGCGAAATTTCAAAGGATTTCATTGGCTCTAAATTTCAAGTACTTTTTTGTGACAAATTAAGTGGTATTTTTGACAGTGGAAAAAACTGAATGGAATATCTAGTTTTACAGGAAAAACACTGTTATTAACACAAGTACTGAAAGGAAGTACTTATAGTAGACATATTTTATGGCAAATAAATGAGATTTTTCTCTACAAAAGGAAGTGGTTTGCCATTTACTCCCTATTAATATAGGATATACTGAAAAAAAAATCCTATGAATTTTCAGTTTCTTTCCAAAAAAGAAAGCTTTCAAAAATATTATTTTGGCAGGCTTTCTGTCTGTCTGTCTGTTTATTGATAGATAGTTGGTTTGTGTAAATTACTTTAAATGTTGCTGATTCTAATCATGTATTTATGAAAGGATCTATTTTGCACAAAAATACTTGATTTGTAAGTTGTTTCAGACACTGATTATAAAAATCTCAAGTATGGTTGCGTCAACTTGAAACCGCATTTTGTTCAAAATATCAAGTATTTTCTCAAGTTGTGGGAACAAATGCAATATTGTTAGCTTTTTAAGAAATACAAAAATGTAGTTATTTTTGGAAACCATTTGATTAGGAAAATGTGCATACTTTTGTTTTCAAATAAGTAGATTAGATTTGTACAGATATCTTGATTTCAAGTTGAAAACATTTTTTGGGAAGAAAATAATATTGCCTTTTGTACTTACATACCATTGAAAAGTAAGATAATCTTCATTCTATGAATTACATTATTTCACATTAATTTTTGAGATCTCATATTACGCAACCATAGCGCAGTTGGTAGCACATCTGCCTTTCACTTGAGAGGTCCCGGGTTCAATCCCCGGCCTCTGCAAATATCCTTTCAACCAAAATGTACCAACCAATGGTTTGATATCGTTAACCTATGTGGGCGAGCAGCTTGAGGCTCGATTAGGGTGCTGTGGTAGTACTGGTATGAGAAAGAACAGGAATCCTTGGTTAGATGCTCTAGCTACTATGGTATGACCATAGCAGTTGAAAACGGCGTAAAACCCCCAAAAAGAACATATTATGTATGAGTTAAATTTAAACCTTTCCCAAACAGCAAGATTTTAGTTGTCTAATTAGAAAGAAGTTGCATATGAGGAAATTATTGATGTCAGAAGTAGACAATTTATATCTTAGAGCATTGCAAATATTGGTGAAAAATGAGAAACAGATGTTTCTCAGCAATTTTCTTCTTTTCTTTCAACAATGTTTTCCCAAACTATTACTCCCATGGACACCAAAACCAGAGGTGCGTTCTTTAGAGCGAGATTTCTTGAGATATCTTGATATTTCTTTTAAGACATTTTAGGATAAAGCGCTCTTTAGAGCAAGATTTTTAAGACGCTCAATGGGAGGTGCCATTAACCTATACTTCGTGCGTAATAACTCGGTTAACTCTGTAGAAACAATATAAGAGAGAATTGACCGAGTTGTTCCGAATACCCCATGGTACCATGGTAATGCTCCATACTTCATACAAATGACGTCATAATGACGTCATTTGTATGAAGTATGGAGCATTTGGAACACCTCAGTCTGAATCTAGTTCTAAAAAACGCTTTATGTAAAACATCTTAAGAAATCTTACAAAATCTCACTCTAAAGAATGCGCCTCAGATCTTGTTTGGAAAGGGGTTAATCACATATATAATTGTAGATCTATATAAGATGATCACATGCAACATTTAAAGAAATATAAGGGGGCGGGGGGGGACAACATCAACTGCAGCAATAAAATATTGGATTATTTTGATTTTGAGAAGAGATTATTATATCATGTGAAATTTTATGAGTTAACCCTTTCTCAAATGACCAAAAGATTTTGGGGTGATCCAATTGGAAAGCTGCTCCAGATGACAAAATTCATGTTAAAAAGGAAAGTGTTTGTGTACAATATGGCACAGAAAATATCAAGACAAAAGGAGAAAGTGCTGGTTATCAGCAGTTTCTTCTTTTGTCTCAATGTTTTCCCAAACCTTTTAATTAGACCTGTCAAAACCAGGTTTTTGGAGATGGTTTAGTACTAACAACTTGGAAATTATATGAATAATGATCATGAAAATGGGTGAAATTTTTAAGGATCCCAAACTCCTCATGAGAGGTCATTAGCTTCTGTGCAATATTGCAGGGGTTAGAGGTCAAGTGATACTTGAAGTGAAGTTACTAAACAGTGAGGTTTTATAGTCTCTAAAATAGTGGTTTTCTTCTTAAACCTCTCTGTGACAAGACATAGTTTCGAAGTCCCTAATAGCAAAAGTGTGGGAAAACACTGAGGCAAAAGAATAAACCCTCAACACTTTCCATGCTAAGATATGCAATTTTCCTTCTATATTTAACATTTGTTTTGTTGAATGCAACTGTTTTGCCATCATATTCAAATTTTCGGTTTTTAACCTATTCAAAACAATGACACTTTTGGAAACCCCAAAAGATAAATCCTTTGGACAGCATTGTGAAAAATAAAGAAATTTTTTGTGACAGCAATTTCTTTATTTCCAACAATGTTTTCTAGCATGAAGACCAAAAAATGTAAACTTTGCAACATTTTCGTTTGCAACATGTTTGAATTTGGAGGAGTCTATAATTTTGCGGTCTGGTAATGCGCTGACTAATCTTTTTTGTTAACTCGATCAGTTTGGATCAGCCTAATATTTAGCTGATTGGTACTACCGTAGTGAAGTAAAGGGCATTCCTCGATCAAAAAGTATATTGAAACTCAATGGTTTATTAAAATTTTAAATCCATTTTTACAATTATCAAGGCATCAATGGAAATTTTATTTAAACAAGAGTTGTCCGCGGACAACATAGCTCGCCTATACAAGAGCTTGTCACAAAAAGAAAAGTCAAAGGTCAAAGGTCAAGGTCACTGGGTCAAACGGTCATAGTCTCAAGGTCAAGGTCATTGTATGAGGTATCCATGTGAAATATCAAAGCTCTATCATCAATAGTGCATGATATATTGGCCAGGTTAAAGTTTTTCAAAAGTAGGTCAAACTCCAAGGTCAAGGTCACTAGGTCAAAGGTCATGGTCTCAAATGAAAGGTCTTGTCGAGATGTATCTATGTATGAAATATCAAGGCTGTACCTCTAATAGTACCTGAGATATAGGCCAGGTTAAAGTTTTTCAAAAGTAGGTCAAACTCCAAGGTCAAGGTCACTAGGTCAAAGGTTATGGTCTCAAATGAAAGGTCTTGTCGAGATGTATCTATGTATGAAATATCAAGGCTGTATCTCTAATAGTACCTGAGATATAGGCCAGGTTAAAGTTTTTCAAAAGTAGGTCAAACTCCAAGGTCAAGGTCACTAAGTAAAAGGTCATGGTCTCAAATGAAAGGTCTTGTCGAGATGTATCTATGTATGAAATATCAAGGCTGTATCACTAATAGTGGCTGAGATATAGGCCAGGTTAAAGTTTTTCAAAAGTAGGTCAAACTCCAAGGTCAAGGTCACTAGGTCAAAAGTCATGGTCTCAAATGAAAGGTCTTGTCGAGATGTATCTATGTATGAAATATCAAGGCTGTATCTCTAATAGTGCCTGAGATATAGGCCAGGTTAAAGTTTTTCAAGTGAAGACGGGACGGGACGCGACGCGACGCCGACACTAGGGCTGTGACATTAGCTCCCCGGACATAAAGTCCCGGCTCGCTAAAAAGGAAATTTCTTTTATTTTCTATGTAGTTGTTTAGCATCGATTTGAATTTTTCAACAGTTTACACTTTCCCAAACAGCTCAAACTTAGAATGTTGCTACTGACAACAAAATGAATGATGATAAAGATAGTATTGCATATGATTATGATATAGCACAGAAAATATTTGCCTCAATGTTTTCCCAAGTCTTTTCTGTTAGGGTCTTATTTGGGAAAGAATTTATTAATTTCTATTCAAGTAGCAGAATACATTATATATTTATATTACAGGGGAAATAACCTAACAGATATCAAAGAAGTAAAGAAGTTAGCAGTTATCCCCATGTTACGAGCCTTAGTGTTATCAGGTAGATACATAACTTTTGTCAGTTTCTCAGATTTACCTGGGGTCCAGTGTTTGATCCAAGATCATGGCATACATTTTTAGTGTAAATGCAAAACTTTGTATGTCAATTTTGGGGATTTTCAAAGTACAGACTTGTATGTCCACTTTAAGAAATTCACCTAAGTTTTACCTAAGTTTTGGGATATTTTTACTTGACGGTATCAATGAAACATTATAAATATATGTGAACATCCAAATGTCAAGTAAAACCATTGAGTTTCAGAAAAGTTATTAAATTTTTTCTCCACCTCTTAAAGGATGAGTGTCAATAAGGCCCTTTCCGTGACCCAACCCGATTTTCTTCATTTTCGCCACACATAACCACTAACATATTGACCTTATGTAGGCAAAGTATCAACTTGAACGGAGCCTTGGTTTGGAAGATATATTAGATCAAAGTGGGTGGGGTAAGTCACCCACTATGCCATTAGATGATAATCAATTTCTTATACAGTTTTACTAACAATTCATAACTTGAAACTTGCTGATGCAGTGAAATATATATGTATTGCCCTTTGAATACATGTTGTTGTTTATTCCATCAGATGCCATGTACAGGAGAAAAGGGGCATTAAACATGTTTATGAATTTTTAGGATTTTTGGATGGGCCAACTTTACGAAAAACCACAACAGGCTTTTATTTCTCATTTTATTTGATTTATCTTTTTGGTGGTAAGTGAAGATATATTTCCGTAATTTGTAATATCAAACTTTTCAAAATAGCTTTTTTAATTTCGGGATTACTTGCCCTTGATTCCTTGATAAAAATGCCAAAAATTATAAGAAGTACTATTTCGTGTCTGAACCAAAAATTTCTGTATGAATCACCATAAAATACCAATATGAGGACGATATATTCTGTTTTTATTCGGGAGACAGGGCGGAGCCAAATAAACGGTTCATTACATTTAGCTTGAGGAGAAACAGCCTTGCCGCTTAGCGGTAAATCGTCGGTATTATTGCAAAATATTATAACTACAGTGTGTATCAGGCTGTAGTTACGAGGTTTTATAACAACACATTTTACAATTGAACAATCTTTCAATTTCGAAATGTGTTCATGCTCGTGCCGCACGTTTTTCTCTTATCTTAACCAAAATATCGAGCAGTAAACTCGTCGAATAACCTCTTTGCTTAGACACACCCTTTCAGGTGAAAAAAATTGGATTATATGAGCCTTATGTACACAAAACATCAGATATTGAGGTTGCAATTGTTATCTTAGCAGAGTGGGTGGGGTAATATACTCTAAAATTACGCATGAAACAGACAGGATTTTTTCATAGTCAGAATTGCTTGTATAGTATCCTAAATATGTGGTAACGTTGTTAGTAGCTCATCTGAGCACAAAATGCTCAAGTTTGGCTATTTCAATCGCTTTTTGTTTGTTGTCTGTCTGTATATCTGCCCATCTGTCTATTCTTAATTTGGTCTTTACACTCTAGAATCCGCAAATATAAGCCAATCTCGACCAAACTTTATCAAAACAAGTATAGTCGTAAGTTCTCTTAGGAGTTCGATTATGGGCCGGATCAAACAAAAAGGTCCAGAGTTGTCTGCCTTTGCAGGTTAAAAATAGCTAGTTTTGACATTGTTTCTACTATAGCCTTTACATTTATTGTCCAATCAAGATGAAAATTAGTCACAATATTGGGTACCATATGTGCTCGAAAAACATCGATTTTCAATCTGATCGGATGAGAAAGTTACCATTTTCGACTTTGTTTTCAATCTTATTTTGTCGAATACAAGGGCAGATAACTGAGCAAGTCTTACCCTAATTATGTTGAAATTCACACTTCTCCAAGTTCTTATAGTCACAAACACTGTGTCAAAATTTCATTTTTATTGATCTATATTTGTGGTTTTAAAGGATGAAACAAAGTCGAAAACGGAAATTTTGTCAAATTCAAGGGCAGGTAACTTCGCAAATTGTTGTCCGAATTTGCTGAAATTTGAACTCATTCAAGAACTTAGAGTGACCAACATTGTGTCGAAGATTTGTCTTGATTGGTCCGTATTTGTGTTTGTTAGAGTAAAAAAAGTTGAAAACAGCAATTTTTTTTCAAATTCAAGGGCACATAACTCGCAATTTTCAGATTCGATCAGATAGAAATTAAAATTCATTATAGCTCATATAGTAACCAACTTTGTTTCTAATTTTCATTTTGACTGGTTGATAAATGTAGATGATAGAGGGGAAACAATGTCAAAACTAACTATTTTTGACGTGCAAGGGCAGATAACTCTGGAGTTTTTATTTCGATCCGGACCATATTCGAACTCCTAAGAGAACTTATGGCCATACTTGTTTTTTATAAAGTTTGGTCAAGATTGGCTCATATTTGCGGATGCTAGAGTGTAAAAACCAAATCAAGAATAGACAGATGGGCAGATAGACAGACAGACGACGAATAAAAAGCGATTGAAATAGCTAAAGTTAGGCATTTTGTGCTCAGATGAGCTAATAACAACGCTACAATCCATTTAAGATTCTATACAAGCAATTCTGACTATGAAAAATTCCTGTCTATTTCACGCCTAATTTTGGAGTATATTACCCCACCCACTCTGCTAAGATAACAATTGCAACCTCTTTGTCTGATGTTCCTGTGTACATAAGGCCCATATCGTCCTCATATTGGTATTTTATGGTGATTCATACAGAAATTTTTGGTTCAGACACGAAAAAGTACTTATTATATTTTTGACATTTTTATCAAGGAATCAAGGGCAAGTAATCCCGAAATTAAAAAAGCTATTTTGAAAATTTTCATATTACAAATTACGGTAATATATCTTCATTCACCACCAAAAAGATAAATCAAATAAAATGAGAAATAAAAGCCTGTTGTGGTTTTTCGTAAAGTTGACCCATCCAAAAATCCTAAAAATTCATAAATATGTTTAATGCCCCTTTTCTCCTGTACATGGCATCCAATGGAATATACAACAACATGTTTTCAAAGTGCAATACACATATATTTCACTGCATCAGCAATTTTCAAGTTATAAATTGTTAGTAAAAGTGTACAAGAAATTGATTACCATCTAATGGCATAGTGGGTGACTTACCCCACCCACTTTGATTTAATATATCTTCCAAACCAAGGCTCCGTTCAAGTTGATACTCTGTCTGCATACGGTCAATATGTTAGTGGTTATGTGTGGCGAAAATGAAGAAAATCGGGTTGGGTCACGGAAAGGGCCTTATTGACACTCATCCTTTTCCACAAAACTAGATATGAGGTTTTGCATTAACTTGACGATATGGTTTCTGATATTTGTCTCCCACCAATGGATTGATAATCAATTTATCATAAACCTATGTAGGATGAATAACTGAGGGATCGAAAGGATGTTCTGAGGCACGTTCTTTAGAGCGAGATTTCTTGAGATATCTTGAGACTTCTCAAGATGTTTTAGGATAAAGCATTCTTCAGAGCAAGATTTTTAAGACACTCAATGGGAGGCGCCATTACCCGATACTTTGAGCGGAACCCCTTGGTTAACTCTGTAGAAACAATATTAGAGAGAACTGATCGAGTTGTTCCGACTGCTCCATGGTACCATGGTAATGCTCAATACTTCATACAAATGACGTCATCATGATTTCATTTGTATGAAGTATGGATCATTTGGAACACCTCGGTCAGAATCTAGTTCTTAAAAACGCTTTATCTAAAACATCTTAAGAAATCTTAAAAATTCTCGCTCTAAAGAATGCGCCTCTGGTAATAACAATTAGAGAAATGACAGGAATCCATTATTAGACTAGGTGCTCAAGCTGCCACAATATGAACTGAAATACTGTTTGAAAAAATGACATCAAAACCTATTCAAACAATAAATGTTCCGGTTTTTCATATAACAAGGGATGATTTAGTAGCATTAACGCAATTGACTTATAATCTATGGATAGCGGTATTGATACCCAGCTAAAGTTCTGTATCAGTAATGAACTATTCTGCATATCATCGGTACTCAGCTGTACCATGAACTCTTTCCAAATCACAAACTTTAGAACTGGTCAAATTTTATTTGGCATATTCTATGGGGTCTTCTATGATTTATTTCACTCCTTTTCTGATAAAAGCCTCTTTTCAACTCTTTTTCCCCAGAAAACCCAGTAGCGGAAGAAGACGACTACAGAGTCGAGGTTTTGATAGCTTTACGTAAACTTGAACGACTCAATAAGGAAGAATACACGGAGGATGAGAGAAATGACACTGAAGATACTCTGAAATAGATTACCCATTTAAAAGACATTTCAATCAGTTTGTTTCAAGTAATTGCTACTATAACTGAATAGAAATCAGGCAGTTTAGGCTAAGATCAGACTGCACATCTGTGCAGGCTGATCTTAGTCTATACTGCCTGCAAAAGCTTTGTTTACAACAGGAATATGAGATGAACAGCCTAAAAAAGGTTAACCAATTATCACATAATGATGCCTTTTGACGCTCCACAAGATGAAGGCTTATGAAAACATTTTGGAAAATGAAGTAATTGCTTGTGACAGGAATATGACTTGAAGTGCATGAGAATAGTTAAAAATATTTTCATTTTTTCCCTCAGAAAACCCAGTAGCGGAGGAAGATGACTACAGAGTCGAGGTTTTGATAGCTTTACGTAAACTTGAACGACTTGATAAGGAAGAATACACGGAGGATGAGAGAAATGACGCGGAGGAAATGGCCGAGGCTAGAAAAGCTGAGGAACAGGCAGCTGATGTATGTACTTTTTTTTGCAAAAATTTGGAAGTTTTCTTTTGCAGTTACTGCCCTTAACCCTTTCCCAAACAAGACCTGGTTTTGACGTCCTTAATAGAAGATGCTTGGGAAAACATTGAGACAAAAGAAGAAACTGCTGATAACCAGCAGTTTCTCCTTTTGCCTCAATATTTTCTTGGCTAAAATTTCCACAAATTCTGTTTTTACTGGTGTACATTTTGTCACCTTCAGCAGCTTTCGAATAAGATCAGTCTTAAATTTTGCTGTGTGGGAAAGGGTTAAGGTTGACCACCCCTAATGAGAATCATGCAATTCGGAGATTATTCTGGCAACATTAACACTTTTTGGGGCATTGTCGTAGACATTCAATGGTGGAGCATTTCACTGCTGAATGTTTTATGATGTTGCTGGAATAATTCCAACATGGCATGAATCTCTTTAGGGGTGGATGCACTTTAGTATCACTATTATTTCATTGTTATTCATTCACTATTTTAAAAGAATTGACCATTTTACTTGCAGTTACTACCCTTAATTTCACTTTTATTTCATTCACTATTTTAATGAGCAATTTAAGATTTGTGTTTTGATTTATTTAAAAAAAAAAATACTATACAAATAAATACATCATTTATCCCTACCAGAAAATAAACAATTTGTGGCCAAAAGAAACATTGAAGTTGCATCTAAGAATTTCTTTTCAGTTCTATAAAAGCCTATTTCTATTGATGCAGAAATTAGCTTGTAAAGGATTTTGTAAAAGTTAAATGCAATTATTTAATGTCTTTCAAACATTTGAAAAAGAAATTTTCACTCATAACCAATTTACATTTACATCAGTTAAACAGGGACATAGTGTCAAATGTTGGTCATACAAGGTTTCATATTCATTTCAATGAAGAGGGTGAGCCATATATCCTATATTTGTAACAGCCATTGGGGCGGACAAGAATTACATTATGCTTTGCATGTTTTTTGCATGAAATTTTATCCCATCTAGCTAGATGTGTTCCTTTCCGGCTTTCTGTTTTATCAGCCAAACCAATTGTATCCCTATTTGTGATACCTTCATGTCCCAAATTTTCAAGTCTTAAGTTCAAAGCAATTGCAGATAGCAAGATCAAGAGCAAGTTATTAAATTAATTATATTCCTAAATTTTCAAAATCTGTGGAGAAAAGGAGACAAAACTGATTATCAGCATTTTCTTCTTTTCTCCAATAACTTCCAGTTCCTAGCATACACATATCAAGACCAGTGTTTGTAAAATGGTTTAAAAAAAGTTTTTATAAATTCCATAGATTTTTGTTCAGAAACAGATTTTTCATTTTCTTGATTTTCATAGAATTTGTCAATATATTTAACCCATTCCCAAACAGTGACACTTTTTTGACTAGAACTACTCTAGGTTTTGAAACCCTTGCAGGAAAAGGAGAAAATGCTGATAGCCAGCATTTTCTCATATTCCATCAATGTTTCAGTGTTATTATGCTGAGAATGTCTACACAAGATATAAGTAACTTTGTCTTCTGCAACTCCTTTCAAATCGGAGCAGTGTAAAATTTTGCCATTGTGAAATGGTTAAAATCATATCCCCTTCTTTGTGCTCTTGTAACAATGCTTATCCCATTCCTAAACGAGACCTTGTGTTTACTTCCCATGTAGGAATAGCTTGGAAAACATTCAGGCAAAAGAAGGAAATGCTGATTATCATTAGAAAATAGTTTGGTAAAAAAAACATAGCATAAAAGGGTCTATTACTCGTATATAGGCTACCCTTGATTCTTGAAGAACCAAACCCAAGTCCATCTAACCTTGTATTATATACCAACCCTTGGACATACTAATCTATGAATCATGCATGCAGCTGCTTATCTTTTACAAACAAATAGATTTCAGGCTTTACCAAATTAAACATGTTATAGCATTGAAAGCATCGAAGGAAAAGGAGATATGCTTGATTTCAGCATCTTCTTTTATCTAAATCATGCTTTCAGCCCATTTTAGAATAGTAACTTGAAATTTGTCATGTACTGTCATATTTTAAATAACCCTTACAGGGAGAGCTTTTGAAAACAGAAAATGTAAACTTGAATGTAAAAATGGCCATGTAATTTATAGACCGTCTTCAATGTGTTAGATATTGCAACGGAAATGTTGAGAGAAAAGAAGAAAATGCAATTATTTTCATACACCAATGATACTTATTTTATCCCTTTTGCCAGGTATAGCCAGTAAAATAAAGCATGTTTTGCATGAAATAGAGTTGAATAGGGATCAATTTTATCAAGTAAACCATGAAGTGATTGTAGACAAACAATAGTATTTTTATCTGTAATTCGAAAGTAAAAACCTTGTAACTACAACTTAATTGAAGCTGTAGTTACAAGATTTTATAAAAAAAAACACTTCCATTTCTCAATCTAAACAGATAAAGTAATTCTAATTTTAGCACAAAATTTATTCCTATTTCAACATGTACTGAAATGTATTTTGATATCTTTGTACTTTTGACCCACCTTGCTAAAATGGAACCGACTGAGAAGCGTGAAAAGTATTGATCCTAGTCAGTCTTAGCTGACTGCGCAGTCTGACTGCAGGATCAATTCCATTTTTTCAAAGATCATTTTCTGAATGTACAATGATTTTCCTATGTTACTAGTAACTTTATATTTGATTATTTTCTAAAAGTGACATCCCACATCCATTTGTCATAAATTGGTCATATGAACTTCCCGGATGATACCTCCTAGCGTGATGGGTCACATTTGCTTATGCGTGTATCTGGAATATTAGTTATAGGTTTCACAGCATAACGTGATTAATCAAACTTTTACTTCCGCAGCAAAATGAGGAGGGTCAGGAGCAGCAACAAGCTGAGGAAGGTGGTGACTAAAAATTGAACATTCATTCAAAATATTGTCCAAACAAAAATGTGTAAGATTCTATCTAGCTCAGTGTCAGTGTATTAACATTTTGTAGTGTGATTTTTGGGTAGAGCATTTCATGAGACTTTAAGTTGGCATTAATTAGGTTTTGTTTGTAAAGACGCAGTCACATACGACTCCATCTCCACTTCAAGTCCACATCACATCCAAAAATATGCTGCACTGTTGTCCTTTTCTATGGACATGCTCCTGCAGCGATGGGTTTATGTGACTTGATCAGAAATTTTGTGTCTGCCATGACATTTGTTAACAACAATTTAAAAATTTTGATGTAAATTTAAAAGAACTAATGGGCTATATATTTGCACTAGACTTATCAAAAAGGTTTAGAAATTAATAGTCACTCTTGTAATAGTAATAAGGATGATGATAAATATACCAAGACATATGTGATAATATACTAATGCCAGCTTATTCTTGAAATGTATAGTAAATGTACTACATAATATTGTTTATTGTTTTGTCAATTAAGTCACTGTGTATGCATGGTTTTAGAAAAGTTTTATGCTGTGGTTGATCCAGATTCCAGAAGGGTTTCGAGGGTGGTTCAAACAACCCCCCTCTGTATATCCATGTGCAAGCCTGATGAAATCATTTTCATGGGGAAATTCAGTCAAAAGTGAACACATAGAATAGTAGAACACTGTACCTTTTCAACCCTTTCCCAATGCACACCTGGTTTTGATGATCATACCTATTAGAAAAGGCTTAGGGAAACATAACGACAAAAGAAAATGCTGATAACTAGCATTTGTATTTGCCTAAATATTTTCTATACTACACTATATACTGACCACATAAAGTAACGCAACACTCATTAAATATCAAATATCTTAAAACTTGTCAATAGATTCAAGGATATTTTTATTTTGACATCAAATGTAATATTTCATCAAACAGTAAACGAAAGATCATAAAAATGCTAAGACATTTACAGACAAAAATTTCAACCCAAAGACACATGGTGTAAATTCAAAAGTCACAAACAAATTGATGGTTATAATCATCCCTTGTATTCATAAACAACTGACATCTTCCTCACATTGACACAATTTTGAACCGATTTGATGTTAAAGAAACTTAGTTCACTCATCCTGACGGGTTGTTCGTTCGAAAAAACAGGTTTGTTGGAGGATTAAGACCACTACTACGAACGCGCCTTTTCAGGCAATACCAAAAGTGTTCGATAGCAGACGTGTCCTGGAATAAGTTTGTTTGTCAGAGCCGACCTGTCTTGGCATTAGGGTGATTTCCATGACTTTATGCGAACATCCGAAACACAAAACTGCAGCTCTTTAGCTGGATCAGACCGTCTTTGGATGGATAAGTTGTCTTAAATAGCGAAGTTTATCCCAAAATTGAGTCAATAACGGATATAAAACGGTTAGCTTCTGGTTGAATCATTCATTTGTGATGGCTTATCCATGTCTGCAAATGTTCATTTATGTGGAATCTGCTGCTATTTGGAATCTTTTCCAGTGTTCAGGGCTCTTTGACTAATACCCTACCGACTAATCGTAACTGGACCAGTCGATGATCTGGATCGATCATGCACACTGGCGTTTGCTGTAAAATGGTACTGCAACCTTGAAATTAAAGAAATTTTGGACGCCAAGCTTTTTGATCCGTGCAAATCGAATTTTCCAGAACTCGAATTCATGCGATATGTTGACGGCTGTTTTCCGGAAGTTATGACATAATGCTTAGTGTGCACAGTGACAATTTTTTGTGTTTTTACTGTGTAACTGACTACACACTATCAATAAAACTATCTTTTATGATTGTTTTTTAACTTGCAAGACCTTAGGACGTGTTTAACGAAAAATAATAAAGGGATGTAATTCTGACATGTTCGTTGGAAATTTAAATATTTTATTGAAAATAACTTTCAAAAACCTTCCTTGCGAACTATAGAAAGTATCATTGTAGATCCTGGTTTGTTTAAAATAGAAATATTGAAACTTGAAAATGTTGCGTTACTTTATGTGGTAAGTGTACACAAGTGAAGTCCCACCTTTATCAGCATGAATAGTGTCCTCTGCAGCAGCTTTCAAATAAGAACAGTTTCAATAAGCGTTGTTTTGGAAAGGGTTGAAATGATACATATACATTAACAAGACTGGTAAATGTGGTATGCATGGTATGGTTTTATTTATAACATTTTATGTTCAATAAATGGCTTGATTAACTATCAGTTTGGTGATATAGAGGAAAGGTTTTGTAAGAATGTCCAATATAGATAGTGTACTTCACCCATTACCTCATAATGACGCCTTTTGACACCGTACAGGATAATTGGTTTGGAAAACATTGTGGGAAATGGAGAAATTGCTTGTGGCAAGCAATTTCTTCATTTCTCACAATCTTTTCAACCGCAAGACACAAACAAATTTTAAATTTCACGCACTTGAAATTGTTGTCTGCATCATCTTTGAATTTGGATCACCCTGAAATTTTGTTATCCCCCGCCGAAAAAATTTTTTGGGGGGGATATTGTTTTTGCCATGTCCGTCCGTCCTTCCGTCCCTCCGTCCGTCTGTCCGTCCGTCCGACATTCGTTTCCGCGCTATTTCTTGGAAGCTATAGACCGGATTTCGATGAAACTTGGCACACAGCTTCACTACAAAGAGGACATGCGCATATCGTTGGGGTTACCCGGTTCGACTATTGAATTCAGAGTTACTGCCCCTGACTGTTTAAGCCATATACATATAGAGTGATATTCGTTTCCGCGCTATTTCTTGAAAACTGTACACCGGATTTTGATGAAACTTGGCACACAGCTTCACTACAAAGTGGACATGCGCATATCGTCGGGGTTACCCAGTTCGACCGCCGAATTTAGAGTTACTGCCCCTGACTGTTTTAGCCATATACATACAGTGATATTCGTTTCCGCGCTATTTCTTGGAAACTATAGACCGGATTTCGATGAAACTTGGCACACAGCTTTACTACAATGAGGACATGCGCATATCGTCGGGGTTACCCGGTTCGACCGTCGAATTCAGAGTTACTGACCCTGACTGTTTAAGCCATATACATACAGAGTGATATTCGTTTCCGCGCTATTTCTTGAAAACTGTAGACTGGATTTCGATGAAACTTGGCACACAGCTTCACTACAAAGTGGACATGGGCATATCGTCGGGGTTACCCGGTTCCACCGCCGAATTTAGAGTTACTGCCCCTGACTGTTTTAGCCATATACATACAGAGTGATATTCGTTTCCGCGCTATTTCTTGAAAACTATTCATCGGATTTCAATGAAACTTGGCTCACAGCTTCACTACAAAGTGGACATGCGCATATCGTCAGGGTTACCCGGTTCCACCGCCGAATTTAGAGTTACTGCCCCTGACTGTTTTAGCTATATACATACAGAGTGATATTCGTTTCCGCGCTATTTCTTGAAAACTATAAACCGGATTTCAATGAAACTTGGCACACAGCTTTACTACAATGAGGACATGCGCATATCGTCGGGGTTTTTGGGTTCGACCGCCGAATTCAGAGTTACTGCCCCTGACTGTTTAAGCCATATACATACAGAGTGATATTCGTTTCCGCGCTATTTCTTGAAAACTGTAGACCGGATTTCGATGAAACTTGGCACACAGCTTCACTACAAAGTGGACATGCGCATATCGTCGGGGTTACCCGGTTGGACCGCCGAATTTAGAGTTACTGCCCCTGACTGTTTTAGCCATATACATACAGTGATATTCGTTTCCGCGCTATTTCTTGGAAACTATAAACCGGATTTCAATGAAACTTGGCTCACAGCTTCACTACAAAGTGGACATGCGCATATCGTTGGGGTTACCCGGTTCGACCGTCGAATTTAGAGTTACTGCCCCTGACTGTTTTAGCCATATACATACAGAGTGATATTCGTTTCCGCGCTATTTCTTGAAAACTATAAACCGGATTTCAATGAAACTTGGCACACAGCTTTACTACAATGAGGACATGCGCATATCGTCGGGGTTACCGGGTTCGACCGTCGAATTTAGAGTTACTGCCCCTGACTGTTTAAGCCATATACATACAGTGATATTCGTTTCCGCTCTATTTCTTGAAAACTATACACCGGATTTCAATGAAACTTGGCACACAGCTTTACTACAATGAGGACATGCGCATATTGTCGCGGTTACCCGGTTCGACCGCCAAATTTAGAGTTACTGCCCCTGACTGTTTCTGCCATATACATACAGAGTGATATTCGTTCTGTTGAAGCCATATACATACAGAGTGATATTCGTTCTGTTGAAGCCATATACATATAGAGTTATATTCGTTTCCGCGCTACTTTATTGACAATGAAAATATGTTCGGCGGGGGATATCAATTCAACGAATTTGCTTGTTCATTTGGTAATGGGCTAAGGCATTCCATCATCCATGATCATGGAAATTGATAAGGATATCACAGATGATGACCGGAAATTGACAGGGGTATACCTTTCACGGTGTATAATCGTGTGACACAATTTAAAAAAAAATCGTAAATAACTTTGTTAATACTGGACCGATTTGAATTCGGTTTGAAGCAAAGAATGTGGACAGACGTCATGCACTAGAGGGATGTGGTTGATTTTTAAAAAATCAACTGATAAAAAAGTTATTGAAGATAAACCAAAATTTTGATTTATCTTCAATAACGTTTTTATCAGTTGATTTTTCAAAAATCCAACAAATCCAATTATTCCTGGTACTTTTCCACCTTCTCTGCCTCAAACCAAATTCAAATTGGTCAAGTATTAAAAAAGATATTGGAGATTATCGGAAATTCTGAGTCAAGTGATTATACACCGTGCTTTGTCAATTTCCAATCTCGTGGATGATGCCCAAAATTGCACAAATTTTAATTGCACAAAATGTTCATTATCTAATGATGGATGGAATGCTATTAACATTGTCATGTGGTATATACTTTGTGAGTATGTAGTTTAGGCAGATTTTATTAACATGGTTTTGGTGGTACCATTTATGTACTAGGATTCAATCTTTAATTCATTAACCTTTATTGAAGTATAAATAAGATTACGCAAAGTAAGATGCAGTTCTCATTTCAGCTGTTAAACTTTTATAGCAGAGAATTTTACTCTATATAACATGACTTCATGTCAGGATTTCAGTTGCACAATTTTACATTTCTATGAACTGAACACGATTTTCACATTGATACGAAAACTAAGTTTGAGATAAACAGAGTACAACTTGAACAGAATTTAACATAACCCTTTCCACATAGACTGCTTCAATGTGTAAGCTGCAGAATACAACAAAATGGTCGTTGATAAAGAGTAGACTCTGTGTACAATAAAGCACAGAAAATATTGAGGCAAAAGAAGAAAATGCTGGTTATCAGCATTTTCTTCTTTTTGCACAATATTTTCAAAAGCTCTTTATAGTAGGGATGTCAAACAAAACCCATGAAACAGATAACAAAGGTTCTGTTCTCTAACTTTTTAATTTCATTTAATTAATTCATTGTAAATTTTCATTTCAGAGCAAGAAGGGATCTGATGTTGAAGATGAGGATGAAGAGGCAGACTAAAGGCCCATAACTCTTAACAACATAATAACTTCTAAAGCTTCATAACTCTTGGCATACCAAATTTTGTGATACTTCCAAAATTGTGATATTAATATTCATTTGGGTTATAGCAGAAAGGCCAGCTACAATTTTTGTTTTGTGAAATTCATGGCATAGCAAAAACATTTGATAAAATGATAGTATTTTCCCTTGCAAACAACATTTTGTCATTTTTCTACTATAACCTCATAACTGCACATTAATTGTGACAAATTGGAAGAAAAGCAGTAATTTATGAATTGTAACTCTGATCTGTTAGTGAAAGTTTATGATAGTGATACTTATATTCATTTGAATCATTGAATGAATTCATCCAATGGCATAAGCTCAACTGTGATATTTTTTCAAAGGAATGACATTTTGTGCAAACTGAAAAGGTTACAAAAATAGGATAAAATAGACAAGAAATGTTAATTTCATATTTTCACACTTTATATTGAATTGTTTTTGATGTAAATAAAAGTATTAGTGTTCTTCTTGTTTTCACTCCCTGCTTGTACTCTTAACCCATTACCAAACAACAAAATTTTAGATTTGACCAAATTCAAAGGTGTTGCAGATGACAATATCAAATACATGTAAGTTTGAAAACGTTTGGTGTTTTGGGGAAGACAACATAGTGAAAATGAAGAAATTGCTTGCCACAAGCAATTCTACATTTTCCACAATGTTTAAAATTATCTATTTACATACAGTCAAGAGCAATGGATAAACACTGTGAACAAAAAGGAAATATACTCAGCATTTTCTTCTTCCTCTCAAAATATACTTTTCTGTCCTTTTAAACAATGACAACACTATCTTGTTTATGACACCATCTTGGTATACTGCTGCACACTCTCACCGTTACCTGAGCAGTAAGTCGAAGAGAGATTCTCAGATTACAGTTTCTGTAATATGCGTCCAATTCAAGTAACAAATATGCACAGATAGCAGTTTGAAAGGCATTCCCAATGATTGCCCACTACATTCCGATTCAGCAGAATCCACAAACAATCTCGCACACTGAAATCTTCAATTTTGACTTCAGTGTTGGAGACTCGTTCAACCCATTCTCAAACTTTGACTTCTTTAGTTGACCCCACTAGTTATGAAGTCAGAAAGCCTTGTAGATAAACAAGAAAATGCTGATGATCAGCATTTTCTTCTTTTCCTTCAAGATTTTCTATGCTATAGCAGAAATTTATACATAAGCTAGGTATGATTTTGTCATACACAATTTACTCTTATTTGGACCAGTCTGAAATATTGTCACATGGACAGGGATTAAACTTCTTGCCCTCAAACTGAATTATTTGATGGGCCAATCAATGTTCCAGATAGAAAGCTGCCATTCTATAGTTGAGACTTGTGACATCACACATGACATCATTCCATGGCCATTGGTAACTGTCGCTTCAGTAAGTCCATCAGCTGACTCCCTAGATCTTCCTCCTGTGGACCATAAAAATAAAATGTGCATTAACCTTTCACAAACATCAAAATCTTCTTTATCTTTTTGTCTAAACTATAACAAATAGTGTGTTTAACACACAAATGCCCATGAAAAGTTTTTGCACTAATTTTCATGCTAAGTTTCAGACTGTCAGGCAGATAATGGCATGGAAAACATGTAATTCTGATTTTCTTAAAAGCTTAGATAATATTGATGGGAAAGGAAAAGGTGCTGGGTTATCTGCATTTTCTTCTTAGATATACATCTCATTTTTTATTATACGCCGCCGGAGGCGGACGTATATTGGCGACATGTTCTCCGTCTGTCTGTCCGTCCGTCCGTCCGTCCATCCGTCCGTCCATCCGTCCGTCCGTCCGTACGTCCGTCCACTTTTCTTGTCAACGCAACTCCTCCTAAGTTTCTGGCCGGATCTTCTTGAAACTTGGTCAATGTTATCACCTCAATTGGTAGATGTGCATGAAGGAAGGATTTTATGATTCGTTGATTTTTGCCTGAGTTATGCCCCTTAAAAACTTAGTCTCTTGGGCTTATTGAAATTGCAGCCTTGTCAACGCAACTCCTCCTAAGTTTCTAGCTGGATCTTAATGAAACATGGTCAATGTTATCACCTCAATTGGTAGATGTGCATGAAGGAAGGATTTTATGGTTCGTTGATTTTTGCCTGAGTTATGCCCCTTAAAAACTTAGTCTCTGGGGCTTATTGAAATTGCAGCCTTGTCAACGCAACTCCTCCTAAGTTTCTAGCTGGATCTTAATGAAACTTGGTCAATGTTATCACCTCAATTGGTAGATGTGCATGAAGGAAGGATTTTATGGTTCATTGATTTTTGCTAGAGTTATGCCCCTTTAAAACTTAGTCTTTGGGGCTTATTGAAATTGCAGCCTTGTCAACGCAACTCCTCCTAAGTTTCTAGCTGGATCTTAATGAAACTTGGTCAATGTTATCACCTCAATTGGTAGATGTGCATGAAGGAAGGATTTTATGGTTCATTGATTTTTGCCACAGTTATGCCCCCTTAAAACTTAGTCTCTGGGGCTTATTGAAATTGCAGCTTTGTCAACGCAACTCCTCCTAAGTTTATGGCTGGATATTAATGACACTTGGTCAATGTTATCACCTCAATTAGTAGATGTGCATGTAGGAAGGATTTTATGGTTCATTGATTTTTGCCACAGTTATGCCCCCTTAAAACTTAGTCTCTGGGGCTTATTGAAATTGCAGCCTTGTCAACACAACTTCTTCTAAGATTCTGACTGGATACTAATGAAACTTGGTGGATGTTATTACCTCAATTGGTAGATGTGCATGAAGTAAGGATTTTATGGTTCATTGATTTTTGCCTGAGTTATGCCCCCTTCAATCTTAGTCTCTGGGGCTTATTGATATTTCAGCCTCGTGAACGCAATTCATTTCAGGTTTTTGACTGGATATTTATAAAAACCTTTTTGTGAACACAACTTTTTACAGGTTTTTGTGTGAATATTTATAAATCCTTGTCAATGTCATTTTTTTGTCTCAAGTTTTTTAAGTGGCGGCGTATATTGTGACCATGGCACTCTTGTTTTCCAAAGCAGTCTATAAGGTAAGACAAAACCAGGCAAATGGTCAATGTCATTATGATGCTCATCATCATGATTTATTCTTGCATTACCAGTAATAAGCCGTAAGCCGCATATTCAAGGTTTAACGCCTCTTTCAAATGCTATGGTCATATTGTGGTGGCTGGAACAGCTAACCATACATTCCTGGAATTTCTCTTACCAATACTATGACAAACCGAGCGTACGGCTTCTGTATCACATAGATGATTAACACCTTTTGGTGAGAAACAAAATGTAAAACGTCAGAATAGATATTGGCTGATCCAGGGTTAAAACTCACAACCACTGGATAGACAGACTCTGATATTTCCAACAGAGCTATTGGAGCTCGGCCCACATATTCAAAGATCAGACAGCTCATATTTACCTGATGTGACCATGTAACAAGTACAGACTTTGTCTCTGCATCTTCACCAGCCACAGTTT
The DNA here is from genome assembly GCA_963680895.1 of Fragum sueziense. NCBI lineage: Eukaryota > Metazoa > Mollusca > Bivalvia > Cardiida > Cardiidae > Fragum > Fragum sueziense. The sequence continues at coordinate 26,940,282 of OY804604.1, forward strand.
TCATCATCTGATACAAAACATGGGTAGGTACACCAGTTGTTAGTAACTAACAACTTTTAAAAAAATCTACCCATGTTTTGTATACTTATTACAATATTTACCTGATGTGACCATGTAACCAGTACAGACTTTGTCTCTGCATCTTCACCAGCCACAGTTTTCATCATCTGATACAAAACATGGGTAGGTACACCAGTTGTTAGTAACTAACAACTTTTAAAAAAATCTACCCATGTTTTGTATACTTATTACAATATTTACCTGATGTGACCATGTAACCAGTACAGACTTTGTCTCTGCATCTTCACCAGCTACAGTTATCATTACGTCTGATACAAAACATGGGTAGATACACCGGTTGTTAGTAACTAACAACTTTTAAAAAAATCTACCCATGTTTTGTACACTTGTAATACTTATAATAAAGAATATCTATCTATCTACACTACTTACTTGATGTGACCATGTAACCAGTTGTCACCGCGTCTTCACAAGCCACAGTTATCATTACATCTGATACAAAACATGGGTAGATACACCGGTTGTTATTGACTAACAACTGATGTATCTACCCATGTTATGTATACTTATTACAATATTTACCTGATGTGACCATGTAACAAGTACTGACTTGGTTTCTGCGTCTTCACCAGCTACAGTTATCATTACATCCGACACTGATATGGAACCATCTGATGAAAACTGGGTCGGATGATCCTTGATTTGTCTGGAAGGGTAAAATTTAGATGACATACAACATGAAAAACCATCTTATCAACCCTTTCTCAAACGACAAAATTTTAACTTGTCCAAATTGAAAGAAATTGCTGACAGTATTTTCAATGTGATTATATTTTGAAAGCGTACATCTTTTGGGGTAAAAAACATTGTGTGAAATGAAGAAATTGCTTGTCACAAGCAATGCCTACATTTTCCACAATGTTTTCCAAAGCCTGTTTCTTCAGGGTCATCAAAAAGCGTCAATGAGAGGTAATAGGTTATAATAATAAACTGGTCACAGCCATCAAGATAAACATAACAGAGGATTGTGCACTTCACTGTCAAGTGCTGATTTTTGATAGAATGCTAAGATGACGATGGGTCATAATTTTGCATAAGATTTGTTAAAATGATTAAAGTTGGTCATTAAATTTTTGTTTTCCCTCAAATGTACAGTTTCAAAGTAGCAGCATCAGTACAAGTGAAGATTTAGAAATTTGTATGATAACCTTTATACTTGAAGTATGCAGATTCCTGGATGATTGGAATTTCTCCCTGTTCAATTGAATATTCGTTGGGTTCAGGTGAATATTTACTACTATACTAACATACTTACCCCTTAACCAGTGCGTATATTTTCTCAGCTAACTTGTTAGATGGTTCAGCCTCATCCACATATAAAGTAGATGTAAATCTCAGATTGTACTCCTTTATGCCCATATCTTTGAGAGCCAAGTCTGGGTCCATCAAAATTAGTTTCTGAAGTTGTAGATATAAACAGGGCATTACAAGATAGCAACTTATTTTTTATTTATTTCATGAAATTCAAATAATGACAAATTGTGTTTGTGGCAACACGTTTTTTTTTCATTTCAATGGTCCCTAAATGGCTATTTTTCTCAAATAAGGACCTTGACACTTGACCTTGACCTGCATGAATGAACTTGAGCTTATTTAGTCAATAATACTATACTGAACAAAAGTGAAAACGCTACACTGCAATAATTCTTATTTCTGGAAAAGTATCAAACTAATAAGATGAAATATATTTTGACGCTATTTCCCAGGCTTTCAGCAATCCTTTTGTCGAAATTTCATTGTATTGTCTCCATTAATGCCAGAGTTACAGCCCTTAATGTGTTTAGAGCTAATTTCATCTAATGCCGCATATGCGCATGCGCAGAAAACGCTTCATTATTTTTTCGAACTTGGTCATGTGCGGGTTGCCAAAAAAACACTTAAAATCTCACTTATCTCTTGCAGCAAGCTCTAAAATCAAGGTCTAATCTGTCAATTTTGCGAATTACCTCCCTTTGACATAAACAAATGGGGAATTTAAAATGTTTGGTATTCACAAATTTACCAGAGTTTTCCATTCTTTTTTTTTTTTTGCAACACCATGCAGGCATTACAGGAGATTTTTGAAACCATTTTTTGACTAGGATTGTTCTCATATGTCCATGTAATAGCGATTTCAATTTCCTATGGAGATTACATTGTACAAGAGGGCCATTGGCCCTGAAGCGCTCACCTGATATAATAACTTTTTTTTGTAAACCAATTTTCAGGTTGATTGGACAAAGAATGTGACCTCTAGGGTGCACACAAGGTTTATCTGAGATTTGACCTCGTGACATAGAATTGATCAAGACAATCATTCTGATCAATTTTCAGGTTGATTGGGCAAAAAATGTGGCCTCTAGAGTGCACACAAGGTTTTACAAAGATTTTACCTCATGACCTAGTTTATGACCCCAGATGACCCAATTTCAATTTTGTCTGAAAATTGATCAAGACAATCATTCTGATCAATTTTCAGGGTGATTGGGTAAAAAATGTGGCCTCTAGAGTGCACACAAGGTTTTTCTAAGATTTGACCCCGTGACCTAGTTTTTGACTCCAGATGACCCAATTTCAAACTTGTCCGAGATTTCACCAAGACAATCATTCTGATCAATTTTCAGGTTGATTGGGCAACAAATGTGGCCTCTAGAGTGCACACAAGGTTTTTCTAAGATTTGACCCCATGACCTAGTTTTTGACCCCGTATGACCCAATTTCAAAATTGTGCGAGATTTTATCAAGCCAATCATTCTGAGCAATTTTCAGGTTGATTGGGCAAAAAATGTGGCCTCTAGAGTGCACACAAGGTTTTTCTAAGATTTGACCCTGTGACCTAGTTTTAGACCCCAGATGACCCTATATCAAACTTGTGCGAGATTTTATCAAGTCAATCATTCTGAGCAATTTTCAGGTTGATTGGGCAAAAAATGTGGCCTCTAGAGTGCACACAAGGTTTTTCTAAGATTTGACCCCGTGACCTAGTTTTTGACCCCAGATGACCCAATTTCAAACTTGTCCGAGCTTTCATCAAGACAATCATTCTGAGCATATTTCAGGTTGATTGGGCAAAAGATGGAGCCTCTAGAGTGCACACAAGGTTTTTCTAAGATTTGACCCCGTGACCTAGTTTTTGACCCCAGATGACCCAATTTTGAACTTGTCCGAGATTATATCCAGACAATAATTCTGATCAATTTTCAGGTTGATTGGGCAAAAAATGTGGCCTCTAGAGTGCACACAAGGTTTTTCTAAGATTTGACCCCGTGACCTAGTTTTTGACCCCAGATGACCCAATTTCAAACTTGTACAAGATTTCACCAAAACAATCATTCTGAGCAAATTTCAGGTTGATTGGGCAAAAAATGTGACCTCTATAGTGCACACAAGGTTTTTCTAAGATTTGACCCAGTGACCTAGTTTTTGACCCAAGATGACCCAATTTTGAACTTGTCCGAGATTTTATCAAGACAATTATTCTGAGCAAATTTTAAGTTGATTGGGCAAAAAATGTGGCCTCTAGAGTGCACACAAGGTTTTTCTAAGATTTGACCCCGTGACCTAGTTTTTGACCCCAGATTACCCAATTTCGAACTTGTCCGAGATTTCATCAAGACAATCATTCTGAGCAAATTTCAGGTTGATTGGGCAAAAAATGTGACCTCTATAGTGCACACAAGGTTTTTCTAAGATTTGACCCCGTGACCTAGTTTTTGACCCCAGATGACCCAATTTCAAACTTGTCCGAGATTTTATCAAGACAATCATTCTGTGCAAATTTCAGGTTGATTGGGCAAAAAATGTGGCCTCTAGAGTGCACACAAGGTTTTTCTAAGATTTGACCCCGTGACCTAGTTTTTGACCCCAGATGACCCAATTTCGAACTTGTCCGAGATTTCATCAAGACAATCATTCTGAGCAAATTTCAGGTTGATTGGGCCAAAAATGTGGCCTCTAGAGTGCACACAAGGCAAAGTTTGACGGACGACGGACACCGGACGCCGGACGACGGACACAGCGGTATCACAATAGCTCACCATGAGCACATTCGTGCTCAGGTGAGCTAAAAATTGTCAAGCTTTGGAACGTAATGAAAATTCTGCTTTTCAAACATCATTTTTTAAAAGCTAAAACAATGTTATGCAAGCTTCTTTACATTTCCTGACTGGTAACTAGTCAGACTACCATTCCAAGCAGCCCGGCATGGTTTGCATTCTTCTGCTTGCATTTCTGAAGGTTTAAATTGTGTAAAATTTCCATTCAAATTGTACACCTGAAAAACGGACCCCTGCCACATTAAAAGGTGCCATTTCTCATCCCCGTAATTAAGATCCACAAAACGTTTAGTGTTTGGCACAGCCAAGTCAATAAACAATGCGAAACACTTTGATTAGATTTTTTTACTTGTTGTATTTAGAAGAAATATGACAAGCAAAGTAGGTGTAGCGTTTTCACTTTTGCTCAAAATATTAAGCCATTACCAAACAACAAAAATTTAGACTGATCGAAATTCAAGTTGCAAATAACAATATCAAACAAGGTGTCAAACTGTCACAAGATACGCCCGTAACACTGCTTTATGTCGACAGAGGAGCAGGTTGGTAAAAGTTTCATGGTCCTAGCTATTATACTTTTCGAGATATGCCCTGGACAAAAATGAAGTATGAAAAATAACAAAGGGCAATAACTCAACGAATTGGCCAGGTAGAATTATGGTTCTTTTGCAATGCACTCCCCTTTGATGAGATCTATACACCCATGAAGTTTCATGATCCTAGCTATTTTACTTTTAGAGATATACTCCGGACAAGATTCTAGTATGAAACAACAAAGGGCAATAACTCAAAAAGTTGGTCAGGTAGAGTTATGGTTATTGTGCACTGCACTCCCCCTTGGTGAGATCTATACCCCCATGAAGTTTCATGATCCTAGCTATTTTACTTTTAGAGATATACTCGGGACAAGGTTCAATCATGAAAAACAACAAAGGGCAATAACTAAAAAAATAGGCCAGGTAGAGTTATGGTTCTTGTGCACTGCACTCCCCCTTGGTGAGATCTATACACCCATGAAGTTTCATGATCCTAGCTATTTTACTTTTAGAGATATACTCCGGACAAGATTCAAGTATGAAAAACAACAAAGGGCAATAACTCAAAAAATAAGTCAGGTAGAGTTATGGTTCTTGTGCACTGCACTCCCTCTTGGTAAGATCTATACCCCCATAAAGTTTCATGATCCTAGCTATTATACTTTTAGAGATATACTCTGGACAAGATTCAAGTATGAAAAACAACAAAGGGCAATAACTCAAACAAGAGGGCCATTGGCCCTGAAGCGCTCACCTGATATAATAATAACTTTTTGTTTTCAGGTTGATTGGGCAAAAAATGTGACCTCTAGGGTGCACACAAGGTTTAGCTAAGATTTGACCTCTTGACCTAGAATTGATCAAGACAATCATTCAGATCAATTTTCAGGTTGATTGGGCAAAATGTGGCCTCTAGAGCGCACACAAGGTTTTACAAAGATTTGACCTCATGACCTAGTTTATGACCCCAGATGACCCAATTTCAATCTTGTCCGAGAATTGATCGAGACAATCATTCTGATCAATTTTCAGGTTAATTGGGCAAAAAGTGTGGCCTCTAGAGTGCACACAAGGTTTTTCTAAAATTTGACCCTGTGACCTAGTTTTTGACCCCAGGTGACCCAATTATTAACTTGTCCAAGATTTCATCAATACAATCATTCTGATCAATTTTCAGGTTGATTGGGCAAAAAATGTGGCCTCTAGAGTGCACAAAAGGTTTTTCTAAGATTTGACCCCGTGACCTAGTTTTTGACCCCAGCTGATCCAATTTCAAACTTGTCCGAGATTTGATCAAGACAATCATTCTGATAAATTTTCAGGTTGATCGGGCAAAAAATGTGGCCTCTAGAGTGTACACAAGGTTTTTCTAAGATTTGACCCCGTGACCTAGTTTTTGACCCCAGATGATCCAATTTCAAACTTGTCCAAGATTTGATCAAGACAATCATTCTGATCAAATTTCAGGTTGATTGGGCAAAAAATGTGACCTCTAGAGTGCACACAAGGTTTTTCTAAGATTTGACCCCGTGACCTAGTTTTTGACCCCAGCTGACCCAATTTCAAACTTGTCCGAGATTTTATCAAGACAATCAATCTGAGCAATTTTCAGGTTGATTGGGCAAAAAATGTGGCCTCTAGAGTGCACACAAGGTTTTACTAAGATTTGACCTTGTGACCTAGTTTTTGACCCCAGATGACCCAATTTCGAACTTGTCCGAGATTTTATCAAGACAATCATTCTGAGCAAATTCCAGGTTGATTGGGCAAAAAATGTGGCCTCTAGAGTGCACACAAGGTTTTTCTAAGATTTGACCCCGTGACCTAGTTTTTGACCCCAGATGACCCAATTTCGAACTTGTCCGAGATTTCATCAAGACAATCATTCTGAGCAAATTTCAGGTTGATTGGGCAAAAAATGTGGCCTCTAGAGTGCACACAAGGCAAAGTTTGACGGACGACGGACGACACACGACACACGACGGACGCCGGACACAGCGGTATCACAATAGCTCACCATGAGCACATTCGTGCTCAGGTGAGCTAAAAATAAGCCAGACAGAGTTATGGTTCTTATGCACTGCACTCCCCCTTGGTGAGATCTATACACCCATGAAGTTTCGTGATCCTAGCTATTATACTTTTAGAGATATACTCCGGACAAGATTCAAGTAAGAAAAACAACAAAGGGCAATAACTCAAAAAATAAGCCTGGTAGAGTTATGGTTCTTGTGCACTGCACTCCTCCTTGGTGAGATCTATAAACCCATGAAGTTTCATGATCCTAGCTATTATACTTTTAGAGATATACTCCGGACAAGATTCAAGTATGAAAAACAACAAAGGGCAATAACTCAAAATATAAGCCAGGTAGAGTTATGGTTCTTGTGCACTGCACTCCGTAATGATGAGAAGAATATGACTGCCAAGTTTGAAGTCAATCGGACTTAAGGTGACAGAGTTATGCTCCGGACAAAGAAGTGGACGCCGCCGGACGCTGGACGCCCGGACGCCGGACGCCACAGGTGATCCCATAATACGTCCCGTCTTCGACGGGCGTATAATGATAAAAAGGCACATTTTTTGGTCTTTCTCTGTAGAAAACATTGTGGAAAATGAAGAAATTGCTTGTGACAAGCAATTTCTTCATTTTTCACAATGTTTTCCAAAGCCATTATCTTGTAAGGAGTCAAAAGGAGTCATTGAGTGGTAATGCGTAATGAGAACCAAACTGTTGCTTACATTTCCCTTCATAACTAAAGCTCCGTGTGAGATTCTCTGTTTCTTGGGGTCTGGAATACCTGTACCTGAAAACAAAGACATCAACATATCTATAGAAACAACCTCCCGAAACCCAAAATAACTTTTTCTTCTATTGTGTTTAATCAATAGTTATTATAAAATAGATTCCTTCACATTTCACCCTCAAATTCAAACCATTCCCAAACAAGACCTGATTTTCATGTACCTAAATGACAGAAGTTTGGGAAGACATTGAGGGAGAAAAAAGTAATTGCTGATATATAAGCAATATCTCCTCTTCCAGAAAAATATTTTCCTTGAAGTTGCTATAGCATACACATTTCCAACACCATTTTTTTGTTGTCTGCAACTCTTTTCGTATTGTAGCCGTTATCATCCTTTCAGGAAGGATTTGGGAAAGCATTGCACAAACAAGAGTTGTCTGCGGACAACGTAGCTCGCCGATACGGGAGCTTGTCACAAAAACAGCTAATTTTTTAAAAGTAGGTCAAACTCCCAGGTCAAGGGTCATGGTCCCAAATGAATGGCCTTGGCAGGAGGTATCCATGTGTGAAATATCAAGGCTCTATCAATAATAGTGCATGAGATATAGGCCAGGTTAAAGTTTTTCAAAAGTAGGTCAAACTCCAAGGTCAAGGTCACAAGATCAAAGGTCATGGTCCAAAATGAAAGGTGTTGTCGAGATGTAGCTATGTATGAAATATCAAGGCTGTATCTCTAATATTGCCTGAGATATAGACCAGGTTAAAGTTTTTCAAGTGAAGACGGGGCGGGACACGACGCGACGCCAATACTAGGGCTGTGACATTAGCTCCCCGGACATAAAGTCCCGGCTCGCTAAAAATAAAATGAAGATAAACCTACCCGACAATGATGCATGTCTTTTTAACAAATCCAGTGACACATCTACAGGAATATTGTGTTTGGTTTCTATGGTAACTGTTTCTCCATTGGCTGGTTTAAAGCAATCTATACCTGTATAAAAAGCAAAAATCAAAGAAATACCATAAGATCCTATCCATTATCCAAATGACAAACAAAAATCTGCATAGGGTAGAGAAGGGTTATTCAAAGTTTAAAGCAGATACAATTTGATGTCTTTTTTGCACACAACCCAAAACTTGACAGGTAGAATAAAACTAAAAGGATTAAAAATTTCATCACTTCTTGATGATTAGACATTAGAATTATCAAATTCTTTGAATTTAACAAAGTATCCAATAGCATTTTGCTATAGAGAAACTAAAGTAGCACTTAACACGGCAACAATATACAAAGAAACAAATTTCTAACATACCAAATTCATGTTGTATCTTTTTCTTCAAGAAGTCCATTTTCTCAGCCTCTCCATGCACCAGCATAACATTTTTCGGTTCACACCATGATATCAGCTGCATGATACCTTTAGCGTCCGCGTGAGCACTAAATGACATATACTCTACTGATAACCGGACATCAATCTGAAATGACAGATGAAAAGGGGGCGAAAAAACACTGAAGTACAGCGACCAATAATTTGTTACAGATCAACTCAAATGTAATAACTGCAATATCTTCTGATATATCATCCATTGTCAGATGTCTTTTATGTAAAGTGAGATTTTCAAGCTACTAAATAAGGATAAAGTGTTCTGTAGCGTGAGATTTCCAAGCAGCATAATAATAATCTTCAAATATCTTTTTCATGAAAGAAAGTGAATTTATTTTATACTTTTCAACATGACTCCATGTATTCTCAAAATTCTTAGGTGCTTTCATTTTCTCTTTGCTCTATGAACGCATGTCAGTATTTCAATATTTCTTGATGTCTAGAGAAAACTTCACAAGTTAAGGACTCACAGTTTGTTTATTTTCAAACTCCAACTTCTTGACCCCATTCAATATTTTGTGTCCCACTGTTCCAGCTACACAATATCCGGGCATGATTACCTGCAATATAAATGAGCTAGGATCTGGAAAAACGTCCCTTATAGCATTTGAGACAGTCAGGTTTCAAGATCAGGCTGAGCCTAGATACAGTCTAGCCAGCATCCATTTTACTCTCAAATGGTTTCTACAGACCATGAGGAAGCCATTGGAGAACAACATGGTTCCTGGTCAGACTGTGTGTATACGCAGGCTGATCTGGAACCATGTTGTTCTAAAATGCTATAAGGGACGTTTTTCCAGATCCCTGCTCAAAAATTAATTGGTGGAAAGGCGTGTGACAAACTTTCAGTAATGTTATTCAGATGGTGCACCTTACGATTCTATAACATCTTGCAAGTTTCAAGTTTCAAGTTTATTTCAAAATAAATGCCCAATGTGCACGAAGGCGCAAACATGAGCCAACTGTACAAATTTTACAAAACACAATGGTCAATATGCATGGAGGACAATACATATATAATACATATATATAAACAAGAATGATGTAAATTGATATCGATCAATGTTGTGCTAAAATAGATTAGGTTTATATGTATATAATGATATATCTCCGGTGCTATTATAAAACATCGTAGCTGCAGTATAGGTTACACGGCAGCTACGACGTTCTAGAACCACACCGACGGGGTGGGTTTTTTTTTTCTCTCTAGATTGCACCACATTTTATCTGATAAGATCGTTCCCTATTTACGCGGACCATGTACATGTATTTAGCCTACACACTGTGTTATTCAATCAGGGCGTGCGTCACGCTTTTGCACGTGATTTTATCGGACAGCATGCAAATGTTAGTGGACCGTTTTCTTAAGCAGTTTATGAATTTAAGTGAATGGATTTAAGTGTGCAAATGTGGATAAATTATGGATTATACTGTTCGGATTTTAACTGTTATCACGGTAAGATTTTCACTATTATCTAGACTGGTACATGTACTTGATGCAGTTTAGCACAGTCCCAGGTTAGAATGAACAGCCTGTTCTGCTCTATCCCAGGATTGTCTAAACTTTGTTATGTGTATTGGTCATTTCGGTTTTTTGTTGGGACCTTAATCCGAAACGAAACTGAGAAGGTCTCGTACGACCGAAATGGATATATTCTAGTATGGATTGTACTAATAAAATAGATGCATATATGGATTATACTGATTGAAGCAGTTAGTATCTATCCATTACTAAATTATGGAAACATTGTTGTAAAGGATGACCTCACTGTGATCAGTGGTACCATCCTTTACATCACTGTGTCCTACCAGTATAAGTAATTGCAGATTCACATTATAACAAATTATATTTGATATACAAAATGGAATCATTGTTGTGAAGGATGACATCACTGTGATCAATGACACCATCCTTCACATCACTGTGTCCAACCAGTACAGTTGCTTATAGGTTCACATTATAACATACATTTGATATATACAAAAAGGAAACACTATTGCGAAGGATGACATCACTGTAATCAGTGGTACCATCCTTCACATCACTGTATCCAACCAGTACAATTGATTATAGATTCACATTAAGTGCTTGTCTCAGAGAAAATCATGCAAAATCCAAAAAATAGTCCACAAGCACTTTTCACCAATTTTGATGATTTTTGGCATGGTGAACCACCTATAGGCGAAATGTCCATTTGCAAAATATTTCGTCGATATCTCCATGGATACCTGTTTTATGGAGCGCCATCTATGTTAGGCACCTTGAATTTAAGGACCCAGAATTTTGACTAAAATTCCTATCATTTTTAGCCATTTTCAGCCGAGGAAGTCAGACTTATTCCTATATGACAGTATAATATTTTACCATTTACTAAAAGTAACTACTCCATTCTTCTAATTAAAAGAAACAAATCAAGAAAAGTGCCTAATATACTCGAGTTATGCCCCCTTTGTTGTAGGTACCCAATGCAATTTTGCTGAATAAGCACTTTTTGGCCTTTTTCAAGGCCTTAAATCTTCTAAGGTAGTGTTAATTGATAGTATTTTTTTACATTTATGGATAGTCCTGCCTTCGGTTAACAAGTTATAAAAATGTCTAGCTTGGCCCGCCATAATTGTTACCATGGCAACGCATAGAATAGGGGCATTGTGGGGAAATTTTGAAAATCATTTTATTTCCTCACAAAACCACCCGAATATTGTAACAAAATATTTAACTATCAATTTTGACAGCCAATGATGTGTTTTATCACTTACAAAAAAGTTAGCTCAAATTTGATGTACACAAACCGGTAATTTCCAAGATGGCCGCCAAAATGGCCGCCAAAAGCATTGAATTTGCCATAACTTTTGTACTGATAGCACCAGCAGAGTAAATTTGGTGTCTAACCCTATGTTTTTGGGGTCAAGGAATTTAATTCAGACATCCTTAATGAGATGAAACAAATGTTTATTTAAATAAAGTGAGAACAAGAGGTCTATGATGGCCTTCGGTTGCTCAACTGAGTGAGAAAAGTTAAATTATTTGCCTTATTTAGCCATTTTTAGCCAAGGAAATCAGTATTATCCATCTAAGACAGTATAATACCATACCGATTTCTGAAATTAACTACTCCCTTCTCCTTATTAAAAGAAACAAATCAAGAAAATTACCTGATATACTCGAGTGATGTCCCTATGTTGTAGGTACCCAATGCAATATTGCTGAAAAAGCACTTTTTGGCTGTTTTCATGGCCATAAATCTTCTAAGGTAGGGTTAATTGACAGAGTTTATTTACATTTATGGATAGTCCTGCCTTCGGTTACCAAGTTCAAAACAAGAGGGCCATTGGCCCTGAAGCGCTCACCTGAGACTAAGATTGCACACAAGGTTTTCCTAAGATTTGACCCCGTGACCTAGTTTTTGACCCCAAATGACACAATTTTAAGCTTGTGAGAGAAATCATAAAAACACACTTCCTGAGCAAAAATGAGTACATTTGGACAAAAAATATGGCCTCTAGACTGCACACAAGGTTTTTCTAAAATTTGACCCCGTGACCTAGTTTTTGACCCCAGATGACCCAATTTCGAACTTGTCCGAGAAATCATCAAAACACACTTCCTGAGCAAAAATGAGTACATTTGGACAAAAAATGTGGCCTCTAGAGTGCACACAAGGTTTTTCTAAAATTTGACCCCGTGACCTAGTTTTTGACCCCAGATGACCCAATTTCACACTTGTCTGAGATTTCATCAAGTCACCATTTCAGACCAATTTTCAGGTTGATTGGGCAAAAAATGTGGCCTCTAGAGTGCACACATGGTTTTTCTAAAATTTCACCCCATGACCTAGTTTTTGACCCTAGATGACCCAATTTCGAACTTATCGTAGATTTCATCAAGACAATCATTCTGACAAATTTTCAGGTTGATTGGGCAAAAAATGTGGCCTCTAGAGTGCACACAAGGTTTTTCTAAGATTTGACCCTGTGACCTAGTTTTTAACCCAAGATGACCCAATTTCTAACTTGTCCGAGATTTCATCAAGACAATCATTCTGAGCAATTTTCAGGTTGATTGGGCAAAAAATGTGGCCTCTAGAGTGCACACAAGGTTTTTCTAAGATTTGACCCCGTGACCTAGTTTTTGACCCCAGATGACCCAATTTCAAACTTGTCCGAGAAATCATCAAAACACACTTCCTGAGCAAAAATGAGTACATTTGGACAAAAAATGTGGCCTCTAGAGTGCACACAAGGTTTTTCTAAAATTTGACCCCGTGACCTAGTTTTTGACCCCAGATGACCCAATTTCTAACTTGTCCGAGATTTCATGAAGTCACCATTTCAGACCAATTTTCAGGTTGATTGGGCAAAAAATGTGGCCTTTAGAGTGCACACATGGTTTTTCTAAAATTTCACCTTGTGACCTAGTTTTTGACCCTAGATGACCCAATTTCGAACTTATCGTAGATTTCATCGAGACAATCATTCTGACAAATTTTCAGGTTGATTGGGCAAAAAATGTGGCCTCTAGAGTGCACACAAGGTTTTTCTAAGATTTGACCCTGTGACCTAGTTTTTAACCCAAGATGATCCAATTTCTAATTTGTCCGAGTTTTCATCAAGACAATCATTCTGAGCAATTTTCAGGTTGATTGGGCAAAAAATGTGGCCTCTATAGTGCACACAAGGTTTTTCTAAGATTTGATCCCGTGACCTAGTTTTTGACCCCAGATGACCCAATTTCACACTTGTCCGAGATTTTATCAAGACAATCATTTTGAGCAAATTTCAGGTTGATTGGGCAAAAAATGTGGCCTCTAGAGTGCACACAAGGTTTTTCTAAGATTTGACCCCGTGACCTAGTTTTTGACCCAATATGACCCAATTTCGAACTTGTTCGAGATTACATCAAGACAATCATTCTTAGCAAATTTCAGGTTGACTGGGCAAAAAATGTGGCCTCTAGACTACACAAGGTTTTTCTAATATTTGACCCCGTGACCTAGTTTTTGACCCCAGATGACCCAATTTCGAACTTGTCCGAGATTTCATCAAGACAATCATTCTGAGCAAATTTCAGGTTGATTGGGCAAAAAATGTGGCCTCTAGAGTGCACACAAGGTTTTTCTAAGATTTGACCCTGTGACCTAGTTTTTGACCCCAGATGACCCAATTTCGAACTTGTCCGAGATTTCATCAAGACAATCATTCTGAGCAAATTTCAGGTTGATTGGGCAAAAAATGTGGTCTCTAGAGTGCACACAAGGCAAAGTTTGACGGACGACGGACGACGGACACCGGACGCCGGACGACGGACGCCGGACACAGCGGTATCACAATAGCTCACCATGAGCACATTCGTGCTCAGGTGAGCTAAAAATATCTAGCCTGGCCTACCAGAATTGTTACCATGGCAACGCATGGAAAAGCGGTATCGTGGGGAAATTGTGAAATTCATTTTATTTCCTCACAAAACCACCCAAATATTGTAACAAAATATTTTACTATCAATTATGACAACAAATGATGTGTTTTATCACATACCAGAAAATAGCCCAATATGATGTACAGAAACGGGTTATTACCAAGATGGCTGTCAAGATGGCCGCCAAAAAACACAAAATTTGCCATAACTTTTGTATTTATAGTGCCAGCAGAGTAAATTTGGTGTCTATCCCCATGTTTCAAGGGTCTGGGAATCCAATGCATATATCCTTAAAGACGTTTGACCAATATTGAGTGAGAATGAGAGGTCATTGATTGCCTGCGGCTGCTAACATGCAAGTGAACCATTTTGCATTTTTAGCGATTTTTGATCAATAAAATGCTATTTTTTCACCCAAAGGCGCTGATAAAAGAAAGAAAACATACCATGTAGTGAAGACTACATAGATCTACATTCTTCTGATCAAAAGAAACAAATCAAGAAACGTGTTTGGCATACTCAAGTGAGGTCCCCTATGCTGTATATAGGTACTCTGGCAAATATTGCCGAAAATCATTTTTTTTTACTGTTTTTAAGGGTTGAAATAGTCAAAAGGAGGAATTTGTTTATTTAGATTTAGGTGTTGTTCCGTCTCATTTCACCAGGTTTTAAAATATCTGGCTTGGCACACAATATTCATTTTGAGGGCAACTGATAGAAAAGTTGTTTTATATAAAGAGAAATAACCCGTTTTTAGCTCCACTGGCCGTCAGGCCAGCTGGCTATTGTCATGGCGGTGTGTCCGTCGTGCGTCCGTCCGTCCGTGCGCCCGTAAACTTTTTCTTTAACAAGAGCTTCGCAGAGCGGCGCATATACGCCCGAGAGGGGCTTGTCAGTAAAATTGGCAATTTTTTCAATTCAAGGGCAGATAATTCAAACATGAAAAGTTATCAAAATATTGTTTGCACAAGAAGAGACCAAAAAGATGCATTGTGGCTAGTTTGATTAAATTCTGGTTGAAACTGTAGAAGTAGCACACAGGAGAAAATGGGCATTTTTGAAAAAATGGGCATTTTTCCTTAAATTCAAGGGCAGATAATTCAAGAACGTAAGCGATGTGCACAACTAGACACCATGTAGATTCATTGTGGCAAGTTTGATCAAATTTTGATCAAAACTGTAGGAGGAGTTGCGCACACAAGAAAATGGGCATTTTTTTTAATTCAAGGGCATATAATTCAAGAACGAAAAGAGTTATCTGAATTCCGTAAGCGAGGTGCACAACTAGACACCATGGAGATTCATTGTGGCAAGTTTGATCAAATTCCGATTAAAACTGTAGGAGGAGTTGCGCACACAAGAAATTGCTAACGGACGGACAGACAGACGGACAGACAGACAGACGGACGGACGGACAGACAGACGAGCGGGGCCATAACATAATATGACCCTTCGGGCGTATAAAAATCTTCTTCTCAGAAACTACTGGATGGATTTCAACTAAACTTCACAGGAATGATCCTTGGGTGACCCTCTCTCAGATTCCTTCAAAGAATTTGGATTGACTAAGAATAACCTGAGTTATCTGCCCTTGAATATCAAAAATAGCTGGTTTTGACTTTATTTTTACTCTAAAATCTACAAATATTACCCAATCAAAACAAAACTTGTACAGAATGTTGGTGACCATAAGATCTTGATTTAGTATAATTTTCAGCTTGATCTGAATTTTACATCACGAGTTATGTGCCCTTGAAATTGACAAAATTGCCGTTTTCGGCTCTATTTTGACATTGTTTTCACTCTAGCAACTACAAATATTGATCAATCAAGACTAAACTTGTACCGAATGTTGGTGACTATAAGATCTTGCTTTGGTGTAATTTTCAGCTTGATCTACATTTCACATCATGAGTTATGTGCCCTTGAAATTGACAAAATTGCCATTTTCGGCTCTAGTTTGACATTGTTTTCACTCTAGCAACTACAAATCGTCGCCTCGTTTGTAAGCTGCGCTATCTCCATTTTTGAAAAAATCCTATATTTGGTATCGTTATGTTCGTATTTTTATGCTCTATCTCCTGAACACCAGATATCGTCGATTGGCCGGCTGGTTTTTGAGAAATCGCGTATGCATATTGCTCTATCTCCTGATTTTTTCTTCAAATTGGTCTTAATCTTATCCTATGTCCAGGACATAAAGCAATCTGTGCCTGAAAATTTCTCTCGTCCAATGAAAATAAGTATAAAAACCACGTGACCTGTTATGTGATACAAACACGAATTCCGATTACAAAATGTGAACAATCGATTTCTATTGACGATTTTGATAATATGTAAGTACATATATGTTAGCAAGTCAATCGTTAACAAGTTCAAATGCTATTTTAATCAATGGCCGTTCACAATAACACTATATGCATGTCGGCATTCTGATTACCAGTCCTCGATGGGTAGAATAGCCGGATAGTCTTTGAAAAAAAATGTAATTGAAATTGATCTTGGCACACAAGTGCTTCAACAAGTAGATTTTTTTCAACTGTACCTTATGTAGCCATTATAACAAACAAAATATATTTCTTTAGGGCGAAAATGATATGAATTTGTTGCAATTTAAATCTACATAGACTAGAGTCTGTATCCTTTACGATGCCATAAAATGTTGAAATCAATTAGTACTCAAATATTTCTTTTTACTTTATCTAGAACAAAGGCCACCGGTTCGTAATACAACCGCATGAGTTGTCCAATTTCTACGGCAAAACGACAGTTTGTCTTTTTTATGATTCGTAAGGTCGGCTTATATAGCAAATAGTGTTTTTCTGTGTCGTTTTGATCTATCTCCTTTAAAAGTGAAAAGCGGTTTTGAAAATGACAGAATTTGCTCTATCTCCAAACAGAAATAATGATTTTTATCAAAAAATGCTCCATCGTTTCTTATTAAATTGCGCATGTGGATAGATAAGGTTATTTCTGACTGTCATGCAAAATTTGGGTCAATTTCAAGCAAACATAAAAAAGTTATGAAGGTATGAATCTTTAAAGTCGATTTTCTCGGAAAAGTGGTTTTGGTAGTTAGCGCAATCTAAAAACGAGGCGACGAAATATTGACCAATCAAGACAAAACTTGTACTGAATGTTGGTGACCATAAGATCTTGCTTTGGTATAATTTTCAGCTTGATCTAAGTTTATATCATGAGTTATGTGCCCTTGAAATTGACAAAATTGCCATTTTCGGCTCTATTTTTACTTTGTTACTACTGTAGCAACTACAAATATTGACCAATCACGACAAAACTAAGACAGAATGTTGGTGATTATGAGATCTGCCTCGCTATGATTTTCAGCTTGATCTGAATTTTACCTCATGAGTTAATTGCTATTTTCGGCTTTATTTTCACTTTTACAACCATTAGTATTAACTAATCAATACAGAACTTTCACAGAATCTTACTCAGGATAGATAAGGTTATTTCTGACTGTCATGCAAAATTTGGGTCAATTTCAAGCAAACATAAAAAAGTTATGAAGGTATGAATCTTTAAAGTCGATTTTCTCGGAAAAGTGGTTTTGGTAGTTAGCGCAATCTAAAAACGAGGCGACGAAATATTGACCAATCAAGACAAAACTTGTACTGAATGTTGGTGACCATAAGATCTTGCTTTGGTATAATTTTCAGCTTGATCTAAGTTTATATCATGAGTTATGTGCCCTTGAAATTGACAAAATTGCCATTTTCGGCTCTATTTTTACTTTGTTACTACTGTAGCAACTACAAATATTGACCAATCACGACAAAACTAAGACAGAATGTTGGTGATTATGAGATCTGCCTCGCTATGATTTTCAGCTTGATCTGAATTTTACCTCATGAGTTAATTGCTATTTTTGGCTTTATTTTCACTTTTACAACCATTAGTATTAACTAATCAATACAGAACTTTCACAGAATCTTACTCAGGGCTTCCCCTGGCAATTTCAGACTTGGCGCCAGCAAAATCGCCA
The DNA here is from genome assembly GCA_963680895.1 of Fragum sueziense. Lineage (NCBI taxonomy): Eukaryota > Metazoa > Mollusca > Bivalvia > Cardiida > Cardiidae > Fragum > Fragum sueziense. The sequence continues at coordinate 26,958,484 of OY804604.1, forward strand.
ATTGAAATTTTTTGGGGCCAATTGGAGCCAGTCAGTGCCAGTAGAGGAGCCAATGGGAAAAGAAGAAAAACATATAGACCCCCCCCCCCCCCGCTCTCCCCCCCCCCCCCCCTATAAAAACACCCCAACATTATAGTCTGTAAAAATGCATAATTATCATCACAATTAGGTAATATGTCATGATGTTTATAACTTTTTATTGACATCAATATAGAAATCAAGATCATTAGCATAAATTCTATAATTTGAGTTGATTGGATGCGGTTCCCTCTGATTTACAATAATTATATGGAACGTCACTGACCCCACCCAGTTGTCAATGCGCCCCCCCCTCCCCAAACCACGTGCGCACACACACACACATACAGATTGAAATGCGTGCAGAAATTACATGAGTTATTTTAGGTAAATCGGAGAATCTTAAAGTCAACCTTTTTTCGGCATGCCTTCTGACTAGAACTAGTACATTTTTCAGAACGAATACACGAGGACCTAAAATACGACGTAGATCTAAATCATTAATTCGTGACGAAACTTAAACCTTCGGAACCTATTGCGGCGATCACTCGATCACAAGCTTTGATAGAATCTACAGATAAGATTTAAAGAAATCTGACTCGGAAAATTCCATGTGAAAACAAGGAATGAAAGTGAATCATTTTTGATCACAAAAAATTCGATCTGCGATACGATGCTCGGACTCGTAGCCTGAATCGGATTCTGACAAAAGCTTTACCTCATGTTTTATATCCATTGATTAAAAAGAAAATCTTTTCAAATGCGATAGAAACAAATTCCATTGTGTAATTGATTTGCAAATAATTGATTTGCAAAAGTTTACACGAAATACAAACCGTTTGGGGGTTAAAACATCGTAACGATACGGCGTTTTAGTCACTCGTTATTTATATGACGTCACTACCCCGAGATCAAATAAATGCCGCCGACACATCTGGCCCGTTTGTTCCAGTCTTGACAAAAATGTGTTGTCTTTATAAGGGAATATGTGTAAAGGATTTAGAATACAATTTGTCGGATTTAGGCCGAAATTAAGCTCCAGGTAAACGCACCGGAATAAATTTCCAGTGACTAAAGTTTTCTTCCTCGGCAAGCCACGCGACCAAGACATTTTCACGCATATTGAAACAGTTATTTAGAAGGTGTCATAATCATATGGACAAACTGCTATCTCGGATAATTGGTTACCGATTATCGATTTTTGTTAATCAATGACTGACCAGCACCGATACACGCGACTGTCATAGCTTTTGAGACTCAACCCTTTACCTGAAATCTTTTGTCAGAATACGGCGCAAATAAGTTGTCGCCAATAAAATCGCCAACTGGCAAATTTTGTCGCCAGAATTTTTATTTTGTCGCAATTGGCGCCAGTGGCGATCGACAGCGGGAGCCCTGTTACTGACCATATGATCAAACTTGCTTGTAATTTTCAGCTTGGTCATGCATTTGCTTGTTTGCGCAGCCTGAACCTTTGAAATTGCATTCAACAAAATCAAACAATCAGGCCTGTGGAGCGCGTCCAGACCACCAGGGCTGTCTAGTTGTGCATTATATTGAGCTAACTTTTATGTTTACGCTTAATGTACATCAATTACTATAATAAGTGATTGTAAAACATTTGTTACAAAATGTTGGTGGTTTTGCGAGGGCTTTTCCCATAATAAGAGATATTTCGATATTTCTCCACAGTACCCTTTTTCAATCAAAATTTAGTCTGCTGGTACAATCAGTACAAAAGTGATGGAAAAATCAGTGTTTTTTGACATCCATCTTGGCGGCCATCTTGGAATTAACTCATTTTTGTGTGTCAAATTTGGCCACCTTTTCTGCATAAAGTTGTGTTACAGTACAGAATTGGTTGCCATAATTGATTGTAAACATTTTGTCACAGTATTTATATGCTTTTGTGAGTAGTTTTGCAGAAATAACAGATATTTCAATATTTCCCATGTGACCATTCATCCGTTGCCATGGTAATAATTATTACAGACCATGCTAGATATTTTGAACTTGGTATTCTAGAGAAGGGCTATCCATAAATTCAAATAAACTCTATCAAATAACGCTCCCATTGAAGACCTAAGCCTGAAGTTAAGGCATTGAAAACAGCCAAAAGTCATTATTCAGCAATATTGCAGAGGGTACCTACAACATAGGGGACACCATTCTAGTATGTTAGGCTCTTTGCTTGATCAAATAAAAGATGGGAGTAGTTACTTTCAAAAAAGGTATGAAATTATACTGTTATATAGGAAAAAGTCTGACATCCTTGGTTGAAAATGGCTAATTAAGGCAAAAAAACTTGACTTTTCTCACCTAGGTGAGAAACCGAAGGCCATCAAAGACCTCTTGTTCTCATTTTATTTTGATAAATTTTTGTTTTATATCATTTACAATGTTTGAATTAGATTCCTAGACCCAAAAAACATAGGGTTAGACACCAAATTTACTCTGCTGGTACTATTAGTACAAAAGTTATGGGAAATTCAGTGATTTTGGCAGCCATTTTGGCGGCCATCTTGGAAATAACCAGTTTCTGTACATCATACTGAGCTATTTTTTTGTATGTGATAGAACACGTCATTTTCTGTCATAATTGATTGTGAAATATTTTGTTACAATATTTGGGTGGTTTTGTGAGGAAATAAAATGAATTTCAAAATATCCCAACACTACCCCTATTCTATGCGTTGCCATGGTAACCATTATGGCGGGCCAATCTAGATATTCTTTTAAACTTGGTACAAAAAAGCAGGAATATCCATAAATGTAAATTAATACTGTCAATTAACCCTACCTTAAAAGATTTAAGGCCTTGAAAACAGCCAAAAAAGTGCTTATTCAGCAATATTGCATTGGGTACCTACAACATAGGGACATCACTCGAGTATATCAGGTAATTTTCTTGATTTGTTTCTTTTAATAAGGAGAAGGGAGTAGTTAATTTCAGAAATCGGTATGGTATTATACTGTCTTATATGGATAATACTGATTTCCTTGGCTAAAAATGGCTAAATAAGGCAAATAATTTAACTTTTCTCACTCAGTTGAGCAACCGAAGGCCATCATAGACCTCTTGTTCTCACTTTATTTAAATAAACATTTGTTTCATCTCATTGAGAATGTCTGAATTAAATTCCTTGACCCCCAAAACATAGGGTTAGACACCAAATTTACTCTGCTGGTGCTATCAGTACAAAAGTTATGGCAAATTCAATGCTTTTGGCGGCCATTTTGGCGGCCATCTTGGAAATTACCGGTTTGTGTACATCAAATTTGAGCTAACTTTTTTGCAAGTGATAAAACACATCATTGGCTGTCAAAATTGATAGTTAAATATCTTGTTACAATATTCGGGGGGTTTTGTGAGGAAATAAAATGATTTTCAAAATTTCCCCACAATGCCCCTATTCTATGCGTTGCCATGGTAACGATTATGGCGGGCCAAGCTAGACATTTTTATAACTTGTTAACCGAAGGCAGGACTATCCATAAATGTAAAAAAATACTATCAATTAACACTACCTTAGAAGATTTAAGGCCTTGAAAAAGGCCAAAAAGTGCTTATTCAGCAAAATTGCATTGGGTACCTACAACAAAGGGGGCATAACTCGAGTATATTAGGCACTTTTCTTGATTTGTTTCTTTTAATTAGAAGAAGGGAGTAGTTACTTTTAGTAAATGGTAAAATATTATACTGTCATATAGGGATAAGTCTGACTTCCTCGGCTGAAAATGGCTAAAAATGATAGGAATTTTAGTCAAAATTCTGGGTCCTTAAATTCAAGGTGCCTAACATAGATGGCGCCCCATAAAACAGGTATCCATGGAGATATCGACAAAATATTTTGCAAATGGACATTTCGCCTATAGGTGGTTCACCATGCCAAAAATCATCAAAATCGGTGAAAAGTGCTTGTGGACTATTTTTTGGATTTTGCATGATTTTCTCTGAGACAAGCACTTAAAACAATCATTTGATATATTCAAAATGGAAACATTGTTGTAGAGGATGACATCACTGTGTCCAACCAGTACAGTTGATTATAGATTCACATTATATCAAATATTTGATATATTAAAAATGGAAACATTGTTGTGAAGGATGACATCACTGTAATCAGTGGTACCATCCCACACATCACTGTGTCCAACCAGTACAGTTGATTATAGATTCACATTATAACATACATTTGATATATACAAAATGGAAACATTGTTGTAAAGGATGACATCACTGTAATCAATGACACCATCCTTTACATCACTGTGTCCAACCAGTACAGTTGGTTATAGATTCAAATTATAGCATACATTTGATATATACAAAATGGAAACACTGTTGTGAAGGATGACATCACTGTGATCAATGACACCATCTTTCACATCACTGTGTCCAACCAGTACAGTTGATTACAGATTCACATTATAACATACATTTGATATATACAAAATGGAATCATTGTTGTAAAGGATGACATCACTGTGATCAGTGTTACCATCTTTCACATCACTGTGTCCAACCAGTACAGTTGATTACAGATTCACATTATAACATACATTTGATATATACAAAATGCAAACATTGTTGTAAAAGATGACATCACTGTAATCAATGACACCATCCTTTACATCACTGTGTCCAATCAGTACAGTTGATTATAGATTCACATTATAACATACATTTGATATATACAAAATGGAAACATTGTTGTAAAGGACGACATCACTGTATTCAATGACACCATCCTTTACATCACTGTGTCCAATCAGTACAGTTGATTATAGATTCACATTATAACATACATTTGATATATACAAAATGGAAACACTGTTGTGAAGGATGACATCACTGTGATCAATGACACCATCCTTCACATCACTGTGTCCAACAAATACAGTTGATTATAGATTCACTTTATATCAAAAATTTGATATATTCAAAATGGAAAGTGAAGGATGACATCACTGTGATCAATGACAACATCCTTCACATCACTGTCTCCAACCAATACAGTTGATTATAGATCACATTTTAACATACATTTGGTATACAAAATGGAAACATTGTTGTAAAGGATGACATCACTGTAATCAGTGACACCATCCTTCACATCACTGTGCCCAACCAGTACAGTTGATTATAGATTCACATTATAACAAAAATTTGGTATATATGAATTGGAAATACTGTTGCAAAGGCCGATATCACTGTAATCAGTGACACCATCCTCTACATCATTATGTCAACAAGAGCATTTATTTATTCATCTTATTGATGATTTTTAACTTCTTCCATGATTATTTTAATAAAATTTGTCAAATTTATTAGTTCTGATTTGTTTTTACTGTTGAAAAGATTCCTATATTTGTGAGTATTTGGTTGTGATATGTAGTTAATATTTAAGTATTTTCTTCTCGTTTCACTAAAATGATTGCATTCCATTATGTAGTGATATTCATCTCCAATGCTTGTATAGCAAATGTTACATTTTCTTTCTGCTAAGGGTGTTCCATTCCATCTTCCTAGCTCAACTGGTAATCTTGCATCTCTTGCACCAATACAAACACAACAACAAATATGAGCCACCAGTTGCCCATCCCACAAAGACGACTTATATTTGGTTATCGAAAAGGACATTGGTTAAAAGTAGAAAATAGACATAGGATAAACCTGGCTGTTTTTCTAAAAACCCCATAAAAATTAACAACTTCTATCATAATTTTCATTCATGTACATCAATCTAATAAATTCACTTTTAATTTTTTCAATCATCCCAAGTTTAAAAGAAACAAGAGGGCCATTGGCCCTGAAGCGCTCACCTGACAGGCCCATAGGAAGCAATTTCATATTGGGGGAGGCTATAGACTCTATCCTAAATATTGGGGGGTGGGGGCTAATTGGGATTTCCCCAAAATTTTAAGAGTAAAATTAAGAAAAATTGGCATTTTTGGCCAACTTTGGAAGGGTTTAGCCCCCCCCCCTAGCCCCCCCTGTTCCTACGGGCCTGCCTGATATAATAGCTTTCTGTATATGGTGTGTCTGAGCCTCCAAAATGATCACATTTTACTAAGATTTGTGGCCTGTATAAGATAATCATTCTGACAAATTTTCAGCTTGATTGGGCAAAAAAAAATCCCCAAGACTGGAACCCATGACCTAGTTTAGGACCCCAGATGACCAAATTTTGAAATTGTCCGAGATTTTATCAAGATAATTATTCTGACTAGGCTGATTGGGCATAAAATGTGGCCTCTAGAGTGCAAATGAGGTTTTTCTTAAATCTGACCTAGTGACCTAGTTTTTGACCCCAGATGACCAAATTTCAAACTTTTTGTACATTTCATCAAGACAATTATTATGAGCTAATTTCAGGTTGATTGGGCAAAAAAATGGGTTTCTAGGAGTACAAACCAGGTTTGAACCTGTGACCTAGTTTATGACCCCAGATGACCCAATTTCAAACTTGTCCAAGATTTCACCAGGACAATCATTCTTAGCCAATTTCAAGTTTATTGGGCAAAGAATGTGGCCTCTAGAGTGCACACAAGGTTTTCTAAGATTTAACCTCATGACCTAGTTTTTTATCCCAGATGACCCAATTTCAAACTTTTCGATATTTCATCAAGACAATCATTCTGAGCAAATTTCCGGTTGATTGGGCAAAAAATGTGGCCTCTAGAGGGCACACAAGGTTTTACTAAGATTTGACCCCGTGACCTAGTTTTTGACCCCAGATGACCCAATTTCAAACTTGTCCGAGATTTCATCAAGATAATCATTCTGATCAATTTTCAGGTTGATTGGGCAAAAAATGTGACCTCTAGAGTGCACACATGTTTTTTTCTAAGATTTGACCCCGTGACCTAGTTTTGACCCCAGATGACCCAATTTCAAAGTTGTCCGAGATTTCATCAAGTCAATCATTTTGAGCTAATTTCAGGTTGATTGGGCAAAAAATGTGGCCTCTAGAGTGCACACAAGGTTTTTCTAAGATTTGACCCTGTGACCTAGTTTTTGACCCCAGATGACCCAATTTCAAACCTATCCGAGATTTTATCAAGACAATCATTCTGAGCAAATTTCAGGTTGATTGGGCAAAAAATGTGGCCTCTAGAGTGCACACAAGGTTTTTCTAAGATTTGACCCCGTGACCTAGTTTTTGACCTCAGATGACCCAATTTCAAACTTGTCCGAGATTTTATCAAGACAGTCATTCTGATCAATTTTCAGGTTGATTGGGCAAAAAATGTGGCCTCTAGAGTGCACACAAGGTTTTTCTAACATTTGACCCAGTGACCTAGTTTTTGACCCCAGATGACCCAATTTCAAACTTGTCCGAGATTTCATCAAGACAATCATTCTGAGCAAATTTCAGGTTGATTGGGCAAAAAATGTGGCCTCTAGAGTGCACACAAGGTTTCTCTAAGATTTGACCCCGTGACCTAGTTTTTGACCCCAGATGACCCAATTTCAAACTTGTCCGAGATTTTATCAAGTCAATCATTTTGAGCTAATTTCAGGTTGATTGGGCAAAAAATGTGGCCTCTAGAGTGCACACAAGGTTTTTCTAACATTTGACCCCGTGACCTAGTTTTTGACCCCAGATGACCCAATTTCAAACTTGTCCGAGATTTGATCAAGACAATTATTCTGAGCAAATTTCAGGTTGATTGGGCAAAAAATGTGGCCTCTAGAGTGCACACAAGGTTTTTTCTAAGATTTGACCCCATGACCTAGTTTTTTACCCCAGATGACCCAATTTCAAACTTGTCCGAGATTTGATCAAGACAATCATTCTGATTAATTTTCAGGTTGATTGGCGAAAAAATGTGGCCTCTAGAGAGCACACAATGTTTTTCTAAGATTTGACCCCGTGACCTAGTTTTTGACACTAGATGACCCAATTTCAAACCTGTCCGAGATTTTATCAAGATAATCATTCTGAGCAAATTTCAGGTTGATTGGGCAAAAAATGTGGCCTCTAGAGTGCACACAAGGTTTTTCTAAGATTTGACCCCGTGACCTAGTTTTTGACCCCAGATGACCCAATTTCAAACTTGTCCGAGATTTGATCAAGACAATTATTCTGAGCAAATTTCAGGTTGATTGGGCAAAAAATGTGGCCTCTAGAGTGCACACAAGGTTTTTCTAAGATTTGACCCCGTGACCTAGTTTTTGACCCTAGATGACCCAATTTCAAACCTGTCCGAGATTTTATCAAGATAATCATTCTGAGCAAATTTCAGGTTGATTGGGCAAAAAATGTGGCCTCTAGAGTGCACACAAGGTTTTTCTAAGATTTGACCCCATGACCTAGTTTTTGACCCCAGATGACCCAATTTCGAACTTGTCCGAGATTTCATCAAGACAATCATTCTGAGCAAATTTAAGGTTGATTGGGCAAAAAATGTGGCCTCTAGAGTGCACACAAGCCAAAGGTTGACGCACGACGCACGACGGACGACTGACGACGGACACAGCAGTATCACAATACCTCACCATGAGCACTATCGTGCTCAGGTGAGCTAAAAAAAAAGTAGACAGCCCAAAAATTTGTTGCAGCCAAATTTGATGTTGTGAAGTGATAGAAATGAAATCACTGGAGGAAAAGGAGAAAACATTTGGACAAAAACAGTAATTGTTTGATAAAGGGTTAACGTTATTTATCTATTTTTTAATCTTACCATATTTTGTTCATGTGGCGCCCATTTTTTAAATATCTGTAGAGAAAGTCCTGCATGTAACATTCCCGGAGTGGCAAACACCACCATGGCCCCTGGATTCTCTATATATGATCTGTCAAATGGCTTGATATGTTTGAATTCAAACATATTACGCTGTACAAATGTGTTCTTTATTTTCTGACTTGTCCACGATATAAAAAGCTTGTAATAATGGTTTGCCTGCAAAATAAGAAACATGGCTGAGATCTAAAGTTCAGTTGTTGTGTAAAAATATAAGCTACGATCACTGAGGCCTTTAAGACCACCATGGATCCAGATCAGCCTGTTCCTAAATGCAGTTTGATCAGAATCTATAATTTTGTGTTGGGTTTTCTACAGGTGTAATAGAGTCTATTAGAGAACAATATAACTTTTGATTGCACTGTGTGTATATGCAAGCTGATCTAAATTCATGTTGTTCTCAAATAGTTTATTTAATATTGTAACAATGATCGACTCTCATTATCTTCTACCTTTCTTTGAACTTGTTCATTAAATGCATATGAAATAACAATAAGCCTTATTATCAATCAAAGACATAAATGACAAACCTCATTCGGAAAATGGAAAATTTCAGAAAGCATACCTTTTCTGTAAGTCCCAAACTAAAGTATATAGGTATATTAAGATTCATTCTCTCCCAATAAGTCTCTAATAATATACACAATTCTTGTGCTCTGCCCAGGGCAAATACTGGTATGAGAATCTGAAATAGATTGAAAGTTGAATTTCAAATGAGAACTGTCCACTAGTAACTTGTCACTGAAGAAATTCTATAGGTCAAGATGTTCCTGAGTTAAAGTATGGAAACAGATTTTCAACAAAATTCAATTGTTACCTAGACCTTTTGACCTTCATGACAAAAATAGGCCTTACCTTTGAAACAAGGACAACAACATTTCAAAGTTTCATGATCCCAGGTCAAAAGATTCTTGAATTAGAGCATAGAAACAAAAATATCTACGAACGAATGGATGGACAGATGGATAAACTGACAGACATAGGGAACCCATTTACTTTGTAGGTCCCGAAATAATGTCAGACAAACAATACTTAACCCTTTCCCAAACAAGATCTGGTTTAGACGTCCCTAATAGGAAACGCTTGGGAAAATATTGAAACAAAAGAAGAAACTGCTGATAACCAGCAGTTTCTCCTTTTGTCTCAATATTTTCAGTGCAATATTTTACACACATTCCATCTTAAATAACTAAAATTAAAATTTTGCCGTTTGGGAAAGGGTTAAACAATATATGCCTTCCATCTTTCAATACAGGGGCATAAAAACCTGACAAATCTACCCACTTTTCCCCCCTCTTTCCACACAATCATGCACCTTCTTGAGAAAGTCTCTCTCCCTACATCTCTTTGACTCCCTGACGATTGTGGCATACATAGGGAATGAGAGACAATGAGACACAGGCAGAGAAGAACTTAATAAGCATCCACATTTGGCGCCAAATTGGGAGTGTATAAAAATCTATCTACCTTTCCCCCTCTCTCTACACAATCATGCACTTTCTTTAGAAAGTCTCTCTCCCTACATCTCTTTGACTCCCTGATGGTTGTGGCATATGTGGATTCCGTGATTAGCAAGTCTGGTCGACATTTGTCTATCCAGGCCGCACCTAAATGTCTGTCTGGTGTCATGTTGTAGTCACCCTGCATTGGGATAAATAGATGAACAATCAATTACAAAAAAATTAACTTACATTATGAAAACAAAGCACCATATTTTAGCTTTTCAACAAAAACCTCATAACTGCAGCTTAAAACAATCTGCACTTACAAGACTTTTGTTGAAAAGCAAAGATATTCAAACAACATTTAACACAAAAGCTTTATCAATTAGAAGATCCACTTCATCTGGGCCTACGAATTTCGATTTTCAATCAAACCTTGTACTCTGTATTGTATGCCGGACATTTAGGGCCGACAAGGTAAGGAATTCAATCAGATCTTGCCAATTGTAAAACAGACTATTCAAAGAATGAATTTTCACTGCAAACTTTTCTTCTTTATTTAGAGACATAGCATAAAAATTGGTCTGCTGACCTTAGCAATAACTAAAAAATTATTGTATGAAAATGACTGATTGCTTTCTTGTTGTTCGGAGAGGCTTATCACTATTAGGGGGAGAAGCTACTGTGAATGGATCTGATGACCATTTTGATGTAGAGACATTTTTATGTCTAAACTTCTCAAAAGTTTTTTCTAGATTGGAGTTAAAACATGTATTCCCTATAAAATTTGCTGTATACTCGTTTGGGCATGCTTTTCCGTATTAGTATTCTTTACTGAGTGTAAGAAGCTTGCTGTGTAGAAAAAGAACTCTTGGTTGGACTTGCTTAGATATTTGAGTATCATATGCTGTGAGCAACCGGCAGCACTTGGGTATATATAAGGAGAATCAGCGGGTTCTGCTTCACCAACATTGCAAGACATCTCTCTTGCCTTAAGGACAGATCCTCCATTTATTTCCCACGGTAAGAATTTTTTCATTTTTTCTGTACTGATATTTAAATACATGAGAAGTAAAAAAATGACTTAAAAACTATAGGTCACCAAGCGAATTAAAAAGTTATTGAATTTCAAGGGAGACTACTCTTGTCTAAAATTGCAAAAATGAGGTGTCACTTAAATACCCACAAAAAAGTGTTCGAAATGACTAGGATTGCATAAATAAGTCTTTATTGTGTTCAATATGTTTTATTCTGTCTAAATGAGTATCAATTTGGGAAAATTTAGTGATGATTTTGAAATTTTTAGTAAAACATTCTTTCAAAAGTAACTGAAATTGCTCTTTTTTCGCAACGTTTCTGATAATAAAAAATATTCCAGCGGTAAGAATTTTTTCTTTTTTGGTATAGACATAGTGCTTGGTCATACCTACAAAAACAAAAAAAGAAAAATATATCAAACCAAGCGTTTTTCTTAGTTATAAGTAAAATTTGGTTTACTTTTTACAGCTCTGTCCGAAATTGTTTCACTACTTTTATCCATTTTCTTCCTTATTACCAGCTTTAGATAATAAAACGTGTCATCTTTTGTGTCCATCTGAAGCGGACTATCTCATAAAGACACCACGTTGATTTTGTTGCTCCGTTTCCTATCGCTAACGCCACATTTTGAACGCGTAACAGAAAGCGAAAAGTACCATCCGAGTACTATTACACTTTAATTGACCAAACAGAGAAAATTGAAATAACTGAAAAGGGTCTCGTCTTTTATCAACCAAACATTAAATAAATGTAAGAAATACATTTGTTGAAAAAGGCCAATTACTGAAACAGCTTTATTTCGTTATTTAGGATATGCGCAGTAAGTTGCGCAGTAACAATTGGAGGATCTGTCCTTAAAACAACAAAAATCCTCTGATGAGTTCAAACCATTGAACGAAACCGGTCGGGAAGTCAGATCAACTGGAAGCATGTCTCTATGTTTCCCATCCAGTCATTTTGCAGTATTCAGACTAAAAAATTATTGTTGATAATCCTCAATTGACATGAAAAGATCCATTTTTTACTATAATCGAAGATTGAACTGAATGAGAAGTTTAGAGTTTTTCACTGATGTACACACATACCCATTTATACATGTACACCTTGGGTAACCCTTTCGCATAGAAATTTTCAAAGGCACCAGCGGAATTTGAACCCAGCACCCTTTGATTTCAAAGCTTGAATCGTACCACCATACCAGAGTAAAGTCTTCTTCGATTTAGAAATGTTAAATGCAACCCTGTACTTACTGTATACACCATAGACTGTTGATCTACTCTAATATGAAACATGGCGGCCCCTAGCACATGTCCAGCATAGTAGGCCTTGATTTCTAACTCATCATCTACCTGCATAGGGAACAGAACAACAGATTAAAGGATCTAAAGGCATTCTGAAATTGTCATTTTGATTTCAAAGTCTATTATCACAATCTGACAAACAGCTGGTAAAACAGAGAGACAGCGTGAAACGGTTGTAACTGCCTATAAACTTATAGGCAGTTATAACCGTTTTGCACTGAGCGATCGATTATGATATATTTCAAAGAAACAAATCCAAAATCAAACATTTTGTTATGTTTTTTTTTATTTTCCTTTTAGCAAAATAAAACAATGAATGAATGAGTGTTTCGTGGTAATTCATCTTCTTCCCTCTGAAGGATGCATGGTTGACTTAGGCTATCAGAAGTCTCAATCACTAGTCCTAATGCATGGAAAATTGAGTTTGAGTTTATTGGGGTTTTACGCCGTTTTCAACTACCAGGGTCATATCGCGGCGGCTGGAGCACCTAACCGTGGGTTCCTGGTATTTCTCGCACCAGTACAACCACAATATCCAAACCGAGCTTGGAATGCATGGAAAAGGCACTAATCCCCAAGTCTAGGTGTCTCACTCTTGTTCTCCTTACAGCTACGAGGGCTGTTAGTAAAGTATCCGGAAAAGTATCATAACTTTTTAACTTTTACGACAACTGAGATGAAATTCTCAACACAGATACTTTGAAGAATTATGCATTTGATCCTGCAACAAAAACTAAGCTGTTTGTATTAAAGCCCATTCTACAGTCGCTATGGAAACGTGGGGTGATGTTGAGCGGGGCAATTTTGGGTAATTGGTAAAAATGTGACTTATCAATCGCCTTTAAAGTGATCATATTTTGTATTCCTCTCGTAAAAAATGTCCAAAATGTCCCTTAGCTTTGAGCGTACCTTTTTCTTGGCAAATGTAACGTCATCGGTTGACATATGACGTCAATTCAATAAACAATAGTATGTGAATGCATTATTTTGCTAGTATGAGTAAAATGGAGCAATTATGAGTGGTATAACACATTTAAACTAGATTCTATGCATGATGTTGCTGACCACAAAAGATCTGGACGTCCCGACACGACGTCGGCAAAAACGTTCACAACTTGCCAATGGTGTCATAGAAACAACCCATAAAATTCTCCAAGTACAGTTCAGATCCTTCTGTGACAAGTGGATTCATATATGGAAGAAGCGGATATTCTGCAGTGGCAAATATATGGAACAGATGTAAATATTAGATGTGTAAAACATACTTTCCTGACGTTGTATCCGCCCAAGAACTATGTTGCCCCGCTCAACATGACCCTACATTGCCATAGCGACTGTCGAACGCGCCTTAATGCAAACAACCTAGTTTTTGTTGCAGGATCAAAGGCATATTTCTCAAAAGTATTAGTGTTGAAAATATCAAAAGAATTAGTACATGAATTAAAAAGTTATAAAACCATTCCAGATACTTTATTAACAGCCCTCGTATTTACATTATATAAAGACTTAACGTTTCACTTTCAGTTTTGAGTGATGCTATTTTGACCCTAGAAAAGAAATTGACTGCTGCAGTGCACCATGGTTAAAATAATCAAACACAGTATGTCTACATTTCTCAATACTTAAGACTGGTCATACAGAATAAATAAGCCAAAACAGTGCAAAAATTTCCTGTTCCGTGATAACAGATAGATTGTTTAATTGGGGTTTAATGTCTCCTTCAACTGGCTATAGTCATCTCGCGGTGGCTGGAGCACCTATCCTGTCGTTACTCACACCGATACTACCACACCATCCTCACCAAGCCTCCAGCTGGTGGCTCATAATTATCAAACCCAAAAATAGAGAGGGACTCTCGATAGAATACCTGTATAACTTCATGTAGATTGACAGCCTTCACCTTCTTCATACAAGACTTGATCATTTCTGATGTGAAGAAATTTGTCTCCCCTTTCCTTTCCACCGAGATCTTTCTGAAATCTTCCTATTGAAAAAGAAAGAAGCTAATTACAAGAGACATCAATGTTATGAGGTTTCATCAAGATGGATCTTCTGCTTTTGATAAGAATGTTACATACTGGTAACACTATGAAATTAAAACAAAAGCTTGTTTCTAACAATGTTTCTTTTCTGAATGCTTTAAAAAGCCATTCTGTTCAAGGACAGTTTGGGAAGAAATGTTTACATATTCTGCAGCTTTCAAACTGAAAAGAGTCCAAATTGTTGCTTTTTAAGAAAGTGTTAAGCTTACCAGTAATATAGGACAAATAGCTTTAGTTGGATGTGTCATATATATAGGGCCATCATAGCCTACCATTTCTGACATATAAGGCAAGGCTCCACAATGATCCAAATGGAAATGACTGAAATAGAAAAAAAAACACATATTTCTTTAATGCTTTTGGGTGGACTATTGGGAAATAACAGTAGATTATCATTTTGATAAACTCACCGCCTATCCAGTGAAATTATCAAAAACTTGTGCCCCGCTTTCGTTCATTTCAGCCTATCTGACGTTATACAAGCCAGGCCAAATAAGTGACGTCATCATAAGCATTGTGTAGCAGTCACGTGCAAAATGACGCGCTTTAAAGAAATCTGTCATAAAATTTTTGCATTCTGTCTAATTTTTGCATTAAAGAAATAGAATAATCGTTTGTTTTTTCGTGTAAGATCGATTTATATTTCATTTCGTGAACACAAAAGCTACATTTTCACTCATGGCTTCACCACTCGTGAAATAAAGCTTTTGTTGTTCATTCAATGAAATATAAATCGATCTTACACTGAAACAAATGATTATCCTCTATTTATTTTTGACAAAACTGACTAGGTTATTTGAAAGAGTCAAGTCCAATTCAAACAATCAAGACCATAAAACAATTTCAAATTTCATTTCTCTTTATAATATAAAGTCAGAATTTTCCCTTGACTTTTTCTGGAGGGGGTCATTATGTCCCCCTAGTGTTCAAATAAGGGGGTCAGGCCTATTGTAACATTGTTTCTTCATGTCCCTGCTGATAATTTTTAAAGGGTCATTCGAGTTAAAACTGCACAAAAACGCACCGTCTTTTGCGCCAGGGAATACCCTGTAAAGTTAAAAAAGTTAAAGTTTCTATTTAAAGTCTATTTTCACTTGCGTGTTCAACCAACTTTACACTTTAACCCACGATCACTGAGTCTCAAGTCGACTGTTAACAGTCGGCAATTCGGCAGCCAAAGCTCTTTGGCTTTCAACTCTCCCATGTACCCATTCATACACCTGGATGAAGAGGAGCAACATGGGATAAGTTTTTTGCTCAGAAAAATTCCCGTGGTGCTGGCAGGATTTGAACCCAGGATCCCTCGATCCCAAAGCCCGCGTCCTACCATTAGACCACGACGCCCCACAAGTTCACTGTTTGTCCCTCAAAATTTAAACTTATCAAAAATGCAGCCAGGTTTCTTTTGCCCCCTGTAATCCCACCCAATTTTCATCAGTTTGGGCTTTAAAATGTCAATGAAAATGGAACTTGTGTATATTCTAGCACAGAAAATATTGAGGCAAAAGGAGAAAATGCTGATTATCAGCATTTTCTTCTTTTGCCTCATCATTTTCATTCCATCACAGCAATCAAAATCAAATGTTTTTTACGAAAGGATGAACTTACCTTATAATGACACAATCCAGATGTTCTGTTAGCCGTCCTTCATTTGTAATAAATGTGAAGTCAGGAAATCTTCTCTGAAAAATAATTCTCATATAGAAATAGACAACAAACTTGCACAAAGATCCAAATAATAGATCCGAATAGTAACTAAGTAAATCCTATTTATAACTTATTTTTCTAAAATCTATGAAGAAGGGCAGATGAGAATTTCTATACTTTGGTAGTTTTTTACCATTTCTTAAACATAATGTATTGACATTTTTAACAAAAAAGGCTTGAGAAAACATTTAATTTTAAAACATAATCAGCAGTTTCTCCTTTAGCCTTAACCCATTACCGCACAATGACTCTTTTTGACTCCCCTCAAAATAATGGTCATGGAAAACATTGTGGAAAATGAAGAAATTGCTTGTGACAAAAAAAGACCTGAAAAATAAAAATTCTATTCACTTGAAATTGTTGTCTGCAGGATCTTTCAATTTGGACCACCCTAAAATTTTGTCGTTTGGTAATGGGTTAACTTGACTTTATTATAACAAATCCAGTCTTAATTAATATAAATTTCACCGTAACATAGACTTTTTTCCCATAAAGTTCCTTATTCTGTGATGCATATATAGTAAAACCCTAACATCATGTTGTGAAAGGTCAGGTCTGGTAACTAGGAGCATTCTGCCAAAATGTCATTCAAATCTGTTCATAAAGTTAGATTTAGGAGTTCCTTTCACAAGATATACCTAAAGACAATGGAAGGAGAAGATGCTATACACATCTTCCTTCAACAGCAAAATTTAAAAGGCTATCAACACAATTTTCCTACATCATTTGATCTCATTTTTGAACATTTAGCTTACAAAGGTCCATTTTTGTGTTGCAGGTCATTGTGTGTCACACATATCTAACTTACATCATCATTAAATCCCATGTGCATTCCACAATCCAGCATGATGTTCTTTCCTCCAATCGTCACCAGGATACAACTTCGACCAACATCTGCAAATGTTGAAAATGTGAGGGCCAAAAATTAGTAAATTTCTATGCTGCTGCTGCACTAAGAATAATTTTGCACTAATAGTCCAGTCAAGTTAGGAGTTAGGGTTGAACTTTGAGCAACAGAAAAAGTTTTGACACTCTACGAAAATATATGACTAGACAATCTTCCAACAAAAAATCGCAGTCTGAAAGCTTTGTCCTTAATGAGTAATTAACATTTTTAATTAGTAAAATTGCTATAAAATTCTATGGTCCGAAATGTTCACCTTAGTAAGGTCATAAAGAGTTCAGAAGTAATTCATCACTACTAAGGTCAATTCTAGGTCAATTCTCAGAAACCCAAACGCTTACGAAATTTATACTTCATTGTTTTGTACTTGTAAACAAACACTATTTAACTATAAAGCTTCGTTTTATGGGCTTCCTACTGAACTTAATTCATCATAATATATACAACAAAGTAGGTATATTTTATTATACCCAGCAAATTCAGCGCAGTTAGTTCAAAAATAATGGTTTCAGAGTTGTTGCAACTAGATCTCTAGATACAGCTAATAGCTTTAAAAAATTAAACATAATATTTTTAAAATCAACCAAAAGAAAAACAAAATGCCTATTCTAAACCCTAATTATGTAAATGTTCAATGTCTTAATGTGAAAATTTGTGAAAATATAGCACCTCATCGAACCATGGTCTTGTTCATTTTTTAAAACTACGGAAGCCCACTATGGACAAAATTTTATAGAATTATCGTGTTTTATATTTTTTCAATGATTTTGCATTTCTATATCCATTTTCGTTTTGCAAATGATAGCAAATCAAGAAATTATGAAGTTTTAACTTGTTTTATTTATTTCATTATATTTTTTTACGTTTCCAAAGGACACATTTACTTTACACGCATATCCATTGTAGTGTATCATTTGGTTTAATTGATGATCTCACGCGAAAGAAAGCAATACAAAATAAAGAATTCAGTAGGTCTTGTAGACCAAGAGAAAGCAAAATGATGATATACACAAGCTGCAGAATTAGATTTCCTGAAAGCGATCCACATACATATACATATTCAAGAAAGAGGGGATGATTGGGCTCAAACTGTATTAGGTCGTTTTTCAAATATTATCTGCTTAGAAAATTGACAGAGTTCATGTAAGAAAATTAAGTTTAACCCAAACAGATACTAAAGGGATTTTGTGGAGTTATTCAATATTTTAACCATGTATATAGAAGACAATGAGAGTGTAATAAGTGAGCTGTCAAAAATGATGAAAGGCCTTTGTGGAGAACAAGCTTATTCAACTCACACATGAAAAGTAAACTTATTGAACATTAAAATTAATCAACGCTGGTATCAACTCAATAAACATATCAAAATTGCATCTATCTCCGTGTGTCATACCACCAATTGCTGAAAACAAACATACCTGAAAGTATTTTAAGGTTTTCTTTTTTAATCTACAATTATATCTGGAAAGGAAGAACTGAAGATTGTATCAATTGGACAGGCAATGAGTCAAGCTGTAAAGCCAAGAGAATTTAAGTGCCATTATGATTTGAGTTTTGAGTGCAGATAAGCCATTATTTTGGTTCTAGGTATCTTATTGATTTTCTACACAAACTTGGTTATAGTTGTTCATATACTGCGGTAGGCCAACTACGTTTTGAAAGAAACGCTACTGCTGCCTTAAATGCATTAAATCAATGTTTTGTGCCTGACAACTTTATGCAGTGGGAGCCGATAATGTTGACCACAATAAAGGAACCATATATGACAACAACACTTTCCATGGTATGGGAATCATCGCATGTACTAGCCATGATTCACCTGTTCAGATACAAGTACCTTGAGCAGATGCATCTACATGTTTATATCTTTCAGAAGTTGGGTTAATCAATGTACAGTATTTTAGAAATACTTGGACCAAGATAAAGAAAATATATTTTCCAAACTTCCGAACCCGAAATGTTGCAGCCTTTAGATGTGTTTTCGAAGTTGATTTGGTGTTTTAAACCAAAACGACCGTCCTGGACAGGATTTATGCAAACTCACAACAAAGGAAGTGAGAACCCCGGAACTGCAAGCATTTGCTCTATGTCTCTGGTTGATACGATTCCGAACATACATTAATTCCATCCAGCATTTCATATGCGACTGATCAAAAGGTATGGTGTCAAACTTGTTATTACATTCGATCAATCTCTGTTTCAAAAGGCAACAAATATCACTTTTCAGAGGATTCAATTAGCCGTCTGAAGAATATTTTCCGACAGCTTGATAGTGTCCATACTGAAATGAGTTTCGTGAAAAGTTTTGGTTCCCTTATGTCAGGATCTGGACTAATGTCAGCTCTTGAAAGGGTTTATTCTCCGAATGTGGTCACACATATCATGTCTAGTAAAGCATACTCTCGAGCCATACGAGGTCATTTTCTATTTGATTATACCAACAATAGTTATTATCTTGTGTCAGCTGAATGTGTTGGGAACAGTAGATTCATTTTTGCAACCTTACTTATGTAACAAATCATTTAAAGTCTTCCCACAAAAGACATGGGTTTCTATTAAATGTTTGGGAGCAAAAGGAGTTAATGCTACTAACATTTCATCCATTCTTGTATACATGACTGTATACCGAGAGGCAAAAGAAAGTTTATCCATTTTCTTTGCCAATATCTCTCGAACTTCCCATGATATCGACCCAAAACTTTGTAAAATAAATTTTCACCCATAAAACAATAATACAGCGTTGATAAAATTTCTTGATTTTAATATACTCATGCTACATGCCCGTTTTGCAAACTTTGCATGTGCGACTTAGTTGAGTATCGGTAATATTGTTGTTAATCAGTATTCAATTTTTCTGTTTTGATTAAAGAAATCACATCGTTAAACTTTCTCCTGCATTATAAGCTTCAGAAATAAACCAATATATCACTTTCTTCTGTATTTAGTCCCATTTTTTTTCTACCTCATAGCATAGTAAGATAAAATCGTGACAATAAACTCATAGCCAGGTCGCTAGGATCATTTTTCATAATTCTTATCCAAAACCTGTTGATAAATTTAGAAGACTTTATGTCAAAGAAATATTTTGAATCAAGTCCCCATTTTCCATGACGCAGCGTAATATGACAAAAAAAAAAAAAAAAAAAAAAACAATGTTCGATGCACCCATGATCAGGTGACTAAGAACATTCTGTGAAAGTTGTATCCAAATCCGTTCATAAATGTACGAGTTGTGACTACGAGAATGTTTGCGTTAAATACATTTTTTCGATGCCGCTGTATAATATGGGAAAACCCCACAAATGAAAGACAGACATACATACATATATATATTTGTATATATCGTTATTTTTGATCCCATACTTTTTCTAATAACGATATTTGATTGTTAATTTACAGGAAAATAAGCTTAGATTGTTGATATTGATAACTGCTCTAAAATAGCTTAGTGGGTGGGTTAATTTTACTAGATTATATAAGACTAAAAATATGTAAATGAGTGGAAAATATACCAGTTATCATCACAATGCTGGGTGGTTTTTCAATTAATAGTATCATAACAACGATTTTGTGGACCACATTTAAAGTAAAACGTGCATTTACATTAAAACTTAGAAAGTTTAGGGACATAAAACGGGATTTCGAATGTCCATATAGGCAAGTTTAAAAATGTGACCAAAGTATGTCTTAAAAAGGATGACTAAAAACTATTCTAAAGAGTTAAGCAGTGCCTAGATTATATTTTAAATGTACGTTCACTAATTTTTAGCTAAAATTGTGTGCACAATCTTGTATAATGACATCAAAAAAGTGTTTCACTCCTGACAACATATATATTGCACTAAATGGGAACTTAAAATCCATGAACCACTAAAAAGTAAAGCGCAGAATGTCTCAAAGGTAGATACCTTCCTGAAAAAATGCAAGTGGTAGATTTCTAGCAGAATAGGCAAAAATGAGAACACATCAAAAGAACATTGTTTCACTCCTGACATCAGAGGGTTATTGTATAAAACAACTCCACATCCTAAACCAGTAAAGATAAAATGGAAATGTAATCTTAAAATAATAGTTCACATGTTGTTTTATATATTACAAGTGCTTATTGTAGTATCCTGTCACTGTCTTTTATTTACCATAGCTTAGAATCCTGGTATGAGTGAAAAATATCAAACAAAACGTGTTTCACTCCTGACATTTTTGACATGTTTTAATAATGCATCTTTTTTAGTAGTGAAGCAATTTGCTTTAAACTTGGTACCTAGCATAAAGACACAACAACACATCTTTTTAGCATTGATTGGATTGAATATGTTCCTCTGTAATAGCAGAGGCATGTAAAAAGTGAATCGTCACATTTTTTTAACTTGCCAATATATTAAAAGCAAATTTTTCAAAATCGCATCATCCGATTTTTGGCGACTTTTAGTATGTTATTCTTGATATATTAAGGTAACTATTAGTGAAAGAAAAGCTTCTGTTGCAGATAGTTCAACCCCCGGTAGGGATTTTCAGTATTTTGACTGGACTATAATCCTTTACAATGTCAATGTAATTTAGTCAGCATGAGGTTGACTTTAAAGCCTGAATTTATGTTCTGAACAAACACTTTGACCTTTTATCTATGAATATTGAAGAAGTGTCTCTTATATTTTCAAAAACTATACATGACTGCAAAGACTTGTAAGATAAGTATGAAATATTTCTAAATAGACATGACAAAAGCTTGTCATATACCAGTTTTGCTGCAAAAATCAAATGTCAAAATGTGCATGCATTGCTTATCAAATCAGACGGAAATGTGTACATTCTAAAATCTTCATGAAATTAATAAATCACACAAATGAAGTGGTTATTATGCATTATGTTAACACATAGAAAAACATTACCTTGGCCAGCACCTGCAAACAAGAAAAATATACACTAATAAATATGAACAATTATGATACCAAAATGGCATGACAGAATGAACAAGATGTGTTTGTGAAACACTAATGCCCCTGAAAAGGCCAATGTTAAGTTTTTGGCCAGACAGACAGATAGACAGATGGACACAAAGACAGAGAAATGGACAGCCAGCCAGATGGAAACGAGTAAAACAATTGTGAAGCACTAATGCTCCCAAAAATGCTAATGTTAAGTTTTCATGTAAAGTTTTTAGACTGACAGACAGACACCACAAGTAAAACAATATAGAGGCAGTCGGCAAGCCGTCATAGCCTCACTTTCATTTTTTCATCGAGGGTACTTCCTTGGTCTTTATCGTTACGGGATACCAATTTTGAGGTAGAATAATTCAAAAATCCATCGTTAAAATTCAAAAACAAAACTCTTTCTTTAAAGAATGTGATTTAAACTTTCTAACAACCTACACATTTGTAATAATCAGGTTTACAGTCAAAACGGCCCAAGGGCAAAACGGCCCAATACCAAAACGCCCCAGTTTTTGGTCAAAACGGACCGGTTATTGGTCAAAACGGCCCAACGCAGTTTTTCTACTTGGTCAAAACGGCCCAACTTTTTTAAACATACAAATATTGAGATCAATTTATTTCATTATAATTATTGTTATTATTATGCCCCCTTTCGAAGAAAATGGGGGTATATTGTTTTGCAAGTGTCGGTCGGTCGGAAGGTCGGTCGGTCGGTCGGTCGGTCCGTAGGTCGGTCAGTCTGTCCGTAGACCAAACCTTGTCCGGAGCATAACTCAAAAAGTATTAAAGGTAGAATCATGAAACTTCATAGGTGGATAGATCTCATTATGGAGAGGTGCAGTGCATAAGAACCATAACTCTGCCGATCATATTTTTGGAGTTATTGCCCTTTGTTGATTTTATAACTTGATTCTTGTCCGGAGCATAACTCAAAAAGTATGTAAGGTACAATCATGAAACTTTACAGGTGGATAGATCTCATTATGGAGAGGTGCAGTGCACAAGAACCGTAACTCTGCTGATCAAATTTTTTGAGTTATTGCCCTTTGTTGATTTTCAAACTTGATTTTTGTCCGGAGCATAACTCAAAAACTATGTTAGGTAGAATCATGAAACTTTACAGGTGAATAGATCTCATTATGGAGAGGTGCAGTGCTTAAGAACCGTAACTCTGCCGATCATATTTTTGGAGTTATTGCCCTTTGTTGATTTTCAAACTTGATTATTGTCCGGAGCATAACTCAAAAAGTATGTAAGGTAGAATCATGACAATTTACAGGTGGATACATCTCATTATGGAGAGGTGCAGTGCACAAGAACCGTAACTCTGCCGATCAATTTTTTTGAGTTATTGCCCTTTGTTGATTTTCAAACTTGATTTTTGTCCGGAGCATTACTTAAAAAATATGTAAGGTAGAATCATGAAACTTAATAACTGAATACATGGGTGAAAGTTAGAAAATTCCAAAATACTGAACTTTTGAGCTGGGGGCCAGGGGGCCGCAGGGCCCCCGGTGGGTCCAGGGCAACGCCCTGGCCAGGGGTCCAGGGGGCCGGAGGCCCCCGGGAGCTCTCGAGAAATAGCGTTTTAAAAATCCCCAGGAAGGTGTTCATGACGCTATACTACCATCTTTTAGTGCAAGTTTTCCAGATCATTTATCATTAATTTAAAATTAAGTTTCAAATTATAACTCAATATGATGCACTGTTTTATTTTTTTCTTTCTATTTTGAAATAAGAATTGTTAGATTCTAGTATGACATGGCATCAATTTTAAAATGTGCGCATATTTCAGGGTTTTGCTACCCTTGGCAGATCAGTCTTCTTGATTTATGAAAATAAAGTTTGGATTTTTTTCGGATACATCAATGCAACTACACTTAGCTATATTTGAATAACTATTGAAAGTTGACTATCTCAAATTATCTTGTAAAAGGGTGATGCGACTCCTTCCCCCCCCCCCTTCCGAATACTCGATCCGTCCTTGCGAGACGTTGAACATTGCTTTTGTGTACACGTAGTTTCCGAAATTGCACTTTTTTCATCCCTCTTGAGGATATCTCTCGTGATTGGTATCATTTCAGTTCAGAAATATGTACGTAAAATTCAAGTCACAAAGACAACCAGGCTATAGAACGGTTTATTTTGTGTAACTTTAGTTTATTTTATAAGCTCGTATTAATTACACAAATTCATAATAAATCAAGAATTTGAATCTCCAAGAACTTTTTCCACGAATCAACTCCCTTTCTCTCTCCGCAAGATTATTTTTATTCCACGTAAATTTTTCGGTGATAAATAATAAGATATTTCATCGCAGAGATGTCGACTGCATCGACGGTCACTCGATGATTAATTTGAAAGCTAAATCATGTCGATTTGTTGCAGCTAAAGCAAAATTATAGATCTAGGTTATTTAGATTTCGGTCGGCAAGCGATAATGTCATTATGATACGAAGAAAATGATACCTTGTTAGTTTATTATCCAAAATTTCAACGGTAATAATTCAATCAACACACTATGAAACAGTCCCCGAAATAACTGAGCAGGTGTTGGCGGTGTTTTTGAAGTCACTATTCAAGGACAGATTGAGTAGACGCTACGTCATCATGATGTCATATTGGTTTTTTTAACACGAGAGATCCGACTGTACCACGTGCTTATTCATCCGAGAAGCATGTCAATCAACTTGCAAGTCAATGAATGGGCGGGGACAATCCTCTTTTTCAACCAATCTGTGTTTTACAAGCATTGTTTAGTAAAATATCTAGAAGTCAATCGTCGACATAGAAAATTTACCCCGAGTCTCTTTCTAAATCTGTCACCCTTTACCGCTTTAAATTAATTTCATGAAAAGTTTTCAAAAGAAAAGGTCGTCTTTTTAGTGAAACGAAAAATGTAGATGCAGATCTACCTGATTCGTGCTTACACTTGCCGACGTTCGCCGACCTCTCTTTTAAATCCTTTCACGAACAAGCCTTGATTTCGACGTGATTGGAATAAATAGATAAGGAAACATTGAGAGAAAAGAAGAAATCGTCGATAATGAGCCATTTCTCCGTCCCCACGATAAATACTTTCCATGCTATAACACGGGTGGTAAACAGAGAAACTAGCTCCAAAAAGAGGTAGTTGCATAGAGCGAAAATGTGTAGGTCACGAACACATTTTCTAATAATATTATTTCTTTTAAAGCGAGTTTTGAGAAATCCGGCGATGCTGTAATATGAAGAAATGGTCGACGTTTGTTGTGAACGAGAGTTTTAGGTATAAGTAGCAGGGTTTTAATACAATCGTTGAAAAACATTTCAAAATCGAAAGTAAAAAAGTTTTTACTTTCGATTTTGAAATGTTTTTCAACGATAGTATTCAAACTCTGCTTACTAACACCGTATATTCTCATGCACAACAAACTTCGACCATTTCTTCATATTACAGCATCGCCGGATTTTTCAAAAACTCGTTGTAATTGTCGAAAAAAATGTGTTCATGACCTACCTTTGTTTACAGATTTTCGCTCTATGCAACTACCTCGATAGAGGCCGGATGTCACGAGGCAACGAAATACCGTTGACTCTTTTTGGAGCTAGTTTCTCTGTTTACCACCCGTGTATAATTCAATCGATTTCTTTTTAAAGTAAGTTATGTCGTCTGCATCACCTTTAAAACTGGAGCAGTCTAAAATGTTTCTGTTTTGGGAAGGGGGTAATCAAAATGACGAAAATTGGACACGAATGTATATGAATTACACATGCACAAGAATCAAAACGTGAGTGCTGAAAATTTTATTCTGGTATGAAACGAAGGTAAGAAAATGCCCATGACTTTGTGCCGTCTATGATCGCCTACCGGTCGCTAGATTCAGACAAGCAAATCAACAATTTTAATTTATTTCCGTGGATCGATCTTCGGCGGCGGAAAACTCTTTGTTTGATAATCGTCGGATGCATATTTCGGGATCGTCATCACGGAATTAGCCGAGTATTTACCAGTAATTTTTCGAATGAGCTCGTTTCTTTAATGAGATCCCGTGGGGTTTCCCATTGATAAGCTGACTAGATGTGTAATAAAATGTTTTTGTTCTGGTCTTCCCAGTATTGAATTAAAAGATAGGATCTCCAGGTATCTTCAGATCAACAAGAGAAAGGGGTTACCCCCCCCCCCCCCCCCCCCCCCCCCCCCCCCAACTTTTCTCAACGGATTTACGCGATTTGGAAAAACGACCCCGGCGGCCGTCCAAAATACGGAAATCCGTAATAATACGGAAAACTTTCACCCATGTGAATAGCTTTCATTATGGAGAGGTGCAGTGCACAAGAACCGTAACTCTGCCAATCAAATTTTTGGAGTTATTGCCCTTTGTTAATTTTACACTTAATTCTTAATCTTGCCTATATCTCATGTCCTTTTACACATACAGCCTTGATATCTCACACATAGATACCTCCTATCAACATCGTTAACATTTAACCATGACCTTGGACCTGTTGACCTTGACGTTGGAGTTTGACCTACTCTAAAAAAAATTAAACCTGGCATATATCTCATGACCTTTTACAAATACAGCCTTGATATTTCACACATGGACACATCTTACTAAGACCTTTCACAATTGACCATGACCTTGGACTTTGTGACCTTGACCTTGGAGTTTGACCTACTTTTAAAAAACTTTAACCTGGCCGATATATCATGTCCTTTTACACTTACAGCCTTGATATTTGACACATGGAAACCTCTGACCAAGACCTATCACATACGCCTATGACCTTCGACCATGTGGCCTTGACCTTGAAGTTTGACCTACTTTAAAAAAAATTAAACTGGGCCTATATCTCATGTGCTATTACACATACAGCCTTGATATTTCACACATGGACACATCCTACTAAGACCTTTCACATTTGACCATGACCTTGGACTTTGTGACTTTGACCTACTTAAAAAAAATCTTTAACCTAGCCGATATATCATGTCCTTTTACACATACAGCCTTGATATTTGACACATGGACACCTACGACCAAGACCTTTCTCATTCGACCATGACCTTGGACCTTGTGACCTTGGTGTTTGACCTACTTTAATAATACATTAACCTGGCCTATATTTCATGTCATTTTACATATACAGCCTTGATATTTCACACTGGTCACTTCCAACCAAGACATTTCACTTTTGACCATGACCTTAGACCTTGACCTTGGAGTTTGACCTACTTTTAAAAACTTAAACTAGGCCTATATCTCATGTCCTGTTACCTATACAGTCTCAATATTTTACACATGGACACCTCCTACCAAGACCTTTCACATTTGACCATGACCTTGGCCTGTGTGACCTTGACCTTTGATTTTTACATACTTTTAGAAATCTTAAACATAGCCTTTATCTTATGTCCTATTACACCTACAGCCTTGATATTTCACACATAGACACCTCCTACCAAAACCTTTCACATTTGACCATGACCTTGAATATTGCAACCTTGACCTTGGAGTTTGACCTACTTTTAAAAAGACTGAAACCAGGCATATATATCATGTCCTTTTACACCTACAGCCTTGATATTTCACACATGGACATCTCCAACCAAGACCTTTCACATTTGACCATGACCTTAAACTTGGCATTTGGCCTACTTTTAAAAACTTTAACCTGGCCTATGTTTCATTTTACTTTTACATATACAGATTTGATATTTCACACATAGACACCTCCTACCAAGACCTTTCATATTTGACCATGACCTTGGACCTTGTTAACTTGACCTTGGACTTTGACCTACATCAAATGTAGGCCCTTGAGGGGGCATATATGTTTTACAAACATCTCTTGTTTCGATTATATTTCCTGAATAGTTTTGTAAAAAATGCATATAATGTTTAAATTGTCAAATTATATTTGGAAACGGGCGGCACGAAATTCCCAAATCTACCCAAATCTATCCAAATCTACCCAAATCTTATCCAAATCTTACCCAAATCTACCCAAATCTACCCATATCTTACCCAAATCAAGCAAACTGTTCGATATATTTCAGTTTTTAGTTACAGAAAAAAGGAAAACAAATGTTTCTTAACAATAATATCGTCGATGTTAAAGCAAAACGTGATCAGTTTCTCAACATTTTGGTTTTTAGATATTCGTTAAGGTCTCTTTAAGCGTGACAGGTCAGAGTGTTAAGGGCATATTTCCGTATTGTGGCCCCAGATCTATTATGTGTCATGCACGGATCCTGATTTTTTCCCCTGTGTTTTCTGGGTGGCCGACTTCCTTGGCGCAAGAAAAACACAAATTCTCAAATTCGAGGGAAGCCCAACATTGGGTCCACGTATTGGTGTAAATTATAAAAACTGTGACAAATTACTCTAATCCAGGTTGAGAAGTTTGTGATATCATCGTTACAACATTTAATCCGATGATTGTCAGAATAATTCAACCTTTTCCCCAAATGAACCCAGTTTTATGTGCCTTACAGAAAACAATAACAACAACAACAAAAAAGAAACTTTGAGGCAAGAGACCAAAATGATGATAACCGGCATTTCATGTATTTTGCCTCAATATTGTCTTCGTTATATATTGTACATAAATCTTATCTTCATCTGTTTCTATTTTCTTGTTGAAAGACAGAAAAGTTTAAGCAATATGCCTAGAATAGCATTGGCATTGTGGTTACACTCTTCACAAAGGAAAACCTCGGCAAGAAAAAACGACCGATGAATGGATAGAAATGAACGTAATACAACAAAAATTCGATTGATCAATATAGTGTAGATTTTTTTTATTGCAAAATAAAAAAAAAATCGACAGACAAAGTAAGAATTCCTACTTTGCTCAGGACAATTCTAGAACTATAATAGATCTAGATCTAATTCCACAATGATTTCGATTAATACAGAATTAATTTCCACAAATACAGAACATATGATCATACAAATTTTGGGAATACGTTCGAAATAGTCTCATTAGATTTGGGTAAGATTTGGGTAGATTTGGGTAGATTTGGGAGTTTCGTGCTGCCGTTGGAAACTGCATTTTTTAAATATAAATGTCTTTAATTGTTTATTGAATATTGTTGTTATGAAGTAACTTTCATTGTTTGTTTCTTATTATTATAAGTTTTTTTTTTTTGTTAATTAAAAAATGTGTTAATTAAAAGATTTTGTGAAACAGCAGTCTATTGATCTTTTGATTGTGTCAAATTAAAGTCGCGCGTCTATAATGTGTATACCGGTACCCTAATCATTAATACATGTAAGTGATATTTGTTATCAGTTGTTTGTTGATTGTTTGCTAATCATTGGCTTAGATCGATTGTGTCATATCAAAGTCGAACGTATGTAATGTGAAGAGCCTAATTGTTTACAGGTGATCTAATTGATAATTTAAATTATCAATAATAAATGTATATTTTTTCAATTTCAAGCATTGGACATATATCTATTAAAACAAAATAAATGATTTTTATCTTCTATCCGTTCCTTCCTATTTGATTAATTAGCATATTCACAAAGTGGCTACGTAGTTTGTTGATCTGTCTTCAAACACATTACTTACGGCAAAGTGGCGGACAGTAAAATAGACTACCAGAGAATTTCATGTAGGAGTTAGTCGCTTTTTTCACTTGAAACAAATATAAGTACTAATATTTTATTTACAACAATAAAGATTCAAAATCAAAATTTAGATAATTTATTTTTCGTTCAAAGCTTTATAAACTTTTGCTGGATGAAATTCGAACAAATAGATCTACGAATGTAATGTTGAAAAAAATTTAAAATCTTTGGAAGACTATCTATATTTCTGAGCATTTAACTTTTCATTGTAAGGAAAGCAACTTTTCTGTGAAGATGGTTTATATGGTCCCTTTTTTATCCAGTCATATGTTATATATAGTTATGTTCGAGTAGCACATGACTAACTTGATTAAATTGTGATAACCTGAATGTTTTGTTCTGTTCTGTTTACCATTAACTCATTACCAGACAGCACAATTTTAGACTTGTCCACATTCAAAGATGTTGCAGACGACATTTTCAAGTGAATGTAATTTTACAGTTTTTGATATTTCCGAGTAGAAAATATTGTGGAAATGAAGAAATTGCTTGTCACAAGCATTTTCTTCGTTTTCCACAATGTTTTCCAAAGCTTTTGTCTCATAGGGCTTAAAAATACGTTATCATGTTGTTATGAGTTTTAAAGATGAAACCTTACAGAAAAAGAGGAAACCAAACAAAACATTAATAGAAGTTTCTCCTTCTCTCTCCACTTTCGATAAGATATAATAATGCAAGTGTTCATTTTTTTTTTCATTTCGCATCAAAGTAAAACAATTCAGAATACACTAATTTTAAAGGAACGTAATCAGACACTTCTGTTTAATGGGTCCGGTGTCAAACAGTAGACATAAGTAACACAATATTTCACACGTGTCTTAAATGCAGTGTATATCGCACCTATCTTGATCGTCCCGTGCTACTGCTTATTGTAGACACGCGTCAAACCTAAATAAACGGCAAAAGGCTATTTGAGGCTGGTTTATGATAAAAAAAACTCTTGCTAAGTCTTAGAAAATATGCAGATAATGATGTATTAGTAAAAGTAAATAATGAGATTAAAGGTGAAAATATGTTTACCTTATTGTTAAATTGCCACCTTTTTTTCATAACCACACGATAAAATTTTGCCAATGGTAAAATGGCTACGTAAAGTGAATTATGAATATAATGTTGGTATAAACATATATTTATACCAGTAATAGATTTTCGTAGAAAATCATTTTCTTTAAAAAAAATTGGGCCGTTTTGACCAAGTTGGAAAACTGATTTGGGCCGTTTTGACCAAAGTTGGGCCGTTTTGCTCTTGGGCCGTTTTGCCATTGGGCCGTCAGGGTTTTCCCTGAGCATAAGAATTTGGGGGTCATTCTGACCCCCTTGCCTTCATAGTTAGGGGTCATTTCTACTATTTTGTGGGTCAAATGCCCTTGAACTCAAGTATCATATGAAAATCTTGATTTTAAAACTTGCGTCATTAATGTCCCTCAAGTAAATTTCTAAGGGGTCATTTGTTTTGAAATTGCGACAATGACGCATGATTTGTGCGTCATGGAAAACCCTGGGCCGTTTTGGTGTGATACCAATAATCAGGCGTAGTCATCGAGATATTAATGCTGAAAGTTGGTAATGCTTTAACGAAAAAGACCGAAGCTTTCACCACCTCCAAATGAGTCCATGTAAAATGACCATGTTTTTGATTGGCTAAAGGGGTAGTGCCGACCGAATCAATGCCCCAGATCTTTCAATACCGAGGCATAAATATAAAATTCTGAGAAATTAAATTGCAGATATAAATTACTGCTTAATTGTTTTGAAAAAATATATAATTAGAATCAATGTATTTATAAGACTTTGTTAAACCCTATTTCCAAGTCTTTTTGTTGATCCTGGCGCATGGGTGTGTGAACATGATTAAAAGAACGAAAGTTGACTGGTACGAATCGGTTTAAAAACTTTGTCTAATTCATTCAAGTTTACAGCATATTTTGGTTGATTAAAAGGAACAAAGAATTAATTTCTTAGAGTGTTAGTAAAGTATTATTACCCAAGGGAGTGACAGTAATCTCTGCCATCCCTTTTCTTTCTTTTATTTTCTGTCAATTTTTATGAAGCCGGTGTTGATTTGTTGATTAGAGTGACTTCCCTTTTCACTGGAACAACAACAACTATTGTGGAGATGTAAACAAATAAATAATTCGTTGCATCCTTCGTTACTGGGTTAACAAGGCCTTTAATTTATAGTCTGATCATGGCAAACTATCGAAAGATTTGAGGTGAAGCGTCTTTACCCAGAATATTAAAGATTCAGCTAGTCTAGTAGTCGGAATGTACGATTCGTTCCCTGAAATCTTCACATCTACATCTACACGTTTCGCGCGGCCGTCACACTTGACTGTTATAGCGCGTTTGGGTCTGCGTTAGAAAAAGAAAAAGTAATGAAATAATAGGAAAGGTAGAAAGCAGTTTAAAGGAAAGTTTGAAAAAAGAAAAGAAAAAGGGGTGTCCATGGCTTTCCACTCTTCAATCTCTAACCTGTCTCCCTTCCGAGGCGGTACCAGGGTCCAATCGTCCCCGAGAGCATAGCCTAAAGATATCCTTAGAGTGTACTTGGCATAGTCCCTGATCATTTAGAATTTAAGGGTTGATAACTCCCGCTTGAAGGATACCAATGCGGGAGCCTCAGCTGCTGATGCTGGTAAAGAGTTCCAGGTCCTGATGGTGCTTGGAAAGAAGCTATTCTTGAAATAGTTCAGTCGACACTGGAATCTGTAGGAATTTATTGTCATGTGTAGAACGTGTGGATCTAGATGTCTGCGTCGGTGTCAAATAGTCATCCGCAGGTATTGCTACTAAGCCATGGACAATCTTGAATAACATTGTCAACTTAGTCTTTGTCCTGCGAGATGATAGTGACTCCCATTCTAGGTGGTCCAACATGTCAGTTACACTACTGGTGTTCCTATATCTGTTTGTGACATACCTGGCAGCGCGTCGTTGGACCATCTCGAGCTTGTGGATATTGGTTTTAGTCTGGGGGCTCCAGACTGAAGAGCAGTACTCAAGGATTGGTCTCACCATGGCGAAGTAAGCTGCTGACTTGGTTTGTTCGTTGCTTACTCGTAAGTTGCGGCGCAGAAATCCAAGGGTACTGTTCGCCTTGCTGGAGATCTTACTAATATGTTTGTTCCATGACATGTTGTTTTGAAGCTCGACCCCAAGGTAGCGGGTGGTTTCTTCGACTGCGAGTTTATGTCCTTTCAGGGTGTAGTCGGTGGTGATGGGTTTTCTTGCTTTGGTAACTCTGATAGCGCTACACTTTTCTGGGTGAAAATCCATACCCCACCTCTTCTCCCATGCTGCAAGGTGGTCTAGGTCACTTTGGAGAATTGCAGCGTCTTCTGGAGTAACAATAGGTCGATAGAGGACACAGTCATCCGCAAAAAGTCGAACCTTGGATTGAACACAGTCCGGGAGGTCATTAATAAATACCAGGAAGAGTAGTGGTCCCAGTACTGTGCCTTGAGGTACTCCGCTGAGGACGTGAATACTTTCCGATGTAGCTCCTTCGACTGTAACCTGTTGTACCCGGTCAGTAAGGAAAGCCCTGATCCAGTTGTGTATGTTCCCTCTTACACCATAGTGGTCTAGTTTCTTTAACAGACGTTCATGAGGTACTCTATCAAAGGCCTTGGAGAAGTCCAAAACTACCATGTCGTGTTGGATTCTTCTGTCAAGTCCCGAAAGCAATTCGTCTGCTAGAGTGAGAAGTTGGGTCTCACAGCTCCTTCTTGCTCTAAAGCCGTGTTGACAGTCTGTTAAGATTTCGAATTTGTCAAGGTGTTTGAGGATTGTACTGGTTATGATGTGCTCCTGTATTTTGCAGCATATACTAGTGAGGGAGACTGGCCTGTAGTTACTTGGCTTGTATTTCTCCCCCTTCTTGAATATGGCAGTAACATTCGCACTCTTCCAGTCCCTAGGTAAGTCACCTGACTCGAGACTCCTCTGAAAGATGATACTGAGGTAGGGCGCAATGTCCTGGGCCAGTTCCTTCAGTACTCTTGCAGGGAGGAGGTCAGGGCCACTAGCTTTGGCTGGATTGAGCTTCTTTAGAAGTTTTTCAACGCCTCCTTTGGTGACGGTGATGTCGTTAATTGGGGGGAAGGGATTGCCATCAGGTATTGGGATGTCTGTCACATCTTCCCTGGTCCATGTTGACTCATATTGGCGATTTAAAATGTCAGCCTTATCTTTCGGGTCATCATGGAGTTTCCCATTTTCCTTTAGAGGTGCTATACCGCTACTGTCCCGTCGTAGTGACTTGATGAAGTCACACTTAGACATTTCACCATCAATCATCATCATAATATCGATCATCATGCTTTCATGCGATATTGGGAGTGTCTTCCATTGTTAATCATTTTTGCGAGCAACTAATATCTGTATTTCTATGTTTTTGTAAACACTGTAAAATTTTAAATCAGTCTATTTTGATTGTTTGATCCTGAGTTTGTTACTGCTTCGGTTGTCGTTATGATAGGGATAGGCAGCAGGTGACTAGATCCTGATGACACATGCAATCTAGTTGTAGTAATGTAACCGAAAACTTTTATAATTTTGATCTGGGTTTCAATACCAATACCCATCATCAAGTTTGTGGCTATGATATCGCAGCTACATGCAATCCATAGTCACATTCTTTATCTATCTATCTATCTTTGTATACTGCTACACACCCTCGCGGGTAACTTTGAGCAGCTTAGAGCAAGATATTTTAAGATTTTGTAAGATGTTTTAGATAAAGTGTTTCTAAGACGTGGGATTCTTACTGAGGTGTTCCGAATGCTCCATACTTCATACAAATATAATGACGTCATCTGTATAAAGTATGGAGCATTTGGAACACCCCAGTGTATGAACTTTGAAGCATTCAGAACAACTTGTCCATTCTAAGTTAAATTGTTTCTACAGAATCCCCTCTGTAAGTTGTTTTGCAAAAAAGTATAAAGAGTAATGGAGCATCCCATTGAGTGGCTTAAAAATCTTGCTCTAAAGCAGATCTGCTCTGAAAAACACTTTATCTTTAAAGATACACATTTACTGTTACTTACTTATTTTCTGGATAATTTGCTGTAGAAATAACTGTACATAAATGAAATATGGCCTTTAATTTTCCTCTGTGCAAAATATCAGCTCTGTCTGATCTGTATTGGCTTAGATTACGACGGATTTAAAACCCGATATCACATCATTTCGTAAACACTATCTGGCAGTATCTGCCCACTTTGAATATTTTACATATCTTTACACCGCTGCATGATTATCGATTTATGTCATTTGCTGTATGAATCTTGTATTCTGTCTTATAAAGTCTATAAACGGTGCGACAACATGCTAAAAGCCAACTTCTGTGGATCATAAGGGATTTGGGCCTACGGATACTAATGTCACTTTAAGCATCTTAAGAAATATTAAGACATCTTAAAAAATCTCGCTCTAAAGAACGTGCCTCAGGCCTTTCTTGGCTTTCCATGCTCCTTATGTGCACATTTGCATTACAGAGTTAAAGAGACATTAGATAGATATTTATTTATGAATTTTACTTTTATTTTTATCTGAAAGAGCATATTTTCTTATGAAAATTTCAAGCAAAATTATTGCACAGTTTAAGAGGAATATATCTTTTTGGTTAGATTTAAACTAATTGTAGTTTACCACAGTTCAGATGTAAATGGAATTTGTCATTTCCGTCTCAATTTAAAAGGCATTTTTTTTGGCTTATCGGCTACAATTTTAAATAAAACTAATGCTTTTAAATGTATTAAAATAACCGATCTTGGCATCAAGAGCAACTTTAAAATAAAAATTAAATGGGAATCTGATGTCACTTTAACCCTTTCCCAAACAACAAAATTGTAGAGTGATCCACTTCAAAATTTGTCACAAATTACAAAATGGATGTTATTAAAGATAGAATTTGTGTAAACTATGGCATGGAAAATATTGAGACAAAAGGAGAAACTGCTGGTTATCAGCAGTTTCTTCTTTTGTCTCAATGTTTTCCCAAGCCTTTTCCATTAGGGACGTCAAAACCAGGTCTTGTTTGGGAAAGGGTTATTAATACAAGAAGTTACACGCAAGACATCTGAGGCGCATCTCGCTTTCAAATTTTGCTTAAGAAACTTGCTTTCAATAAGTTAGCATAGATACTTGCTACTTCTTGAGTGAGTCAGTAATCATAGCAAGATCATCAGTTTACAGTCAGAAGTTCAAAAGGACTCTAGTATGTTATTTGCCTGAAATGGGAAGATAAAGAGCAGATGACTGAGAATCAAGCACTGATGGACTCTAACCTTAAATTCCTTGATGAATTGCCTGTTACTTGCACCTAGAGCCCTATTTACAATTGAGCTGGGATCTGGAAAAACGCCCTTTAAAGCTTCTGAGCCCCACATAGATCCCGATCAGCCTGTGCATACGCACAGTCTGATCAGGATCCATGTTGTTCTCTGATAGCTTCATAGTGACCTGTAGTAACTTAAAGAGAGCAGCATGGATGCATGTATTGGACTGCATTTGACAACAGGCTGATTTTCAGAATCAATTTTAAAAAATGCTATAAGGGACATTTATCCAGATCCTGGCTCAATTGTTTTTGACCCAGACAGCTCACTCCTCTAATCTTCTCCAAGACTCCAAGAAGCCAACCATGTGACTTCTAAGTACCATCTCTTTTAAGCGAACTGGGACTTTATGTCCCAGTAGCTAATGTCACAGCTCTAGTATCGTGTCGGCGTCACGTCCCATAGCGTCGCGTCTTCAAAAAACTTTAACCTGACCTATATCTCAGGCACTATTAGAGATATAGCCTTCATGATTCACACATGGAAACTTCATGCCACCACCTTTCATTT
Source organism: Fragum sueziense (assembly GCA_963680895.1). NCBI lineage: Eukaryota > Metazoa > Mollusca > Bivalvia > Cardiida > Cardiidae > Fragum > Fragum sueziense. Next base: position 26,995,097 of record OY804604.1, read on the forward strand.
GGGACCATGACCTTTCACCTTGTAACCTTGACTTTGGCCTACTTTTCAAAAACTTTGACAAGGCCTATATCTTAGGCGCTATTAGAGATACAGCCTTGATATTTCTGACATGGATGCCTCCTGCCAAGACCTTTTATTTGGGACAATGACCTTTGACCTCTTGACCTTGGAAGTTAAGCTGTTTGTGTGACAAGCTCTTGTTTAGGCGAGCTTACAACATTGTTTGCGGACAACTCTTGTTTTCAAGGTCATGTATGTCATGCATTTTCACATAGTTACAAGATAGCAACAACTTTTACTTCCACTTCTTTTTTGCAGGATATATGATGTTGCATAGAAAGGAATTGGACAAATCTGCATAGTTGGCTGTAAAGATGGCAGATGAAAGCTACCTCTCAGTTTTGAATGGTAGACTGGACAATCTGCCAACTCTCAACTCTAGACTGGTCAGGATATTTATCAGCTCAACATTTACTGGTAAGTTTCAGGGGCCCGTTTTACTAACGAACTTACAAACATTTTTGAAACAACAACAAATCTGATTGGCAGAATAATTACTGTTATTATTTCTCTTTCAATCAGATATGTTGTAATGTTACAAGGTTTTTGCAAAAATCTGTGTTAGTAAAACGCGACCCAGGAGTTGTACTATTTCAACTATTTTCTTATTCTTTTATTCAGGTACAATGTACTAAGTTAAACCAAAAATTTATATGAGAGAACATATTAAATGATCGACAGATCATGCTTTTTAAAATTAGACCATTATGATAATTTAATTAACCCATTCCAACACAATGACGCCTTTTGACCCCTCTCAAGAAAAGGGCCTGTTAAAACATCGAGGAGAATGAAGAAATTGCTTGTCGACAAGCAATTTCTTCATTTACCACAATGTTTTCTACCCCAAAAGACCCAAAAAAGCAAAATTTCATCCTCTTGAAATTGTTGTCTGCATGATATTTGAAGTTGGAACAGCCCAAAATGTTGTTGTTTGGGAAAGGGTTAATCTATTCCTAATCAAGTTTCATAAAATTGAGGAGGTGTTCACACATCTTGATCATCGGTTACATTAAAAAACGCTGTAACTACAGCATGTTCAAGCTGTAGTTATAACATTTTTTAACCCTTTCCCAAACAACAGAATTTTATCTAGAGTGATTCTATTTAAAAGCTGCTGCAGATAGAATGTTAATAAAGACAGGATTTATACTAATCATAACATGGAAAGTATTGAGGCATAAGGAGAAAATGCTGATTATCAACATTTTCTTCTTTTGCCTCTATGTTTTCGCAACTCTTTCTAATAGGGACATGATCAAAACCCTGTCTTGTTTTGGAAAGCGTTAACATAGCCAAAGTTAAATATTTACAGATACCAAAGAAGAGAGAAATCTGCTGTTAGAAGATGTATACCCCAAGCTTAAAGCTCATTGTAAGGAGGCATATGGGATGGATTTTCAGGTAATGTATCATCATCACCATCACCATCATCATCATCATCATCATCATCATCCTGTTTATATTATCGATTAATCCTCCGGTGAGGGTAGGGCCTGGCTGCCCAGTCTCGAACAGAGTCGTCCTCTCTACGTCTGACGGTCTAGGGGGTTTATGTTGGTTAGTCCAGCAATCTTGCGGTCTTGCCTGACAATTTCCTCTCATGTTAGCTTGGTTCTGCCACGAGTTCTATTTGCTATGCCATTTCTTACAGGAACAAAAAATTCATTTTCAGTAAATTGTTATAATATCTGTTCTGTCTCTTGAACCAGCTTTCATTTTAGAACAGTCTACATTTGTTTTCATTTGAAAAAGGTGAGCAATTTAACCCATTACCAGACAACAGGAATTTAGACTGGTCCAAATTGGAAGATGCTGCAGATGACAATTCAAATTGTAAGAAATTAAATTTTTCATGGTATCTTCTAGCAGAAAACATTGTGGGAAATGAAGAAATTGCTTGTCAAAAGGCGTCACTGTGTGGGAATGGTTTGACCTACCATTTTCTTTTATACAGCTACCGTTCCAAACTCAGAAGTGTTGTAGACAACAATTTTAAGTGAAGGATATTTTACATCTTTTGGTCTATTTAGGTAAAAAACATTGTAGGAAATGAAGAAATTGCTTGTGACAAGCAATTTCTTCATTTTCCACAATATTTTCCAAAACCATTAGCGTGTGGGGAGTCAAAAAGGGTGACTGTATGGTAATGGGTTGAAGAGCTTCAATTAAGGTCACAAGTCAAGGTCACATTTCCAAAATATTATTTGACATAAATAATCATTTGTTCCATTGCGCTCATCTTGACTTTTTTCTGTTTCCACAGTTGGTTGACATGAGATGGGGAGTGCCTCTGGACGCAGCTGACGATCATCTGGCCTCTAAAATATGTATGGAAGAGATAGAGAATTGTCAGAAACTGTCTATTGTGTGGTGAAGAAACACTTTCCATTGCCAGGGAAAACATGGTGGAAAATGAAGAAATTGCTTGTCACAAGCAATTTCTTCATTATCCACTTTGTTTTCTAACCCAAAATGCTAACACTTAAAATTACATCCGCTTGAAATTGTCGTCTGCAACACCTTTCAAATTGGAACCCTCTAAGATTTTGCTGTTTGGTGATGGGTTAACTTAAATTGTGTAATTCAATGTATATTTTGTTGTACTTGCAGTTGGTTGACATGAGATGGGGAGTGCCTCTTGATGCAGCTGACGATCATCTGGCCTCTAAAATATGTATGGAAGAGATAGAGAATTGTCAGAAACTGTCTATTGTGTGGTGAAGAAACACTTTCCATTGCCAGGGAAAACATGGTGGAAAATGAAGAAATTGCTTGTGACAAGCAATTTCTTCATTATCCACTTTGTTTTCTAACCCAAAATGCAAACACTTAAAGTTACATCCGCTTGAAATTGTCATCTGCAACACCTTTCAAATTGGAACCCTCTAAGATTTTGCTGTTTGGTGATGGGTTAACTTAAATTGTGTAATTTAATGTATATTTTGTTGTACTTGCAGTTGGTTGACATGAGATGGGGAGTGCCACTTGACGCAGCTGACGATCATCTGGCCTCTAAAATATGTATGGAAGAGATAGAGAATTGTCAGAAACTGTCTACTGGACCAAACTTTGTGGTAAGAAAAGATTCAGTTTGTATCAAGGGCGGATCTAGGGGTGGGGTCAGGGGGTCATGACCCCCCATGGAATTGGCAGAAAATTGAATTTTGACTATATAACTTTACATATTTAACACATTTTAAGCCATTAATTGGGCTTTAACCCCCCCAGTCCGCCCCCCCCCCCCCCCCCCCGGAAAAAGATCCTAGATCCGGCCTTGTGTATGTACAGAAAACAGTATTTCATCTCTTTTCTTGAACTTGTTTTGCTGTTTAAAGAATAGGGGATTTTCTCTTGTTGCCTTTGTAAGAGCATCAACATTTTTGCAATCTTAGTAATTAGTATCAAGCTATTACTCTGAAATTGCATGTTCTTTTGTGACAATAAAATCTTTTTGGCTAAGATCCAATATCATGATATTTTTGTAGTCTAATTTTGGCCCTTTTTGACTAAGAATGTTTTCACTATTCAGTCCTATGCTGTTGATAAATGATGCTATGTATCTAGATCTATGTACCTTGTATCATCAATGATATGTTAGCAGGCAGGTTTAATATACTTTTTATGCTAGTGACAACATTTAGATATGATCATGATGCTGTCTTGAAACCATCATGGATCCAGAAACGTAAGTCTTATCAAGATAAAGGTGGTTCTGCTGTAGCTCTTTCATTACATGTGGCAATTCCAAGAGAATTATAAGCATCCAGGCTCAGGTAATTTCAAATGACAAGAGCACCCTTTTTTCCATATCTTTGCACATTTAGTGTTGACCATAAGCTGTTGGCCATTTTTGATCAGACAAGTTTATGGAGCTCATGTTAATGATAATGTTATCTTTTCTTCCGATAACAGACATTTCTGAACCAGAAGCACGGGTACCGGCCACTCCAACTGACCATACCAGAAGAGGAGTTTTTGAAGCTGGTTGCCTGCCTGAACCAGCATGAAAGGGACACAACTCTGATGGAGAAATGGTACCAGAAAGATGGGAACCAGATACCTCCAGTCTATGTGCTACAGACTATCAGCTCCCTGATTCCAGGGTATAAAGACAAGGTATGGGCTGACTTCACTTCATGTTATTGTCGAGCAATTGCTAAGCAAAAGCTCCAAGCAAACACTAATAGTGCAGACTATTTGACTATTCAAAATAATTTATAGATGAAACAAAAAGTACTACCCAGCCATATGAATGACTTACAAGTCACTTTTGACCAGAATGATATGTCAAAAAAATAAATGGTATAAGCAACTCATGACAATATTGTTATGAAAAATAAAGTAACTTAGTTTCCAACTTCATCACCTAATTGTGGGTATGTTGACAACAACCAACTTTACTATTCTACATCTCTAATATATATATGGATTATATTTGTTATAACGGTTAGAAAACATATGTCATACGAAAGCACATGAATGTTACGTTCCAAAAGGTGGACGCTTGTTAATGCAACCTGACGTTGCATTGTATTTTTCATACAATAATTGAACGCTTCTGGTTTTTTTTTTTTCGATAAAGAATAATAGATCTAGGCTAATATGAAAGCTTGCGATTTGTGATTTTTCGGTTGACAAAGTAAAAGGAACAAAATATACCTTGGATGAGACTTTCATAGTATTTGTCAAATATAACGACAATTTAAACACATAATGCATGGTAAGTTGTGCCAGTTTTGTAAACTTATTTGCAGTAACAGCATTACCAAAATCCTATTATCCCTTTCACAAACAGCAGAGTTTTAGGTTTGTCCATTTCAAAAGCTGTAACAGATGACTAAATGGATAACGAAAAAAATATATTTGGGTACAAAATAGCATAGAAAATATTGAGGCAAAATGAGAAAATGCTGATTATCAGCATTTTCTTCTTTTGTCTCAATATTTTCCCAAGCATTTTCTTTTTATGTACATCAAAACCAGGTATTGTTTGGGAAAGAGTCAAAGTGCACTTCTATTTCTTTCTTCTGCAGGAAAACTCGGATGCCAAAGCAGAATGGGACAGTGTATTTAACAAACTAAGGAAAGATTTCAAGTTTGCCAGCAGAAAATGTTATGAGGAGGGAAAATTATCAGAGCAGGAAAAACACAAATACTTCATGTCAGGTAATTGAGAGCCTTCCATTTTGAAACATTTTGACAAAGTTATAGAGAATGAGAGGGTAATGACTTCCAAAATGCAAAATGTCTTAAATTGTTTGTCAAACCCTGTGTTGTGCATACTTACTTAGTATGTTGTGGACTGGAAATCGAATGTCATTTTCAAAACTCACGAATCTTTTCTCATTTAAGACTTGAAGAGAAAGATCTTAAAACCGTAATGGATATAAGCTAGGATCTGAAAAAAGGGCCCTTATGGCATATAAGACCAACATGGATTGAGATTAGACAGCTTATAAACACTGTCTAATCAACATCCATTTCATAGTATCATCATGACCTGTAATAACTGTAAGGGGGCATCACTGGTCCTACTCAGACTGCACAAGCTGACCAGAAAAAATGGTAGTCTCAAATTCCACAGTGACTTTTTTCCATGGTTTACTCAATGATTGAAGTATATTGTTAGGGAGGGATCAAAACCTCATACATGTAACAACAGCTTGAAAAAGCTTGAGTTTCAAGGTTTTGATACTCAACATACAATATGTAGCTATTCATTTCAGTAACAGAGGAAGAGATATCCTGCGGAATTCTTCAACTACAAAAGAACCCGACCGACCACTGCCTTTGCTTTGTTAGAATAATCGAGGATTTGACCTCACATCTTGACCATAACAAGGCCTGGAGGTTTATAGACATTGTCAAAGAGGATAAAAATATCGTGGACGAAGAGGCTCAGACTTTCTTGTCGGAACTCAGGGATGAGAAAATTGTGAAGAAGTTACAGAATTTTAATATTACAAAGTAAGAAATTTGTGTGAAGTTAACGCTATGTCTGTTGTTAAATGAATTCATCTGCCCTTTTAAGTACCTATCCTTGTCAGTCCCCAAGTACTGCGCTGGCTGATTAGGGTCAAAACTTGCTGCTCTAAGGTTATTATGTGTGTCTTGAATGTTTTTTTTTTACCTTACTAAATGTTCACATTGGAAAAATTTTATCTAGATGATGTCTTCTTACTCAGATCTTTTATCTATATTCATAGCCATTGTAGAGAGGTCCAATTTACAAATCATGACAGATGGCAAATGTATGCTGGTAAAAAAGGCATTTCGTACAATATAGCAAAGAAAATATTGAAGCAATGTTTTCTTCAGTCTGTTACATAACGGATGTTAAAAACAGGTCCTGTTTGGTAAATGGATAGACTTGTGATGTGTCACATATACATATTCTTCTTGATATTCATTCATCACTATCATCAATTTCTAGTTATCTCTTACCTTCAGGAATGTTGTAAAATGGAGTGAGAAGGACGGTATCAACAGACTTGACCATCAGGACTATCTGACCAACTTTAAAGACACATTTTATAATGGTGTGGTAGCATTGATCGAGAAAGCTGTGAAAACTGAGGCATCTTTAAACCAGGACGAACTTTATATAGAGGTATAACATGTTAGAAAGTTAGTTTTGCATTTTGTTTGTCTGGTCGAATTATGAATAGTCATTTAATAATTTGATCAAATACATGTACTAGTATTGTCTTGATAGAGAAAGCTGTTTTTTGGAACAGTTTTTACTTTGACTTTATTCAAGGATAACAAAGTGCAAAGTTGAGTGTGAATGTATTGAATTACACACATTTTGTTGGGTTAATGACCATTTTTGGTCCGTTAATGCATACCTATAACTGCCTGGAAAAACACATTTTATGCAATTATGAGTACATGACATTGTATTACCCAACGAGCATTTCTTGCTTTCTTTAGATATATTTGCATGAAAACTGAGACAGGTTGGGCCATTTACTATCCAAAGGGTCTTATCTGCATGTTATTTTCCATCGTTTTTTGCATCATTGTGCTAGTAAACACAGGACTGAACATGCTTTCATTTATATGAAAGCAAAAGACTGTGATCTTCGTCTCCTTTGAATTTGGAATAGTTAAAATTTTGGCATTTTGGAATAGATTCTCCTGTAAGATGTTTTGTACTTTTTGTCATTCCCCAGGTATTACAGCATTTAGTAATGGCGAGTGAGCGATGTGCAATATTTCAAGGTCGTGAAGAAATTTTACAACAGATACAAACCTACTTGACTGGTACACAAACTTCACCTCTAGTTTTGTATGGACAGTCGGGTTGTGGTAAAACATCCATCATGGCTCAAACAGCAAAAATAGTGAGTTGTTATTATTAACCCTTAACCAAACAGCAGATACAAACGAATGTAGGACGTTTTGGCCACGGACGTTTTGGCCAGGACGTTTTGGCCATGGACGTTTTGGTCACGGACGTTTTGGCCACAAAATATTTCAAGGTAGGACCTTGTGGCCAAATATATAAATTAAAATGAAATATGAAATATTGAGACCATTCATTCTTATTTTTTTCTTCATAATGAACTCATTTATCAATTTTATTATCAAAATGTATAAAAGTACAACTATGAAATGAATTTTATTGGTTCAATTCCTTTTTTCTTTACAATCTTTTTTTGGCCAAAAGGTCCTACCTTGTGAAATATTGATGCCAAAACGTCCGTGGCCAAAACGTCCTGGCCAAAAGGTCTGTGGCCAAAACGTCCGTCCACCGATACAAACCTACCTGACTGGTACACAAATTTCCCCTCTAGTTTTGTATTGACAGTCTTGGTGTGGTAAAACATCCATCATGGCTCAAACAGCAAAAATAGTGAGTTGTTATCATTAACCCTTTACCAAACAGCAGAATTTCATACCAGTATACCACCAGATGTTCAACAACCCTGCGGGGGGTAAAACCAGGAATACAAACAACACCCCTATTTGTATGTTCGAATCCCCTTCACAGACATTCTGGATCCGCCGCAGCCTAATCTAAATTTACTGAAGCTGCAGATGACGAATTGAATGTTTCTAGTGGTACAAAATCTGTATGTTGTAGCCTGTAGAGCATGAAAAAATGCAAGACATCATTGGATACTGGCTTTGGATTTTTATGCTCCCCAAAGGGAGAGCATATAGTCGCCGCTGTGTCTGTCCGTCCATCCGTCCTGTCCGTCCGTCATTCTGTCCATCCGTCCGTCCGAAGTGATTTCTCCATAACACTTGGGCCAAATCAATTGAAACTTACCATGTGAACTCCCTATGACATAATGCCGATGTACTTTTCACGGTTTTTGGATTTGAGGCCTCGTCATGGGAAAAGGGGACTTATGGTAAAATATAGTTTTTCTCTAATTTCTCCTAGTCTAATGGTCAGAATTTGATGAAATTTTATATTTGAGTTGTAAATCAGATGCCCTTGACAATAAACTATGTGAAATTTGGTTATAAGAATTATGTCATGCAAAAAGGGGGCATAACATTTGCTAGCTTTATGTTAGCTCTGCATGGCATACATTTATTGTGACAATGCCTTATTCGGGGAGCATTGTCCGTCTCTGACGGCTCTTGTTATCTTCTCAAAAGAGTTTATATATTTTTATTGATCTGTCTGTCTTATTACATAGTTTTACAATAAGTTTCCTAAATTTTCACATTTGTCTTGTATTTTGCAGGTGCCAACTGTCTCCAAGTCATCAGTGGTTATCCTCAGGTTTCTGGGCACCTCACCAGATAGCAGCAATTTATGGCGTCTACTGCACAGCTTGTGTGAACAAATACAGATATGCTACCAGAAGGACAAAAATAAGGTAATTTTAACTGGTAACCAGATTGCAAAATTGTAAATTAATCTTAAAACATTTCCAAACAGCAAAATTTCAGACTTTTCCAAATTCAAAGATGTTGTAGAGAAGAATTCCAAGAAAATGAAATTTGACATTTTTTTTATTTTTTTTATTAGAAAACATTGTGGGATTTGAAGAAATTGCTTTTTCAAATCTCCACATAACAACATAGAAATACTTTTCCTGCAAGGTTTTCCTATCTTATAACTGGTGGAGAAGTGAAGCAGTCACTGTTTAGGAATGGATTATCAATGGCTTGTTTGTCATTCACAGGTGCCTGAAGAATTAAGTGAACTGAAGCAGTTTTTCCTGGAGTCATTGAAACTAGCCACTGCTGACAAACCACTGGTTGTGCTGCTAGACTCCCTAGATCAATTGTCCAGAGAACAGAAATCATACAATCTGAACTGGTTACCACGGAAACTACCTCCACATGTGAAATTTATAGTGTCGTCTTACACCGAGGCGCTTGACTTGATTGGGACGTTGAGACTTCTTTACCTTTCTGACTGTTTTATACTGGTTCCAATTTTTTCACAAGAATTAAGTTCTCAAGTTCTTTCTTTGTGGTTGAAGAAGGAAAACAGATGCTTGAGTGAGGAACAATTCGCTATTGTAGAAAAAGCATTTGAGAAGTGCAGTTTACCACTATTTGTGAAGCTAACATTTGATCGAGTTGTGCGTTGGCAGTCCTATACAGCCCTATCAGAATGTGCGCTCAGTCACACTGTACAGAGTAGTATTGAGTATTTATTTCAGCAATTAGAGAAGAAGCATGGTCAGGTGATTGTCTCTAGAGCACTCGCGTATGTGTTGGCATCAAAAGTTGGTCTGAGTGAGACAGAGCTGGAGGATTTACTCTCGCTAGATGATGTTGTATTGAGCAGTGTGTTCCAGATACATATACCTCCAGTCAGAAGGATACCACCATTACTGTGGGTAAGAATCCGGTATGATATCAGTCAGTATCTGGTTGACAAGGAGGTGGATGATGTCCGATCATTCTTCTGGTACCATAGACAGTTCTACGAGGTCTGCAAGAAGAAATATCTGTCAGACAAAAACCTGCAGGTACAGATCCATTCAGACATGGCTGATTATTATGTAGGTAAATGGTACGGGAGGCTGAAGCCGTTCAAGTATACCCCTGAACAGATGAAGAAGATAGGAGTGGCATCCCCTGATAGTGAAGCAGATCGTAAAATAGCTCCACAACCATTGGTCTTTAATGCTGAAAGGAGTAAAGAATCAAAATCAATAAGGTACAACAAACGAAAACTGAGCCGATTGCCATACCACTTATACTCAGCAGGTAGACAAGATGAGCTCCAGAATCTGTGTCTGTTCAACTATGACTGGTTGAAAGTTAAATTAAGAGCAACATCTCTACAGGAAGTTTTGTTAGACTTTGCACTATTTGGAGAAAGAGACAGCGTTCTTGTCAAAGTTTTAAAAGCATCTCAGTCAACTTTGAAAGTTTTTCCAGAAACTCTCTCCCTGGAAATATCAGGTAGATTGTTAGCATTGCTCCAAACTAAGGCAGAAAATCACGAGCAGAATCTGCTAGATCAGACGTTGAAGGCGTCCGGGACAGAGTGTAGAATTGTACCGTACCAGCCATGTTATACAATACCCAGCGAGGCTCAGATGTATCTGATAGAGCACCAACACTTACTGAGTAACACAACAATGTTTGACCTGTCTAATGATGGCAGCCATCTTGCTATATTGTCTGGTAAGAATGAGGTATTGATGTATGACGTTAAAACTGGTGAACTAGATATTACTGTCCCACTACCACTTGATGAGGGCACCAATGTCAATGTCTTGGTCAAACCCCTAGGGAAGGATGTTATCATCGCAGCAAGCACAAATCAAATGAAGGCAAACACGGTTATTTTGATGGATATCAACACAGGGATCCTCGAAGGAAAACTAAACTTGGACAAACTGTATCCTAAAATAGGGTTTACAGACGAATACACTTTTGAAGTCACTGATGATTATTTGATAAGTCACGTGATGAGGCAAGCAGCCGATGTTTATGACAGACGTACAGGAAAGCTTGTCCATGAGTTTGAAGGTTGTCCTGATCAGATGACATTGTTTGCTGGTGATAAATACATCCTGTTACATCCCAAACAGACAAACATGTACATGATATACAAAATGGCTGGTTTTCAGCTTGCTCAACAGATTACATGTGATGGTACCCCGGATCATATGTATATGGGGAGCCAGTCTGATATTGCCTGTATTGTTATGAAAGGTGTACCAAGAGTACAGATGATAAACATGGAAGATGGCGCCAACACGGGGGCCAATATTGGTGACATTGACCTGTCGTCGCAGACTAATGCCGCTATCCAGAGTGCCAAGTTCTATGGTAATGTTTGCCTCATTGCAACTGTAGAAGGTCTCTTTCTGTGGGACTTAAAAACTAAGAAAGTCAAACATTCCTTGGAAGTCCCTCCAGAACTAGTGCCATATTACAGAGTGACTGGAATCACAGCTTTTATGACGACAGACCATTCTACTGTGATTGTTGCCTACACTGTCCATTATATTCTATGGGATGCTGTTACTGGAGTTTTCATTCATTCCATTGAAGCTTCTCGTGGGTTGTTCTCCAAGGCTCTTCTATCCTCCAACAGTGATGTAATCTTAAACACAACAAGACAATCAAATACAGTGTCTGCGTGGAACGTGAACAAGATGAAGATTAGATCTCGACAATTTGAACCACTTGGTATGTCAGATGCCGTCAGGTATCTCGCTGTGAACAGACAAGGCTCTGTGGCTGTTATACGAAGCTCAGACTCTTCCGAGTTTGCTGTTGTTGATGTACAACAAGGCATCAAAAGGTTGATGATCTCGAGAGATTATGAAGCCATGAACCCACAAGTGACTGAAGATGGGAAACATGCAGTGTTGAGAGAATACCACTCGGGCCAGTGTCTGAAAACGTGGGATCTAACCACAGGTCAATTGGTCTCCACCATGCCGGTATCCAGTCTCAGTTTGAAAGGGTATAAGCTGGGAAACAAACCAGAAAACATGGCAGTTCTGATAGAGGATGAATCTACTGCTGAACAAAGTCTTCATTTTTGTCACGTACCAAGTAGTAAAGTGAATATAGACATACCTCTACCCAAATACAACATTATGCAGATAATGTTTGTCCAAAATGATGAATACTGCTTGATGGGAATTGAGGAACAGTTGCATCCGGGAGTGAAAATATACGCAAAGGCATTTAGTGTTAGGACGGGAGAGCTCGTGAGGCATTATGACCAAATCCACCCGAAAAACATGCAGAGTATTACGCCACAACATCCATGCTTTCTTGCTCACAGAATATTTAAAGATGGGTCTGGTAAAGAATCCTGGGAATTGGCCGTTGTTAACATAAGTACAGGTGAAACAAAGATGTCAAGTCACGAAGTTCCAGTTTCAAACCTATGTTTTGGTGCAATTGGTAGATATGGAATAAGCTACAGAAGAATCGTGTATGACATTGAAAAAGGGATCAAGTGTGTACATTTTGATAAAGAAGGTGACAATATGGACACTCTACCAAGTTCTAGAACCGCCCCAAAAGTGACAGCGGACGAGAAACACGCATTATGGTTGAGTCTGAGTAAGAATTTGCTGATGGTGGGAAATATTCAGACTGGTTGCCTAGTATCCGTCTGCCCTATCCACAGTATACCAATGAATATTCAGGTCACTCCAGAAAGGATTATTCTGATTGGCTGTGAAGATGGACGAATCATGATGCTCCAGATGCTTGTCAACGAAGATGATGATGTCATATCCATGTTTAAAAATATCTTCAATAGATCCAAGAGGAGAACTGTTCAGACTAAGAGAAGTTTAATGAAGCCTGTGCAAGCGATTAAAAGGACTACTGCGAAGTCGAGTCGGATGAACTCTGGAGGACAGGGACATGAAACGGGTAGCAGCAAGGCCTGTCATATTTTATAGCATAAATGTGTAACCCGCAAATAAAAATCAAGTCTGGACAGGGTTCAGACACAGGACCTCTCTGTTCCTAAGCAAGGATTCTATCATGTCATTGTAAAGGCTAGCTTGTACGGCGAGATAATATTTTGCCCGTTATACTACACTCTGCTTCACATGTAGTGAATGATAAAGATCTAATGAATTTTGATAGTGCAGTCTTCTGTCTGTCAACTCTTCTGTTGGCCAATTTTTGTAATGCTCTTGAAATCCATTCCCACATAATGACGCCTGTTGATGCCCCACAAGATAAAGGCTTTTGAAAACATTGTGCTAAATGAAGAAATTGCTTGTGAATAGCAATTTCTACTTTTCGTACAATGGTCTCTATAACAAAAAAAACCCAAAAAGGTAAAAATAAAATCATACACTTGAAATTGTCATCTTCAACACTTTCGAATTTAGTTAGACCAGTCTAAAATTTTGCCGTCAGATAAAGTTTTATCATGTCTAGTTGTGTATCTGAACATTTATGCTGGGTTCCTCGATTATCTGTTCTTAGACTTAAGGTATACCATCCCTAATGAGATTCACGTGATGTTGGAATTATTCGAGTGACGTCGTTTAACACTCGCTACGTATCCGAACCTATTCGGGCGACGTCGAAAACATTCGGCGGTGGAACGTTCCACCGCCGAATGTTTTCGACGTCGCCCGAATAATTCCGACGTCGCGTCAATCTCATTAGGGGTGAACTACCTTAAATCAAAGTATTTCCCAAACGACAAACAGACGACAAAATTGATTATCATAAAGAAAATATCTTACAAAAATATTGAGGCAAATGGAGAAAATGATGAATATCAACATTTTCTTCATTTGTTTCAATGTTTTCCCAAATGTCTTCTACCAGGGACGTCAAAACCAGGTCTTATTTGGGAATGGGTAAAACCAAGAACTTTCCCAAAATGACAAAACGTCAGGGAAGTCCAATTTGAAAGCTGCTGCCTGTAGACGGTAAAATGGATTAGTATGATTCTACAATACGACGAAGAAAATACTGAGAGAAAAGATTTAGCCAGCGTTAAGGTAGTAAGAGTAAAATGCTAGCAATAACCATATTCTCCTTTTGTTTCAATATTTTCCAAGGTCCAAATCCAAATCAGGTCATGTTTGTGAAAGCGTGATGATCTTTTACTCCGACTTGCTCCTTCGGAAATTATTATAATTTTGCTTCGCTCTACGAAGCTTGCTATCTTTTGTGATATGCACTTAAATTCTGTGATATTTTGCTTGCCTTTTTTATCGATATTTATTTTCTAGATCTACATTTTGTAATTTTTCTTTGTATTTACTTTTGATTGTGCATGATATTTACCCTTTTCCCAGCTGACAAAATTTAAGACTAGTTTAATTTCAAGGGAGTCACTTACAACAAAAAGGATAATTGTCAAAATCAAAATATTTTGGTATGGGAGGTTTCAGTTCGAAATGACAACTATTCAGGAAATTTGAGGAAGTTTTTTTCCGTCTTTTATGCCCCCGTATCTAGAGATTGGGGGCATATTGTTTTACTCGTGTCCGTCTGTCTGTCCGTCCGTCCGACCGTCTGTTTGTCTATCCGACAACTTAACATTTGCCTTTTCTCCAAAAGTATTTGACATGCAAAGCTTAAATTTGGTATGTAACTTTCTTTCAATGATATCTATCTGTTCCATGCAATATGACCTTCTTCAAAGTCATCTGTTAACCCATATCAACCCTTTACTCCACGAAAACTTAACATTTTAGAAAAATGGTCATTTCGGGGGCATTGGTGTTTCACAAACACATCTCATTATTTTAAAATCTTTCTGTAGTAGTTAATAGGGACGTCAAAAGAAGGTATATTGGGAAAGGGTTCGGTGCAATCGATCACTCGAAAAGTCCTCGTACATGCATTTTTGATTGTTTATTTCTTTTATAAATATATGAAATGAATAGAAATAAAAATGATAACAGCTTTTCGCGCTTTTATTGATCATCCAGAAAAAGCATTTTGAAAGAAAGCACGGTGTATAATCACGTGACTCAGATTTTCCGATAATCTTCAATATCTTTTTTAAGGTAAAAAGGGCCTAATTAGCACCAAAGAGCCCGCTGCGAAATTTTAAAAGTGCTAGTAATTCCTAAAGTGTGTTACATTTCTATTCCAAATATAAACCTAAGCATTTTGTACGGTTTAGAATTTTGAATCAATGCATATTTATGGAAATATTAGACAAAAATGTTCCAAATTACCTCCCTTTTATATGAATATAGAGTAAAATAATATTTGTAAATTACTTTCTCCTTGAAGCATTATCTTGAAATCCGGCACGGTAAATCAACTTATGTGAAGTGCATTTACAAGTGTGTGTAATTTGATGCATTTCGTATGGCTAGAAAGTGGTGTTTTTAATTAGGCACTTCATACCTTAATACTTGACCAATTTGAATTCGGTTTAAAGCAGAGAAGTTAGGAAAATGCCAAGAATATGCTGGACGTGTTGGATTTTTGAAAAATCAACTGATAGAAAAGTTATTGAAGATAAACCAAAATTTTGGTTTATCTTCAATAACTTTTTTATCAGTCGATTTTTAAAAAATCCAACACATTCATCTAATGCGCACGTCTGTCCACCTTCTCTGCTTCAAATCGAATTCAAATCGGTCCCGTATTAACAAAATTATTGAAGATTTTTTGAAATTGTTGCATCACGTGATTATCAACCGTGGAAAGGCCGACTGTTATGTGTAAATGTTGGTGGGAGATAAAAAATCGTAACTGCAGATTTTGATCTGCTACTTACGACAGGCGGGCTCAACTTTTAACCAGTTCCCTATCAAAACTTTTTTGACCGTTCCTATTTGAAATATGCTGCAGATCGCAAAACGTAGTTGAATACAAAAAGATTTGCGCACAAAACAGCATAAAAATATTGAAACTGTTTGTTTTTATGCCCCGTATCGAAAGATCGGGGCATGTTGTTTTACTCGTGTCCGGATATCTGTCCGTCCGTCTGTCTGTCCGAAAACTTATCGTTGGCCTTTTCTTCAAAAGTATTCCACAGACAAAGCTCAAATTTGGTATGTAACATTCTTTTAATGATATCTATCTGTTCCATGCAATATGGCCTTCTCAAGGTCATCCCTTAACCCTTATCACCCTTAACATGAAAACTTAACATTGGCCTTTTCTCCAAAAGTATTCAAGACACAAAGCTCAAATTTGGTATGTAACCTTCTTTAAATGATATTTAGTTTGAAGGTCAAGGTCACCCATGTAGGTCAAGGTCAAATAACAATTAAGTTGATAATTTTAGAAAAATAGCCTTTTCGGGGACATTTGTGTTTCACAAACACATCTTGTTCCTTTTGTCACAATATTTCCAAGAATTTTCAATAGGGAACAATTTTATCCGGTTAATCGTGACGTAATTTCGGATAAACAAATAGTATTTCGTGGGTGTTGTTATTAAATCTCGTAACTACAGCTTTGTTCAAGCCGTTGTTTCGAGACATTATAACAACACCGACGGTTTATCAAAACACAACGGTCAACCAAATCTATTTTTAGCACAAAATTCATCGCTATTATGAACGTCATTCGAAACCTTGTCTTGTTTTGGAACGAATTGCCGTCCTAGATTTTGTTGTTTATAAGTTTTCATTCAATATTTCCTTAAGAGTGAATCATCTAAGTTAGAGAGCAGCTTGGTGCTCAAATTGGAAAACATGGCAGTAGGCTATTGGTGAGAAAAAATGCCAGAAATACAATGTCTGGTGCTCCAGCCTCCACGATACGACGGTCAGCAGTTGAAAGTGTCGTTAAACCACGATCAATCAATCAATATTCTCTATATCAACATTTGAAAACTAATACTTAGTATTTAATTCTAAAGGCTTGGTGACATACAAGATTGCGCGTTCACATCACGGCCGGGTCACGTCCAAGTTTTGCAGATTATTTTGGATGTGATATGGAATTGTATGTGACCATGCCTTAAAATGTCGTTTGATACAAGTCATTAATCGTGGCCTAAAGTCCAGAACAGCCGTTCTGTGAAAACGACAATATCGAGTTGCGATAAGAAAGCTATAAATCGGTCAAGATTTATTTGAAAACTCAGATCTATCATTTCTTAAAACTTGGAAGGATTGCCATGTTTTTAATCACCTGCATTGTTCTTTTGAACGCTCAGTTTATGGTCACAGGTACGTGCAGCTCCGAACATTCATTTCTTCCGCAAAAGCTTAACCTAACATTGGCTAAAGCTTTTTGGGTGAAAGGGTGAAATCTACGACATAACGTTGTTTTTGAATTGAATACAAACATAGGCCGGTTCATCCTTTGCTAGCGAAGATTGTTTTTAAACCCTTTCCCGAGATGCAATAGGGCTACTTTGAGACTAGTGCAACTTGAAAGCTACTACAGACGACAAAGTGGATACATTGTACTAACTTGTTTACAACATAACACAGAAACTGTTGAGACCAAAGGAGAAACTGCTGCTTATCATCAGTATCTTATGTCTTCATGTTTTCCCAAGCCTATTACCATAGAGACGTCAAAACCAGATCGTGTTTGGAAAAGGGTTAAGTGAATAAACAAGCATCTACTTCTACAGATGCGCTGCCGTGTCCTAGTGGGTTCATCAGCTTTATGACGTCATGTTACCACTTTAGTCATGATACAGAGTCGTGGTTTGGGGCTTCCGTAAGTTACATTCTTTCGAATTAAAATGAAAGCCTTAAAGGGTTACAGGTGGTCTGGTCTGGTCTAAAGGAAAAAATGACAAAAAGTTAATTTAGATGTGTGTGCTTGGTCAGCATTTAACCCTTTCCCAAACGGCAAAATATTTGGGTGATCCACTTTAAAAACAGCAACAATTGACGAAATGGAAACTTTTAAAGATAGAATTTGGGTAAAGTATGGGATAGAAAATATCGAGACAAAAGGAGAAACTGCTGGTTATCAGCAGTTTCTTCTTTTGTTTCAATGTTTTCCCAAGCCATTTCTACAGGGGACGTCAAAACCAGGTCTTGTTTGGGAAAGGGTTAATGGTTGCGATCATAAATTACGGGTGGTAATCATGTGACTTTGTTATGATATGCCTATATTTGCCTATATTTTCGTAAACAAAACGCCATATTTGTCAAAAAATTTCACTTTAATCCCATGTATGGATTTTATTCAACCGCCGCACTATCCTTTTTAATTTGATACCAATATCTGCTTCATGCCTTTTGCTAAATTTTAGAACATTCCCAACAAGTCACTTTTCACGAATGTTCTTAGCTTTGACAAGACATTAACGGTACCAATGTTATCAAACTAAATTCGTGAAATGATAATTTTACGCCTAACATTTATCAAACAGGGCATATGCGACAAATTCTACAATGGCTTCCTGGTAGAAATCAACGACGCCACAGAAAACAACTTCATAATTACCCAAGCTAAAAACAATTCCAGTAAGTCTGGTTTTCAGAAATTCTATCAATTTACAATTTACAAATGCATGCATACATTTTTTATACCTATTGGTGAGCAAGAATGCTATTCGTTCTTTGATCGATGTTGCTTTTTTCTCAAAATTAATTTGGAAACAAATTCAGGACAATTTAAGCTCAAATGTAGTTATTTTGATTTACAAAACAAACTTGGATAGAAAGAAATGTGACATTCGTTACTGTAACTTAGGGAATATGTCACCTTTGCTAGCCAAGGCTAAGTTTTTCTATCAAAATTTGATTCGAAGTAGATTATCTAGAACTTAAATGGTTCCCTAGACTATCTATATAGGGAATAGACTAATAGGCCTATTAATCTGATATAGGCCTACATATAGGCCTACGATTTTGATTTCTATCATTTAGCCGAATTTCGAATTGCATGCCTCGTGGAATGTCACGAATTTCATTTCTTTCAACAGTTGAGTATTGGATTGGAGCAAACGATCTACAGGTCGAAGGAGAATGGAAGTGGCTGACGTCAAAGAGTGACGTCACGACGGCAACGTGGGGTGCACCTCCGAGTAATAGCGGCAATGATGAAAACTGTGCGGAGATTCTGAATGGTGCATGGAACGACGACTCCTGTCACAAGGCTCAACATTATATCTGCGAATATGATCAATCGTGAGTAACGTGTTTTTCTTGAATCGTCTATTCTAAAACACAATAAATGAATTTTGTTAGAACAAACAGACCATTAACACCGCGATCATATAGCACTGGCGTAGGATAAAAAGGGGCAGGAGGTCAGACCCCCCCCCCTCCCCCAATAATTTAGAAGGTGGGCCAGCATATCCTATGCCCCGATAATACACCCGTATTTTCATTCAAGAAAGGTCCAGGTATAAAATGCTGTCTGAAAGCGTCCAGATTGCAGGAAATGTCTTCTTAGAATTCAAAACTTTCTGGGGGCATGCCCCAAGACCCACCTAGCAACGCTATGCTCGATCGGGTTCCATTTACTGAAACATTTGGCCCCCAGTATTTGAACCTTCCTACGCCTATGTATAGGCCTATATCTTATAGAGACATTGCTATTTTCTGAACATTTTTATACACACTAAGATCAACTCGGTACAAGCAACACAAAACTAATCAATAGAAATGCACAAATAAATGGTCATCGCATTTATTATGGTAATCATGGTATCCACATGGTAATATGAAAGACGTTTAACGTCAAAAGTGTGGAATTTCTGTTAACGTAGGCCTAATAACGAAGTGTTCATAGCGACAATCAATAAGAAGAAGAGAATAAAAGACGTTGACAAAATATTATAATTATTAGGAAAATCATTTGAATCGACGAAGAAAGTGTTCTTTTATCCTTTGTCTATCATGTTTCAGGGAAAACGAGGTACAAGTGGTTGGATAAAGATAACTTATATTTGGTTCTGAGGGAGATGTGCTTTGTGTTTGAAGTGCCACGCGTTTCTTAATAAATCATCCACTGTTTATATTGTCTCTCTATTATTTTCAAGCCTGTTCTATTAACCCATTCCCACACATTGAGTCTTATTGACTCCCCAAAAGATAAAGTCTTAAAAAAAAAACCAATGTGGAACATGAAGAAATTGTCCGTGACAAGCAATTTCTTCATTTCCCATATTTTCTTTACCCCAAAAGACCTAAAATGAAATACTCTTGTATATGTTAGCGGCAATAAGTAAAATTAGGCAATAAGCTTAATGCCAAGGCAATAAGCTATTGCCTAGGCAGTAAGCTTATTGCCTAATTCACTCTAGGCATTAAGCTTAATGCCTATGTTTTAAGCCTTAATGCCTGCAAAAATAGTCAGGCATTAGGCTTATTGCCTAACAATGAGATATGATTTTATTTGAAAATGGACACATTTCACAAATATTTACCATTATTTAGTGCTTGGAAAAACACTGATTGCTTTTGGCTTCTTCTTTGAGTCAAATACCCATAATTCCATTTTCTGGGAACCCTTCAAATTACATTTTAGTTAGATAAAAGTAAACACAAACCATGGTCTCGCTTGTAGAATCAGGATGAAAAATGTCTGACAGGACCCCATTAAAAGTCAAAATTCTACATTTACTAGTATTTTGAGATTATGAAAACTCGAATATAGTTATGATTTGTCTGGATTTGGAATTCTTAAAAAACTTACTTTTTTATCCTCTTTCTATATTTTCTTGTATGAGGAATGTTCCATCGATCTAAATTTCAATTGGTTTTATACATGGATCCTAACTGATTTTGTTTTAACTTCTCAAATATCAAGAATACCGGTATTTGGTTGCATGTATTAAGGTCGAGTAGTCAACACAATCATTTTCAACATACTAGTAACTATTTATTCAGTGACGCTTGAAACTGTTATCAACATCTTTGAATTTGGAACACTTCTCAAAAGTTTTGACGTTCCTATAGCAAAGGGACGTCTGAAAATATTAAGACAAAAGAGGAATATGCATTTCTCCAATTGTCTCAATATTTTCTGTGCTCTATTGTACACACATTCTTTCTTCGTCAAAAATCCACTTTGTTGTATACAAACAGCTTTCAAATTGGAACAGTCTAAATTCAGGTCATTTAGGAAAGGGTTGCGGAATTCTTGAAATAACAACCTTTTCTGCATCATGTAGATTAGAAAGAGTGGTTTCCAATGTTTTCCTCAGAATTTTCTTCTTTGGCCCAAATGTTTTCGAAATGAAGGGAGTTTCAGACTGCAATGTATCCAAATAAGTATGTGCCTTAATGCGGCGCGGTCAGATGACATGCTGCTGTCATGCAATTGCCACAGGTCATTAAGAATCTATTGATCAGATATCAACACAAAATCAGGATCCTTACGCCAGTATCGTTAAAGCATTTAGGACATATTTATTACCAATGTCTAAAAATCGGATTTCCGAGGTCTAGAGCAAGTTTTATTGTTGACACGGCACCCTTTTCCTAAAGGTCGGTAAGGCATTGGTAAGACATAAATCGACGGTGTTAGATCTAATGCAAAACTTCGTTTCTCATTTTCAGGAAATTTTTAAGGGGGGGGGGGGGGGGGAATAAAACTTAAGAACTTTTCCGAAACTGACAAATTCGAACGTATTGTCCACGTTGTAATGTGTCATTTTTACTGATAAGTCAAAATATATATAGCAAAATCTGCAAGAATTGTCTAAACTGGACATACAAGGTTTTACTTTGAAAACTGTAAAAGTCGACAGGCGAGATTTTGCATTTACACCGACGATATGTCGTATATGCTTTGATACAACTTGCCCCTGGTCATACTGCATGTATACGCAGACTAATTTGGGTCCTTGTTGGTTTGACACAAAGAACCTTTTCAGGTCCGGGTTCATAAAGTGGTTACATGGTCGAAAGTGAATTTGGCAACAAAAAGCGAGATATAATCTAAGTAGCATATGAAAGGAAAACTATGAGCTGGGATCTGGAAAATTGCACTTAACCCATTACCAAACGGCAAAATTTGAGACTTGTCCAAATCAAAAGAAGTTACAGATGACAATTTCTAGTTAATTAGATATTACATGTTATGGTCTTTTGGGGAAGAAAAAATTGTGGGAAATGAAGAAATTGCTTGTCACAAGCAATTTCTTCATTTTCCACAATGTTTTCCAAATACATTATTGTGAAATGAGTCAAAATAGTGTTATTGTTTGGGAATTGTATAAAAGCATTTTGAGAACAAAATGAATCAAAATCAAACTCTATACGTACAGTCTGCTCAGCTCTAATAGCTGCTTCTTTACACATATCAACTCAAAGGGAACCTGGCCAGACTTTTCCAAGAATAACTACAAAGACTTAAATGCCCCTTTAACGGATTCCGGCTTAATTTTTCTACATGAGTAAATCTTATAGACTAATCATAAGCCACAACATACTGTACAGAAGCAAATATTGACGTTTTAGAAAAAGAGAAAATGCTAGTTATCAAAATTTTCTTCTTTTGCCCCCAGTATTTTCCAAGATTACTTAACTGGAGACGTCAAAATCTCAAAATCTGGTACTATTTGAAAAAGAGTCCTTGGGCAGCGGTGGCCAAGTTGGGCAGCGGTGGCCTAGTTTTGACTGATGATAAGTAGGCATAAAATTCGGTAAGTGATCTATGAAGATAATCTATGCAACTTTATAAACCATGCTTAAAATACTTCTGGTATTGTTGGGATTTTCTGTTGCTTTGAGTAAGTTTAGATTAAAGTTATATCTTCTTCATGAATAGGAAATGAATAAGTATAAAAGCATTTTCCTAATGACATAATTATGATTACCTTTTGGGTCAAAAGGCGAATATTAATTATCGTCGGGAGAATATTATTTATCGTCCCGCGAAAATAAATAAAAAAAAACTATTGATTGACCCTTTATTTAGGAACGCATTGACAATTCCTGAAATACTTATTCATAAAGTGGCACCTGAAAGGGTCAAAAGTTATATTAATCGTCAGACTCTTGAACTAAAAGATACACCATACATAATTCTTTACTGGTCCAATTTTCAAACTAATGTATACGAAAATATTTTTTATAAAGATGGGTAGGGCTAAAAGGGACCTTCTGGGAAGTACATGAAACTAAATTTCGAGACACACATCAAACGTGGAAGGCGCCAACTAATGACGAAAATGAACATAGACCATATAATAAAATTTTAAAAACAGTCTACAGAGTGCCCCAAAAAAACGGAACCCATTTTTAGCTCCACTGGCCTTTCAGGCCAGCGGGCTATTGTCATGGCGTTGTGTCCGTCGTGCGTGCGTGCGTGCGTCCGTCCGTCCGTCTGGTCGTCAACTTTTTCTTTAAAAATCTTCTTCTCAGAAACTACTGGATGGATTTCAATCAAACTTCACAGGAATGATCCTTGGGTGACCCTCTCTCAGATTCCTCGAAATAATTCAGATTGAACAAGAAAGCCTGGAGTTATCTGCCCTTAAATATCAAAATGTCCGTTTTGGCTTTTTATCACTCTAGCAACAACAAATATTGACCAATCAATAAAAAATTTGGACAGAATGTTGGTGAATGGTAGACCTTGCATGACTGTATATTTCAGTTTGATAGGAATTTCACTGCCTGAGTTAAGAGCTCATTTATATGGCATAAACTCAGCCAGGTAATGAGTAAAGTGTGAAATGGGTGGAAGGGTTACTGATTGCTGTGTATAATTATCTCTTAGACAGGGCTACAGATAAGTGGGGTGAAGACATTATAACTTCATTATTTCAATCCCAAACTCTATGTTGTGGGTACTCATTTGAATTGTCTCGACAAGACGATACAAATGAGTACCCACAACTTAGAGTTTGATGAACAATAAGAGAATGATTGCAGTTTGAAAAGTCATCACTCCCTCTTATCTGGAGCTCTGCTTAGAGGTTGGTAAGTTACAAGTTAACCCATTACCAGAGGGCAAAATTTTAGGCTAGTCTAAATTCTAAGACCTTGCAGACAACAATTTTAGGTTGATTTTTGGTCTCTTGGGGAAGTAAACATTGTGGAAAATGAAGAAAGTGATAGTCACATGCAGTTTCTTCATTTTCCACAATGTTTTCAAAGTATCTTTGTGTGGAAATAGGTTAAATTAGCTATAGATAGTATCAATTGATCATTGGACTATGTATCTGTTTAGATTGCCAGTATCATCCTAAGCTGGAATTTCCACTCTTTCCTTTACTTTCTTCTTGTTTTAGAGTCACTGTGTGGTAATGAGTTAAGGGTATACTTAGAAGTGCACACTGTGTGTTCCTAAATGTGTTAACCAAATAAAAGAGTGGGTCATAGTGAAGTGTTAACCCATTAGCAGATGGCAAATTTTTAGACTGGGTAAATTCAAAGACCTTAACAGTGAATGGAATTTCACCCTTTCCCAAATGGCAAAACATTTATTAGAAATATGGTATATTTAGGGAGATCTACAGTTCATGAGTAAATTTAGATCTATTTGGCACAAAGAAAATTTTCATTACTAGTATCGCCAAGCCCGGATAGCTCAGTCGGTTACATCGAAGTCTGTCAATCAAGGGGTCTCGAGTTCGAACCCTGCTTGGCCAGTATCCATTCTGACATTTGACAAGTCATTTGTCTCTAACCAATGGGTGTGAATCATCTATGTGAGAGAGCAGCTGGAGGCTCGGTTTGGATATTGTGGTTGTACTGGTGTGAGAAATACCTGGAACCCACGTTAGGTGCTCCAGCCGCCGTGATATGACCATAGAAGTTGAAAACCGCATAAAACCTAAACTGGAATTATCTCCCATTTCATTTAACCGTTTCCAAAATGGCAATTATCTGGTTAGAAACGTAGGATATTGAGGAGTAATTGATAAACAAATTTAGATCTGTTTGGAAGAAGGAAAATATTCATTGCTAATATTGACCTAAGCTGGAATTTCCTTCAAACCTTTCCCAAGTAGCAAACATTTAGTTTTACATTCTTCTTGCTCTAAGAACCACAGGTATTGAACATTCTAATCAAAATTTGGATTGAATATTAAATGAAGCTCAGGCCTGTGGAGCGACTCAAGACCTTCAGGTCTTTCTAGTTGAAAGTACATTTCTCATGTATCAAGTTATATTTCTCCACCAAATTAACATATGCAATAGCAACGACAGTTTTCTATTAGCAGTTAAATTTGGTTGAAAAATGATAATTAGTTTTGAAAATATCGGCATTCAAATGAATATACCCGGAAAACCATTTTAACACGATATCGATCTTTTCGTTTTGCAGCGCGCGCCTACACTCATTGGATAAATGGACGCTATACAATTGGTTAAAATATTCAATACAATACAAAAATGATTTTGAAACATTGTATTCACAAAAGAGCATTTTCATTTCATTTTCTTTTTTTTGCTAATAAATAAACTGTTAATGCTGCGATGTAACTAAAATGAATACAAACAAAATATCCAAGTGCATCACAGACTCATGAATAATAATTATAGGCGCTTATTTTATTTCTGACCAACATGCCGGTCAATGCTCAATTAAAAAGTATTACGGGTTTCATTTGACCCGACACTGACCTTTATGCAAAACAAAAATAACACAAAATTCACCAAAAAGAATGAAATCATAGTCCACAGAAATGTATACTATGCAAGAAAATTAAGACTAATTTTAGGAAACATATCAAGCTTGTAATTTATGAAAATAAAAGTAAAAACTGAGTCATATGAAATGAATCACATAATAATTTGAAATTAAACAACCGCCCTACGGACTCAATTTGAACGTACAGAACGTGTACATATTAGATTTTAAGATAATCGGTACATACACGTACAACGGTACAGAATTCAGCAGCTGACAGTTAGTGCGCTTTCACGAACAAACAAGACGCAAAAATCAATATCATGTCAGATCGGGTTTTTAGTGTCATTATCAATTTGCTTATAACTTTTGAACCCATGTATATTTTTAAGTGAAATTTGGAACACAAATGCAAAAATGATGTATCTTCAGTACTGCAAATTCAAAAATTAGATTTTTCGCTTACGCTTTAAAATATTCGACTTAGAATTAGGGTTCCGTTTTTTTGGGACACTCTGTAGATCCAGAAAATTACATCAGTGGAAAGTTTCGATAACAGCCAGTCTACTTTACACATTTCATATGAGGCCACTTTAGCATGACGGGTTAGTTCTCTTTAAAACCATATTTAGTGGAGAGTATATGTATTTCAATGGCATAGAGTTCGAAGAAGTATTTTTGTTATTTTGCGTTTTGGAAAGTCTTTTCCTCTCTTATATTATCTGTACACTGATCTGACCTGTATGTTAAAAAAAAAAATAGAATCTGTTATTACAAATCTTCTAATCAGAAGTCAATAATTAATTGAAATGAAATCTCAGACTATCCTAATTCGAAACTTGCTGCAGCGGATAAAATGTGTGTCAATATACGGCTGGTTATATTGTAAGTGCTTCAATACAGATCTGCGCTCACAAAGAACTAAATTATAGCACTTTATGAGCGCGGACCTCTACGGAAGCACAATTTCCGCCGGGAATAACTGGGTAGGCTAGGTAAAGAGCCTTTGGCGAAAAAAGCGAAAAAAGCGACAACTCGCTGATTACTAAACTGAAGCTGAATTTATAAAGCCTTCTTGGTTAGAGATACCAAAAATCATGTCTTTTAAGGGTTTAAGTCATTGTTTAATTGTTTTCAAGCACGAGCTGATTGCCCAGATGGATTCCTACGTCACCACTCGTCCTGCTATCACTTCAGTCACGATACAGAGAACTGGTTCGATGCTGCGGTAAAATAAACACGTTCTCCGGGGAATCATGTGACACAATAATTACATTGTCGACAATTTTCGAGAATTCTGTTGATAATTGGTCGGTTTTAAAGCGGGTTAAAGCATAGAAGGCGAAAAAACACCAGAGATTAGCTGGATAAAGTAGATCTTTTTAAACAGCACCAAATAAGTAAAATGTTTGGGCGTCAGTTTTTATTTGGCGTATTTTAAAATATATGTCACATCCCTGGCATTTTTACAGCTTCTCTGCTTCAAACAGAATTCAAATCGGTTTTCGTATTAACATAATATTGAAGATAAATGCAATTGCTGTTGCTACTGTGTCACGTGATTCCCCGCTGTGTTTTCAAAAGATCATTTAGATTCAACATTATACAAGTTTATAGGCCTACATAATAATTGAGATTCATTTGATGTCGGGAGAGATTGTAAACTAACAAGAGATTAGTTTTCCACGTGAAAGAATCGGCACTTTCCACCACTGCGCGCAATGTGAATCACAAATGACCACGTACATTACTTACGAGATTAGAATCATCATTAAAAAGTCCTGTGTCAGATTAATTTTCTTGCAAATGATGGGAAAATAGCACGTTTATCGACAATTTCGCTTGGCATGCGAAAAATTAAATTTCATATGCAGTTACAATTATGCCTACTTTTGCACTTACCCAAGCGATTTGCAAGTTGGTAAGTTGCAATCGATGCGTTCATATGGTTGAAAGACATAGGGTCCGGTCCGGTCACGGAATTATGGCACATGTTTGCAAAATTTACTTTAATATAAAGAAAACAATATTCATTAAATCATTAAATGAACTGCAACCTTATTGTATTTTTTCAACGTGATGGTTCGAATTTTGCATGTTCTCATACCTGCAAAATTTGAACCGACGCATGCAAATATGTATTGATATTGTCCAACAAGATTAACCCGGGACATCTGCATATGTAATGACCCCACTTCGGCTTTGTTTTGTTAAGACGCTCAACTAACGGACTTTGCGCACGAAAATTAAGTTGTCCCGGGTTAACCTTGTTGGACAATAATCAAGAACACTTTTCCCTTGATTAGGCTACATCGGTAAAAATTGTAAACATGTGCCATGATATTGTGACTGAACTATACGTACGCGAGTTTTTGTTTCAGGGAATCTGTATCAAACTTTATGGCGGTAACCTGGTCGAGATAAATGACGACAATGAAAATGATTTTCTTGTGAGAGAGGCCAATGTTCGAAGAAGTGAGTTAATCGAACCATTACCCATGTTACCTATTTCCCCAAAATGAACTTTTCCCATTTGGAAGCAGATATAATTTGTGAGCACTATAACACAGTAAGTGTTGAAAGGAAATGCTTGAACATTACCAGTATTTTCTTCTTTTATTTTAATGTTTCCGCATGCCTTTCAGTCAGGAACGTCAAAGCAATGGATTGTAAAATGGTTTTCAAGAGGTACTCTATTTGTTAAATTTGTGCAGAGTTTGGTTCCAATGCCGCATGAAGCATTTCTATGGTGGCCATTTCGGGGGCATTTGTGTTTCACAACACATCTTGTTATTCCCAAATTTCATCATACATGTAATTGGTCAATTTGACCCATAATCGAACCCGGCCAGGAACCTACTATCATACTTATAGCCTATGTGGATGTTAGAGTGACATCATTAATTGTGAAAAGATGGAAGGGTGGACCATGAGTGACAACCACAATAGCTGACCACGAGCACTTCGTGATCGGGTGAGCTACAAAAAACTTACGAACGGTCGCACTTGTAACGGGCAATTGTAACTAGGACCCTAGATGAGCCTTCACACACGATGCTATATTTCAAACAATCATTTTCATTACGCACATTGATTGATCTTTTTTCAGTCGAATACTGGATCGGCGCAAATGATCTACAGGTGGAGGGCGAGTGGAAATGGCTGACGTCAGATATGATGGTGACGTCAGCAAAATGGGGCGGAGGTGGCCCGAGTAATCAAGGCAACGACGAGAATTGCGCCGAGATTATGAACGGAGTATGGAACGATGATTCGTGTCATAAAGCTCAACATTATATCTGCGAAATTGATACAGCGTGAGTATAGGCCAGACACGATATTATGGAAATATATTTACACGTAGGCTATAGCTCACGATAATTGAACTAGCAGAGCAGCCCTAGCCAATAGGCTGGGATGCTTTGCCAGGTCATTTCTCCTGAGGTATACTAGTAATTTATTTATCATATATAGCACGGAAAGTATAGTTGATAGAAAAGAAATGATTTCATAATATCAATGTTCCCCAACGTAGCCCTACGTTTTATTGGGTTGTAAGGAGTTTTATGTCCCACTCAATAGCTAAGGTTCTATGGTGAAGGGACCTTGGTTTAACCCTTTCCCAAACGACATAATATTAGGGTGATCCACTTCAAAAACTGCTATAAATGACAAAATGGGTGTTATTATAGGTAGAATTTGTGTAAAATGTGGCATAAAAATATTGAGACAAAAGGAGAAACTGATGGTTATCAGCAGTTTCTTCTTTTGTCTCAATGTTTTCCAAAGCCATTTCTGTTAGGGACGTCAAAACCAGGTATTGTTTGGGAAAGGGTTAAAGTCTCACCCGAAAGACTCAACATACTGAAACCCTAAAATATTGTCGTTTGAGCTAGCAGTTCACGTATGATGTTTTTTTTTCAGACTGAACGAGATAGTTGGAAAGAGGCGTATTATAAAGCAAAGGATTGTGAAATAAGAAGGTGCATAGAAAATGTACATGTATTTGACAAAAAAAAAAAAAAAAAAAAAAAAAAAAAGATTTTGAGTATTTCAAGACTCCTATTACTTTTATATGGATAGACAATCACACATTGACTATATTGTAAGCCCCTAATCAATTCTATAAGTTTTTTGTGTCACTCTACATCCAAGGCAAAACTAAATGGGTCCAAAGACTTGTGATGAAATGCCATTTTCAGGGAAGGAAGGACAATGGAAAATTCCATCCATCATTAGATACCAAGGACTTCATGCAACTTCCAGCGTCATCCGTGGCAACGGAAATTGAAGAAGATAATTATACCCTCGTCAATTTCGGGACAACATCCGTGACAACGAAAATTGACGAGGAATAACCTCGTCAATTTTCATTGCCACGGATGACGCCGGAAGTTTCACAAAGTGTTTGGTATCTTATGACGGATAGAATACCTTAATGCTGGAAATCAGCCTTTCATTTTCTCTCAATATTTACCAGTGAAGATGTTAATCGATGAAGAAACAAACCTAAGACTTAAGAACAATTTTATTTAATAAGTTCAATTAAGGTTTAATATTGCATGATTAAGATAATGAACATATTTAACAACACCAATTCTGTGGATAACATGCTTGGATATGAGCCAGTATCGGGAAAGGGGCCTTTATAGCAATTGAGACTATCATGTTTCAAGTTCAGCATGTGCCTAAGCATGTGTAAGAGGTAAAGTAAACATTCTAAAATTGCTATTTCAAATCCAAACCCTATGTTGTGGGTACTCATTTAAATCGTCTCGAAGAGACGATTCCAACGAGTATCCACAGCATAGGGTTTGATTAACAATAAATCATACTTTCCTCTTTGAAAGCCTTCATTCCCTCTTACCTTAAGCTCTGCCTAAACACATTCTGAGCATGATGTATGATGCTACATGCATTAGTTTTACTACAGGTTTTGAAGTGTTAGAGATCATATTGGATATTGATCAGACTGCAACTACACAAAGGCTGATATAGATCCATGTTGGTCTCAGGAGCAATAAAGGCACCTTTCCAGATCCTGACCCATATGTAGTCGATATATTTATCCAAATAAACATGTAAGAGCATCGGTCCTAAAGCACTAAACAATATGGGGAATCAAATTTGTAATAACATACATAACAAGAGGACCATGATGGTCCTATATCGCTCACCTGAACCAAAATGATATGAGCAACTCTTTTGTTCAATTCAATTAATATTTATGACTTTAAGACTGAGAACGAACTTATGGTCAATAGCATTGTGAAAATCAAACTTATACAAGATCTTATGGTGCCCAACTGTGAACATTGTGTCCAAGTTTTGTCTTGATTGATAAATAATTGTAGATTCTAGAGTATAAACAAGGTCGAAAGCAGCCGAAAACAGCAGTTTTTTCAAATTCAAGGGCACATAACACTCAACTTCCTGATCAGATCAGACTGAAAATCAAACTCATCTGAGATCTTATGGTCCCAAACATTGTGTCCAAGTTTTGTCTTTATTAATTAATAATTGTAGATTCTAAAGTGCAAACAAGGTCGAAAACAGCCGAAAATGGCAATTTTATCAAATTCAAGGGCACATTACTCTCGTCTTTCCGGTCAGATCAGACTGTAAATCAAACTTATCAGAGATATTATGGTCTCCAACATTGTGTCCAAAATTTGTCTTGATTGATAAATAATTGTAGATTCTAGAGTGTAAACAAGGTCGAAAACAGTCGAAAACGGCAATTTTGTCAAGTTCAAGGGCACATAACTCTGGACTTTCTGATTAGATCAGACTGAAAATCTAGCTCATCCGAGATCTTATGATTCCAAACATTGTGTCCAAGTTTTGTCTTCATTAATTAATAATTGTAGATTCTAGTGTTAACAAGGTCAAAACAAGCCGAAAATGGTAATTTTGTCAAATTCAAGGGCATGTAACTCTGGACTTTCTGTTCAGATCAGACTGAAAATTAAACTCATCCAATATCTTATGGTCCCCTACATAGTGTCCAAATTTTGTCTTGTTTGATTAATAATAGTAGATTCTAGAGTGTAAACAAGGTCGAAAACTGCCGAAAATGGCAATTTTGTCGATTTCAAGGGCACATAACTCTCGTTTTTCTAGTCAGATCAGACTGAAAATCGAACTCATCCGAGATCTTATGGTCTCCAACATCATTTCCAAGTTTTGTCTTGATTGATCAATAATTGTAGATGCTAGAGTGTTAACAAGGTCAAAACTAGCTATTTTTTACGTTCAAGGGCAAATAACTCCAGACTTCCAGGTCCGATCAGGCCCATAATCGAACTCATCCGAGAACTTATGACCATACTTGCTTTGACCAAGTTTGATTAAGATTGGCCTTCTTTTGTGGATGCTAGAGTGTTAACACCAAATTGTTGACAGACGGACGGACGGACAGACGGACGGACGGACGGACGGACGACGGACATTGAGTGACCACAATAGCTCACCTTGAGCACTTCGTGCTCAGGTGAGCTAATAATCTTCAAAACTTTTAAAAAGATTTTCCACCACAATGAGTGAAATGGTATCAAAAAGAGAATTACCAATTTTTAATTACTTTATTTCTTCAATGTTTACAATGGGTTTATCTTTTCCTCCCATTCTCTGAAAACCTCCATTTATTTCCAATAACCCTTTCCAAAACAGAAATATTTCAACTTGCCAAATTTAGATATCACAACAACGACAAGAGGGTCAAAAGTATATTTTTTTGTGTTATTGCATATTGAAAATATTGAGGCAAAAGGAGAGACCAGGACCCTAGTTTTATAAGACATGTTTTTGAAAAAAAAAAAAGATTTAGAGAAAAGAAGGCATTTCTGATGATCAGCCATTTCTGCTTTTCTCTTTTTTTTTCCTATTCTATACACATTTCCTTTTTTATCTACCAAATTTTGACATTTGATTTTATGGCCTGCAACTCCTTTCAATTTAGATTACGCTCAAGTTTTCCTGTTTGGTAAATGGTTCATGCATTTAATAATTTTGTAAAAAATACAATTTGTGAAACTGTAACTTCACAACGAAAAGATGAAATGAATGGAATTTTTAAAATGACCTAAAAGCAAATGCATAAACGAAGATAACAAGAATGAAAACATAAATCATTGTGATTACTGTCACACAAGAAGAGTGAAATGTTCAGTTTCTTTTGATAAAGGTTTACCTTCCAACAATAGATACTTAACACTTTCCCAAACAACAAAATTCTAGGGTGGTTCACTTCAAGAACTGCCACAAATGACGAAATGGTATTTATTAGAGATAGGTTTGTGTAAAATATGACATAGAAAATATTGAGACAAAAGGAGAAACTGCTGGTTATCAGCAGTTTCTTCTTTTGTTTCAATGTTTTCCCTAGCCTTTTCTATTAGGGATGCCAAACCCAGGTCTTGTTTGGGAAAGGGTTAACATTTCGTGAAACTTATGCATCATCCATGGAAAGAGATAAACAAGGGTATCTAGATTTTAAAAATACTGATTTCCTCATGAATTTCTGCTGTCCTTGAAAACGTCGAAATTGCTGAAAATTATGTCCCCAATGGAGAAATTCAGATGACTTTAGCAAATATTTACAGCAAAGCCGACTTTTTACTAAAATATGCTGAGTCGAAAAAGAAAGTGTGCACAGAGAATAACTGGAATTTCTATTGTAATATTGAATCTTGATATTATAATATTGGTATCAAATTAAAGATAATTCAATTGCCTATAAGTGGGTTTCTTTTTCAATTGAGTGAAATGGAATATTTCTTGGGTTTTCTTAAGACATTTGAGACAGGGGTCAATTTCAAAATTCACAGAACTTGCTGACGATGGTGAAAAATTAAATAAGGCAATTTTCTTGGGATTTCTGCTTCAATTTTTATTGTGACATGTCTTCAATGAATGACGGCAAACATGTGTGGTCTCACTGATCGAACATAACGTTTCATTGTATGGTTTGAAATTCCATTGCGTGCATATTGCATGACGTATTCCACGTCCTGAAACTTCTTTAACTGGACCTTAAATTTAGCGAAACTGAGGCGGAAAAGATGTTCGGGCCTACACCACACTCAAGACTAATTTTCACGCCTCCCGTGCCTATGACAATGTGCCTACTGCAGGCGTAACGTAAGATTTCGGCATCATGGTAATGTGAAAAGCAAATCGTCTCAAATCTCTTATGAGCCGTTTACCTGCATTCGCCGATTTCCAATGTTGCCAACAAATGCTTGTTGTACCGAATCAGCATAGGTGTTGAAGTTTTGAAACGTCGACGTAAGGGCGTCAACGTCATGTAACGATCTGGCCTAGCCATTGCTGCATTCGGTTTATCAGACTGAAGCCTATCAAAAGTGAATCCTTTCTTTTTGGAAACATGATTGTAATTGCCTAATTTCATAACGATGACATTTAAACGACAACGACGCATTTTACGCCGGTACAAGACACTAGTAAAACTAACGTGTGAAATTGGTCGTGTTTACCAAGCCGTAGCATCTTTGGCTATACAGCATATTGAACTTTTATGTTTGATTTAGCTTTGATACACTTTGATTAAAGATTTAAATCAATAAAGTTTATTATGAAACTTTTGTTTTGATAACCACGCGCAAAAAGGTGTTTACATCGTTTGCTGGTTTGCCAGACAATTTAATCCTTCAAAGTTGCTTCCCATGTTAATAGACGTGAAAAAGATGATAGCTTAACTCCGTGTAGAAGTTTGGCGAAGTTAATTGCAGCGGTTACGTAGATATATAAAGAAGAAGTATGCACACTTTCTTTTTTGACTCAGTATACTTCAAGGTCTCTTTATCCCTATATTTTCCAATCTATAGCATCCTATTCCATATCTCGCTTTTCACAATTAATTCATTCTTTTTTCAACATCCTTCAATTTCAACATGTATAAAACTTTAATCTTTGGGGATGAATGTTAAAACATTCCCAAAAATTGACTCATTTTTACTCCAAAAAAGAAAAAAAGCTTTGGAAAACATTGTGGTAAATGTTTTCTATCTAGAAAGACCAAAAATTTCAAATTTCATTCACCTGAATTAATGAAATTGTCGTCTGCAACATCTTTGAATTTGGACCAGTCTTAAATGTTTCCGTCCAGTAAAGGGCTAATAAGCCTTTACAAATATTTTTCTTCCCAGAGAATCCCAGTTTGTTTGACAGACCACATGGATGGTTATGAGAAAACATGAATATGCAATAATATTTCCCGCCTTTCTACAAATATTTTAACCCTTCCCCAACCAAAATTTTGGACTGGTCCAATTTAAATAGTTGCATGAAATACAATAACTAAGGTACAAAACTTGCTTGTTTTAGCTTAGAAAACATTGCAGGAAATCCACAAATTCTCCTGTTTCCATCAATGTTTCCCAATTTTGTTTTTCATTTTGATGTCAAACCTAGGTCATGCTTGGGAAACGTTACTACAGAATAATTGATCAAAAATTGTTATTTCAAATCTAACATTGTAAATAATAATATACCTTCTATGATCTATACCAAAACATAATTAACGATTATATTTTAATAAATGGCATTATTCCATTTCCACACATTGACGCTTTATGGCACCCTACAAGATAAAGACTTTTTTTGTCTTTGAATTTGGACCAATCTAAACTTTCGTCATCTGATAATGGATTAACTTTTCCTCAAACATTCTCTGGTTTTGACAAAATCTGTATGAAAAATTGGGGAAAACATCTTGACAAAGGAAGAAACTGCTGATGCCAATCACTTTCTTCTTTTTTTCTTCAATGTTTGCTGTAATGTTCATAAATTCTATCTTTAGTGTTTTCCCAAACCGCAAAGATTCAGACCCCTTTAATTTCAAAAGACCACAAAATTATTATTGACAAATTTTCGATTGTGACAGAAAATATTCAGGCAAAATGAGAAAATGCTAACTATCAGCATTAATTCTCTTCTTTTGCCTCAATGTTTTTCAATGTTTATCTTATTGGGGATGTAAAAACCTGGTCTTATTTGGGAAAGGGTTAATGCTGATAGTACAATTTCTCCAATGAGCAAGATATTTCCCATGCAAATGATCTGAATAATGGATAACAGCTGCCTAAAAATATTTCAACAACAATTCACTAGACCAAGAAACAAAACATTATTATCAAACATTATCGTTCTTCACTTTCAAATGATTTCAAATTAATACTCGAAATATTTTCAATAAAACTTAACTATATTAGGAGATGGTTTTGATCAGTAGCAACAACACAGGATTTAATTCAAAACCTGAATGACACTCCAGTCCATGGTTTTGTCAGATCATTTTGTGCTGTCACAATGCAGGTTTCTGATTTACGAGGGGTGATCCAGAATTAGCGGTACTGGCTTTATAACTTCAATATGAATCCATCTAAGTCAATCAAATTTTAACAGCATAAAACTTAATTTATCAATGATCAATCGACAAAATTTCATCAAATTCGGACCTAAAACAAAAAAGTTACAATAAAACTAGTTTTGTACATAACGAAAAGGCGGGGCAGGTAGACAACGAACGTCACGACATCGCAGTTTCGCAACGTTAAAATAATGACGTGATTCCTCCACACAGTCACCTAGAGTTGCAATACATTTACTGTGACGTTCAATTCACCCACTATACATGCCCCCGTACCATTGCTTGTCGATTGTAGAAAACATCCGCTGAATGTCAATAGCTAATTCACCAAAGACCTAAAAACTGTGACATTTCAGTACTAATTTCATACAGGGAAATACCTGCAATTCCACTGAAGCTTAAACTGATAAGAAGGAACGATTTTTAAATAGCTTTCTTGGATTGGAGATGAAACTGGTGACGTCCGTTGTTGTGATTTTAAGTGTTTTAAGTCATACAAGTGCATCTAAATTGTTGTTAGAATATTATCAAGGAATTTGCTTCTGAACGAAATCTTTGCTCCAGAATTTCTTCAATGCCCGATCACATTTTCACACAATTATTTGTATTAGGGAGATATAAAATCCACTGACAGCTGAGCCTATTCATGTTTAAATGATCTGCCAGTATTCAAAACTCACTACCATAACTCAATTCCGTATTGTAGCAAATGTATTTGATGGTGGAGCGGCGATCTCAAACGTTGACGCCCGTAATAGCTTTAGTTGACGTCGCAACCAGATGCTCCTCTGGCTACTTCCCCCTTTCTTTTCCTATAGCAATGTTCTTCCCTTTTGAACATTCGGTACCAAACGATTGTGAAATTTCTAAATAAAGAATGTTTATGAGATTTTGTAAATTATTTTGTACGTATCGAATGGGGAATATCCATGTTTTACGCAAAACTTAAAAACCGTGCACGTTCGAATACTCGGCCAACGTCATAGTTGACTTTTATCACCAAAGCAAATTGGTCCATAGTTTTCGCATTCAACCAGAAATAACGTTCAAAATTTTTGTCATAGAATAGTATTAAGTTACTTTTGATGTTCACAACGTCTCTGTAAATTTTTTTCGTTAGAAAGGGTTGAAAAAACATGCAGAATATCAAAAAGTTAGGAAATTTTACCCCTGCCCCGCCTAACAGTACCTTGGTTGCTATGGACACACTTTCAACATAGACGCAATTAAAAGACAGTGCCAATATTTTTGTATCATGTCAAATATGAATAGTACTTGTATTATGCCAAATTGCATCAAGAAAAACACAAAAATATAAATTTTAGAGCATCAGTACCGCTAATTCTGGATCACCCCTCGTATACATATTTAATCAATTCAATATATGGCAAAAACTTCCATTTAACATTCTTGTTCCAAATTTGTCTCTTCAACTTGCATATTTTCACCAACATCTACCTTATCTTCATTACAAACAGCACTTGCATCTTCTTTTGTTTTGTCTTTTTCAACCACTGATTCATTACCTGCATTCTTAGGTGCTTTCATCGCTTCATTTCCAACGATGTCTTTTTCTGTGTCAGTATCAGTGTCTTTAGTCGTCCCTATTTCCTTATGGCTTTCCTCAATTTCACTTGTCTTATCAGACTTTTCATCTCCATATTCTGTTTTTAATTGACTAATATCATTCACATTTGAGTTGCTTTTTTCTTGTTCATCATTAGCATTTTCTTTGAGATCTACATTTTGAACACTACTTGTATTGTCAGTTTCAGTAATTGCATCAGTGTTTGCCATTTCTTCCTCCTCTTCCATTTTTTCAGTCACATTAACTAATTCTCTATCATTTACAACATCAATTGGTCTTTCATTGTCTTCATCAATTTCCGGATTTGAATCGAGAGATTTTTGTGAACCTTGTAAGTCAGATTTTGAAGAATTTTGTAATTCTACAGAATTTTGAGAGGTTTGCGAGTCTAATGATTTCTGTGAGTTGTTTAAGTCAAGACTAGCACTATTTGATGACGGTTTTGATCCTGATAGCGCGGAGCTGTCGGACGACGAGCAGCTGTTCTCGGACTCCTCTACGAGCGGCTGTAGGTGACCGGGAATGTAAGGGGGATAACTGCTGTAGACTGGAGTCACATTCCCCATCTCCGGATAAGGACTGTTCTGAACCGTGTCAGATTTCGTGTACACCATGATCGGCCGGCAGAAACCTGTGAATGTACAAACACTGAATGATTAACCTCTTTACAAATGTGGCATTAAGAAATTTACATTTATTATAAAAGAAAATTCAAGAAAGCTTAAGTTTTGCTTTAAAATCTGTATCAACCAAAGCATTTTAGGAATTTTAGAAAAAAGACTACCAAATTTAACGATGTTGCGGACAATAATTTCATTATCATTTGAATGAAATTTTACATTTCTTATCCTTTCTGACTTCTCAGTAGAAAACATTGTGGTAAATGAAGAAATTGCAAGTCAAAAGCAATTTCTTCATTTCCCAATATGTTTTCCAAAGCATTTAACTTGAGGATCAGCAGAAAAGTTGCTTAAAATAGTAACTCTATACATGTACATGTATATAATAATTTTGTTTCTTCCTGAACCATTTATGTTATCATTATTCATATGCAACAACTGAAATCTTTTAATTTAGATCAGCCTAAAATTGAGTAGTTGAGGAGCAAATTCCCAAATGACAAAATTTTGGGCTGGTCCAAATGTTAAGCTGTTGCAGGTGAATGAAATTTTATGTGTGTGCGATTCTGGGAAGAAAACAATATGGTAAATGAAGACATTGCTTGTCAATTCCTTCATTTTTGACATTTTTTTTCCCAAATTCTTAACCTTGTTGGGCATCAAAATGCATCACGATCATGTGGGAATTGGTAGAATTATATACCTTTAGATGAATGTGTTGGAACTTTAAGCTTGATACAGGTACTAAAGCCAACCTCTTTAGACAGGAGGAAATCGTTGAACTGGTCAGGACGTAGTCTTATGTTCTGGAAATTCTGGAAGATCTCGGGCTGTAAAATAGCAAAAATGTGATTGATAAATTCTTAAACCTTTTCCTAACAAATCCTGGTTTTGACACCCCCTGTAAATAAGAAAACATTAAGGCTAAAGCAGAAATTGACCACAACAATCACAGTCTTCTTTTGTCTCATTACATTTTATTCTGTGCTATAAAATCATCTGTTATTAATAGAAGATTTAACATAATTAAGTTACATCAAGCAGTAAATTAAGATACAAGTACTTCAATTTGAATGTATTGCAAGTTTTGGGCAGAATTCAAACTACAGTCGAAACTCGTTGTGTCGACTTTTGTGGGCCGCTGGAAATACTTCGACTTATCCGAAGTTCGACACAAACACCAGCCATCAAAACCCTAAATTTTCCCGGAAGTCTTTGGCGAAAGTCGGAGTATGGCTAAAGCAATGATCTGAAATTACTCTTCCGGGAAGAGGGGTCGTATTTACCCGTGTACATGTAATTATTGTATGATGTTTAAATATTTCAAGTAAAATGAAAACAGAAGCTTCAAATTTCTCCTGTTATTGACAAAATTTGGGTAACAGCGTCGTCTGCAAACAGCATTTCTTTCACGTGTATTTTTCATGGTTAGTGCAATCTCACGGTGAACTGACAGCAGAATGCAATCAGCCAAGTTTTCACACCCTTCGAGAAAGATTTTAATCCCTATTGTTCGAAAATGTGTTAATCGCATCCATAGGGGCTTTGACAGCCTAGACAAAGTGACTTTGCTTATAAATTAACGAGCTGAACAGGTAATTTTAAGGTGAAATTTTCATACCGAGATTACCGACCGGCAAAAAAATCGACTCATCCGAAGTTGACCATTTTCCCAACTCGACATAAACGTCGAAATTTATATGAAACAAAGAAGGGACAAAGTTGGGACTCTGAAAACACTTCGACTTATCCGGAATATCGACTCATCCGATGTCGACACAACGAGTTTTGACTGTAATTATGATTACTCTATAGATACAAAATGAATACTGTCAGAGTTATAGCAAAACCTCGTAACTCCAGCTTGATTAAAGCTGGAGTTACGAGATTTTGCTATTACAACAATGATATGTTTTATAATCATTTTGTACTAGTCTATTAGAGTCTATTACTATTTCACTATTTAGAAGTCAATCAAAGTACACGTATACCGTTAACTTTTTCTTCTTTTTGTAAGATGACCAGGGTTGTGGTTCTAGTACAAAGCGTCCACCAGGTTTCAGCTGCTTGAAGACTCTTTTGAAGAACCTTTTGAGTCCGGCATCGCCCCAGTTGAAGTGGATCCACTTGGAAATGCTGAATGCCAACACAACGTCATATTCTTCTTTCTGCATGTCTAGTAGCTCGTCACATTCCAAAACATAGTTCCCCTGCAAAAAAGGAGATACATAGTTTTTAACCCACAACAGTTACTATATCTGCCAGATCACTGATTCATTTAGTCTCAACAAGATGATCTTAATGATTGTTTTTGTATCTTTACAGTAACTAAATTAACCCTTTCACAAATACGGCCGGGTTTTGCCATCCCTAAATGACAATGTTTGGGAAAACATTGAGGAAAAAGAAGAATATGCCGATCACCAATTTGAGAAAGGAAAATAGTAAAATAGAATTTCACTGTTTGATAAATGACAGCTATTAAATTAGTTCTGTTAAAGAAATGAGAATGTCACAGCATCTAAGATTGTTAAGATTAAAAAAAAATCAACTTATAATACCTGCATAAACATAATGTTGTGTGGAAACGCATTCTTGTCTTTGACTGGCATGGGTGGAGCGTCAAGGGGTCCGTAATTTAGAACAGTTGAGATCGGAAACTTCTTCAGCTCTGGCTTGTCATTGGATATGTAATAACGGATGTTTTTCCTCGCAGCTGCTATAAGCTTTTGATCAATGTCAATACCAACTATCTTACTTGGATGGAAATCTCTTGCGATAGACAAAGTTAAATGACCAACATTACATCCGATATCAAGAGCAACTTTACCATCAAACCAGTCTGAATTCAAACAAGCAAGTCTCTGATCAGAATTCATGGAAGGATTTCTATAGCCATAGTATCTGTTATAGTTTCCATAGATAAATTTTGGTTGATTTTTGTTGCCTGATGATTCCTTAGCTTGAGGCTTTTGTGGTGGTTTCGGATGTTTGAACTTCTTGTGCTTATGGTTTCGACTTGATGGGCTGATCTCTGTTTCTGATAATGGTCTGGATGTTGTTGATGATGGTTCTACTTTATTGTCACTTTTCCTCCGTCGCTTTTTACTCTTAGGAGAAATTTGTCTCACAACTGGGGACACTATTTTGTCATTCACTTGTCGCGGCTTTGATGAATCTCTTGATGTGCCAGTAGATGCAAGTTCTTTCACTTCTAAAACAGGTTCTGGTTCAATGTCTATTCTCAATGCTTCCATAAGATTCTTATCCTTGGCAATATTTTTTGGGGGACTGAACAAGTTTGCAGAAACTGCATCATCCTTCTTTTTGTGTCTGTTGTGTCTTTGTTTCCTTTTCTTGAACAGTTTCTCTAAGTCACTCCCATCTTCATCAGCTCCAGACAGATTCAGCGGATCGCTTACATTGATTGGTATTCGCAATTCAACGGACTGACGTCTCGGAATTGGTAATGGTGATGACTGTGGTGTGACTGAATTAAGCTTCTTTCCAAGCTCAGAAGACTCTAAACCGGTCAAGTTCAAAGGATCGTCAATTGTGCCACCATTTAGAAACTTTGTAGGCAACTGTCTGTCAAAATATGGCGAGGATTTAAGCCGTTTTCTTCTGGCAGCACTCTCTTCTCTGTGATAACTCTGACTGTATCTTCTCTTCCTGTTCCATGGTTGTGAAAACTTGCTTTCATTTCTCAAGTTGATGTCATCTCTAACTTTGGGTTTTTCATTAACAGATGCCTTGTCTCGATGCTTCAACGTTCGATCTCCACACTGAATTTCAGTGTGTTCAAATTGGTTTTTAGTGGGAGTTTTTACCTGAACACTCATTTTTCATCTCCGTGATGAACAGCTTACTTTCAGTTTGAAACGTTTGACATACGCTAGCACGTGTTTTTGTTTATGTTTACAACTTCCGTTTTATGACGCTCTCTAGCGGAAAGAGTCGTTAATTCGGTCAATGACCACAAACACCACATAAAAATTGTCCACAATACGTAAATGACACTTCCTACAAACCACTACTCCAATCAAATATTTTGTTTAAAACTTATTCAATTGTAAAGATTGTTAAATTGAGTTGTCAGAACATTGCAACCGCAGCAATCTGTGGAAAATTGCCCTCCCGAGCTGAGCCGTGGGCTCCGCAGAATCAGCGGAGTACGCATGTGCGAAGCGTCGCATCTTGGGTAATTTCTTTCCGGAAGTAGCGAAAATCTGTCGTCTGCATTTTCTTTTCCGGGTTTTGTGCAAGAAATATTGTTTATTTCTGGGCCTTGTGTAAGTCGCTGCTCACTTTAAAACTTCATTGAACTTGTTTGATCTTCTTTGAGTGTGTCACATGAGCGTTCGTTTACTTGAAGGGGTTTTCGCCTAGTTTGCTCCGAAGATCACAAAAATGTCAAGCTCCAAAATTCTGCATTTTGGCCAACTTTTCGGGTGGGGGGGGGGGGGGGGATCCCCCCTCCCTATTCCAACAGACCTGCCATTAACCTTCCACTGTTTTTTTGTGAATGGACAGAACATATGGGTCTACTGAGAATCTACCTAGTGGCGGATCCAGAGGGGTGTTCGGGGGGGGGGGGGGTTCAAACGAACTGTGGCCTGATTATTTCATTTTCATGCAGAAATTCAAAATTGTGTAAAAACAGGTAAATGAACCCCCCCTATCGAACCCCCCTCACAGAAATCCAGGATCCGCCACTGACTCTACCAAAGAGTCCAAAAATTCTGAATCTGCTTCCCATGAAAAAAAATTCTGAATCTGTCAGACGGGCGGCACGAAATTCCCAAATCTACCCAAATCTACCCAAATCTACCCAAATCTAACCCAAATCTACCCAAATCTACCCATATCTTACCCAAATTAGCGAGGTCAGAGCTATTTTTAGAACGCCGTTTTATATCTGTCAGGGCTTTTCTTCCTTCTATAATAGAGGCCGAAATTCGGTGGCTTCCCAATTGGAAAATGACTCCTTTTTTCCCAATTTCAAAGTAAGAATTTCCCAATTTTCAAAACTAAGATTATCAAAATTTGAAAGAGAATAATGATAAATTAACTATAGGCAATTCTTAATCACAAAGAAGCAGTGTGTGTTCTATAATTTAGTAATTCTGGTTATAAAATGTTGTTTAAGAAAAT
The DNA here is from genome assembly GCA_963680895.1 of Fragum sueziense. Lineage (NCBI taxonomy): Eukaryota > Metazoa > Mollusca > Bivalvia > Cardiida > Cardiidae > Fragum > Fragum sueziense. The sequence goes on from OY804604.1 coordinate 27,038,322, forward strand.
TTATTTTCATTTATTCTCCTGTGTCTTCTTTTTCCCAATTTGACAAAAATCACGCTAAAATTTCCCAAAATGACTGACCAGGGGCCCCTTCCCAATTTCTGGAAGAAAAGCCCTGTCTGTCAACGGCAAAAAATGCACATGTAAAATCACCTTTAAATATACATAATGTACCAAAATATCCATGTTTGATTATTCCCATAACAAGACAAAGGTCTAACCTTTATGAAAATTAATCAGTTTAAGCCATGTTATATGTATTACACAAATAAACATTAACTGTTTACATGTTGTTGATGTGTTCTATCGCTTAATAGCATCCCGGCTTTGGCTATTTTTAGAAATACTGGTTCGATATAAATCGTCATTTCTCCGTTACTATCCAATCAAATCCGTTAAAAATTGGTATACCCAAAGCTGAGAGGCACCTTAAAGGGTATACATCATAAATTTAAGGAAAATAATAAGTTTTATGAAATTATTAAGTGTCAAACAAGGCGCTTTTTCGGAATGATCTAGCGTGATAACCTTTTAACATTTCAAAAAAGTTCAAACTGCATAATAAAAAACAACATTCCCTCTAAAATGTACGCGCAAATATTTTACGATCATCAAATGCACAATGTCTCCCATTTCCCTTCAAAGTACCCCACTGTCTGTTTTTTCGCGCGAAATAAGTGGGCGCCTAGAGTAGCCGTTCTTGACGCACTTGCTTTACTATGCGGATAAGGATAAAATCCGAAGCGAATCAAATTCTACTTTCGTTTCGTTTCGATCGCTCTTTTCACCGCGCTTTACCGAATAGATCTCTAATTACTGAAGTTTACAGAATTATTAGGTAAGAATATAGCATGTATGCACCTTTCTTATAATCTTACTTTAGTGTTTTTAAAGATAATATATGACAGAATGGTTGCTTTTGGTTATTTTTTTGTAAAACAAATTCTGTTTGTTGTGCGATTGAAGTCTATCATTTTGTCAATTTTTGGAATCGATTTGCCATGATCGTGAATGATTGGACTTTAACAAGTGCATAACGATTTTAAGGAATGGAATTTTGGTGAAAAATAATGAAGTAGCTCAAGTCCTTGCTGGTCACGACCGGAAACTTGCTGATATTATTGGGGGGGGGGGGGTGTGTGGACAAATTTGGTCTCGTTACGACGTTAGTCTAGAGCAGCCTTGGCTTGATCAGGGATTATTCTGGCTGGAAAAATGTATGAGAGAAAATGTTCCAATTGCTGAAAAACTATGAGAGATTTTGAATTTCTATGAGATTTTTTTCTTACGTTATTTTCAGGAATCTAACTTTATAGAAATATATCCTATATCACACAAGAGTATTATTATCAAAAATCAAGCTTTTTAAACAATTGAATTAAGAGCTCTCTGAAATCAGTTACCACAATTAATGGTCACTGTGATTGAAATGTGTTTCTGTGTAGCAAATTTCCTCTGTCATAGTGAAAATATAAAGATTATGTGACAAATGGACCAAAAGTAATTTCTCCTCTCCCAAAAACGATTTCTGTCAGAAAAATAATCATAATTAATAGAAGGGTCATGTTTCAATGTTGGGACTGGTTTTCAACTGGGAAAAGATGATGCAATATTATGGTATAGATTTGTAAACAAGACAAGGAGAAAAATCTTTGGTTAATTGCAAGTTCTTTTTATCGTAATTTTTCGAAAGAAATGTAAAAACATTTCTTTTTTGCATACTGTATTGTCCCTCTGAAAAGAGCTGCCATCGTTGACGGACATTATATACTAGAACAAAAAAGATACGCAACCCCAATTTTTCGTAATATTTTCGACAAAATATGTTTTAAATGGATATTGAGTACATTTTTAATATACCTGCATCCATACGCATAAATACAGTGTCATTTTTTCAGATGTCGTAAATTCATCACGTGATTCATAGTAAATTGTTAAAAACTGATTTTTCCCCTGTCGTGGTTTCTAAATGACTACTATCATAACAAATTTTCTTCAAACACAAGCTAAAACATAGACCAAGAAGATGCCAAAGCGTTCATAGACTTCTCACTACCCTACGCATAGCACGGCTGCGCCAAAACCAGCGCCAATCTGCAGCACGGATTTTGTTTGTTTGAAAAAGTCCAAATGTTGTCGCAAGACATTGATGGGGCAACAAATCGACACATTTTCGAATGTTTACGCTGTTGGCTCTCAATGGGACCACAACCGAACGAGCACGGAGCGGACGTGCAAGAGATATGACATCTATACGGTGTATAATCGCGTGACTTAGAATTTCCGGTAATCTTCAATAACTTTGTCAATACTTGACCAATTTGAATTCAGCTTGAAGCAGAGAAGGCGGAAAATGTCAGGAATAACCTGGAAGCGTGGATTTTTGAAAAATCAACTGATGAAAAAGTTATTGAAGATAAACACAAAATTTGGTTTATCTTCAATAACTTTTTTATTAGTTCAACGGTTTTTACGCTCATCCAATGCGTGACGTCTGTCCACCTTCTCTGCTTCAAACCGAATTCAAATCGGTCAAGTAATAACAAAGTTATTAAAGATTTTCCGGAATTGTTGCATCACGTGATTATCCACCGTGGTCTAGGCAGAACCGTATCATCAGGTTAACCCCACCTACGGGATAGGTTTAAGAATGCAATGGAGACCGCTAATAAATCGCATGGACTTCACAACATTCGAATATCGGTCCAAACTGAACGAAAGAGGATGTGTTTTTCGACCTACATACACTTTTTTTGTCAAATTGTGATGACGCCCGGTGTAAACTGGGTGTTTTCTTATTAATGGAATTTACTAGAAACAAGATTTTGTGGAATTTATAAGGTGAAATGTTAATGCTTTAGATGTATTACATTTCGTTCAAATCTGATTTGTTGTCTTTGCGTAAGAAGGAATTGAAAAGGAAGTTGCGTTTCTTTTTTTGCCTAGTATATTAGGCTCTAAACGCAATTGACATGCCGGTGTGCATCGTCTTTTGATTGAAAATTGGTGATTAATACCTAAATAAATGATTTGTTCATCTAATTTTCATTCCTTTGGCTGAATTTTCCTTTAAGAAACATAAAAGCAGACGCCAGTTCTTTCTATTATTTCTTGTTCATCTACGCAACTTCTCGGCTCAGAAATGATAAGGAAAAATACCGAGTAGACCAATTGTTACGAATATCCGGTACCCTGCATTCAATTTTGGAGCTTGTTTTACTTTATAGAATGCTGAGAACCAATCGAGTTTACTTTTCTGATTTCTGCTTTTTTGACAGCTGATCAGCTGAGTTTCGTCCGTTTTTTCGGTGCTCATCGATTTCAAATTGTTATGCGAGATTTTGTTCCAATTGAGAAAGATCTATGCGATATAAGGCATTTATAGGCGAGAATCTCGCGATTTCGCGGCCCAAAATTATCCCCGCTTGATTAACCAGTCCGAGTCACTTTTATTCATATTGACTATTGTCAACTGTTTGCTGTCTGGAATTTTGGTTTAACCCATTACCAAACAATTTGTTTTATATTACTGCTCCAATTTGTAAGATTTTGCAGACGACAATTACAAGTGAATAAAGTTTTACATTTAGGCTATTTGGTCTTTGGGGAAGAAAACATTGTGAGAAATGAAGAAGTTGCTTGTAACAAGCAATTCTTCATTTCCCACAATGTTTTCTCCCAAAATAGATTGGAAAATGTAAAAGGTCATCAACTTGAAATTGTCCTCAGCAACATCTTTGAATTTAGACACATTTAAAATTTTGCCGTTTGGTATTAGGGATTAAGGGTAAAGGTCAAGGTCACATTGACCAATTAGCATTATTAATGTCTGTATGATTAGAGCTAGGCTTAATTACCATGGAAATATGCTGTCATGGTATTGTTTTTTTTTTAAATATTGTAGGATGCAGTTTTCAGATTATGTTATGTCATTTTCCGGACTTGGATAATATTTATCACTGTTTTGTTGTCAAAGATCATGGTCAAAGTGGTCATTTAAATGGAAATTTGTTGGCTTTAGCATGTGTATTTTAAACAAATGGTATATTGTTGTATAAGAAACTGCACAGTGTCTATATCAAAGTGAATTTTAGCTTTTTACATGATATAATGCAAATGAAATGAAAGGTTACAAAAATTGACAGAAAAAAAATCGAAACCCCGATTTTTAAAAAAATCACAAAAAATCATGTTTTTATTAAAATTTAAAAACCTTTGCCTTTTTGAACTCAGCAATGCAAGCCTTTTAAGAAAATGTATGCATATCAGGTAAAAAATAAAAAAATTGAAATAGCTTTGACCTCGCTACCCAAATCAAGCAAACTGTTCGATATATTTCAGTTTTTAGTTACAGAAAAAGGAAACAAATGTTTCTTAACAATAATATCGTCGGTTTTAAAGCAAAACGTGATTAGTTTCTCAACATTTTGATTTTTAGATATTCGCTAAGGTCTCTTAAGCGTGACAGGTCAGAGTGTTAAGGATATATTTCCGTATTGTGGCCCCAGATCTATTATGTGTCATGCACGGATCCTGATTTTTTCCCTACATGTTTTCTGGGTGGCCGACTCCCTTGGCGAAAGAAAAACACAAATTCTCAAATTCGAGGGAAGCGCAACCTTGGGTCCACATATTGGTGTAAATTATAAAAGCTGTGACAAATTACTCTAATCCAGGTTGAGAAGTTTGTGATATCATCGTTACAACAGTTAATCCGATGATTGTCAGTATAATAATTTAACCTTTTCCCCAAATGAACCCAGTTTTATGTGCCTTACAGAAAACAATAACAAAAAAAAAAAAAAAGACAAACTTTGAGGAAAGAGACCAAAATGCTGATAACCGGCATTTTCATATTTTGCCTCAATATTGTCTTCGTTATATACTGTACATAAATCTTATCTTCATCTATTTCTATTTTGTTGTTGAAAGACAGAAAAGTTTAAGCAATAGGCCAAAAATAGCATTGGAATTGTGGTTACACTCTTCACAAAGGAAAACCTCGGCAAGAAACAACAACCAATCAAGGGATAGAAATGAACGTAATACAACAAAAATGCGATTGATCAATACACAGTGTAGATTTTTTTTATTCAGAGTTCCCACTCAAAATATTTTTTGGGAGTGCATGCACTCCCTGGAGTAAAAAGTTGGGAGTGCAAAATGAAAACTGGGGGTGCACTGAGTTACAATAAAAACTGTTTTTTTTTTTTTAAAGACTATTTTCCATTCTGTTGTAATGATAAGTAATGGCGACTGATGAGTGTTCAGGGGTCTTGCTACCAATTTTTGTTTGGGGCCAGGGGCCAGTGAAATTGGGGATAATAGCGACGTTTTTACCTAAATTGGGAAAAACTAAAAAAAGTTTGTTTTCATACTGTCACTCAGTTTCAGCTGCAAATTGGACTGTGGTGATGTAAAATGCATTTGTACATACTCTTGTTTAAGAATCTACTCAAAACTGTCTTCAAAATGTTTGTAAATGAAGATGAGGTCTTAATGTGGGGCATTCATTGAGAATTTTCACTCGAGAATTGGGAAAAAAAGATACTTTTTGCCATTGGGAATGGGGCCGAATAACGGCCCCAAATTTTGGCAAACAAGACCCCTGGTGTTAGAATTTCAGATTTTTGTTGGTCACATGAACAGAAATAGCATTCCTCAAACCATTTTACCTTTTTGAACTTGCATCTAAACTCAATCAGCGAGCATCATTAACACAAGTTGTCATTCCCATCCATTTTTCAGTTGTTATGCTTACAATTTGGGAAAACAATCATTCTGTTGACATTTTTTTTTTCATTTATTTCTACAGCAAGCAGACAGCATGGTTTGTGACACCAGGGGTTTTCCTAGCCATTTTGGGTAAAGGAGTCTGGCCTGAATTGGGAAATTTTTAAGTGCAAAATAGCTTAATTTGGGCTGAAAAAAAGTGAGCAAAACACTAATTCCTCAATAACAAATTAATCATTTTGAATAGATTGGGAAAAATGGATGAATATTTGCTTTGGGAACACAGCCGTTTGCATTGGGAACACCTCCGTTTTCAGGAGGCACAGAAAGCATAGGAAAACCCCTGGACACAATAATCAAATACTTTTGAGATATGCTTGTTGATTGGTTTATTGAAGCCTATCAACGAGTGTCTTTGGCCGACTTCGATTGGCAATATTTCGCGCCATCGCTCGGAACATAGCTCCAAGCGAACACCGATAGTGCGAGCTATTGACGTCATTTCCGCAGCTATAGCTCCAATCGAACGGCAATGGTCCGAGCTATAGTCCGACCACCGGAAAAAGTGTGGTCCGGCCATCCGGGCAATTACGTCATTCGGAACACCTCGGATAACAGCGAACCAATCAGTGTCGAGGTAAACAAAGATTTTGATTGGCTGACTCAGAACGGGGAGGAATTCAATTGATGGAACAGCGCTGGTTCCCGATAATGGTTCCCGTCCTCGCGAGCTATAGTGCCAATCGAAGTCAGCCTTTGAAAACAGGGTGCTCATAATAATTACTCATGAATCATGAAACTTACATTCTGAATGTAAACAATAAAGTTATACGCTATGATCCTATTTCAAGGGGCAATTACATCCTTACTTAACAAGTTTTAACCAACAAAATATATGTTCACTGACTTAGTAATATTTTTTTGTTAAACAGAGAACCTTTTCATGAAAAATATGTTTTAAAGCTGTTTCCATTCTATGAATTCGGTGCGTGCATGCACCCTTTACCCAGAATTTGTGTGCGTGCATTTTCTTTTCTGTACGTGAATTACGCACATATGTGCGTGAATGGGACCTCTGTTATTGCAAAATAAAAAAAATCGACAGACAAAGTAAGAATTCCTACTTTGCTCAAGACAATTCTAGAACTATAATAGATCTAGATCTAATTCCACAATAATTTAATTAAATGTGGAAAAATTAATTTCCACAAATACAGATCATAATTATGATCATATAAATTTCGGGAATATGTTCGAAATAGTCTCATTAGATTTGGGTAGATTTGGGTAAGATTTGGGTAGATTTGGGTAGATTTGGGTTAGATTTGGGTAGATTTGGGTGGATTTGGGTAAGATTTGGGTAGATTTGGGAGTTTCGTGCTGCCGTGTCAGACCGAATAAAATTTGGTCAGACAGACCTCTCATTCACTATCTTGACAGATCCAAAGGAGTGTCAGACATTTGGACTGACAGTGGTGAAAAAATAATCAGACCAAGGGAAATTTCATCAGAATGATATGTCTGATCAGGCCCGTAGGAACAGGGGGGGGGGGGTGGGGGCTAGGGGGGGCTAGGCCCCCCCCCAAAGTTGGCAAAAAATGCAAAATTTTCTTAATTTTATACTTAAAATTTTGGGAAAATCCCCCCCCCCCCCCCCCCCCCCCATATGAAATTGCTTCCTACGGGCCTGCTGATTGTCTGACAGATTTTGCCATGTCTGAACTGACATTTGTTAAACAAACAAACAAAAAAAAAAAAAAAAAAAAAAAAAAAACATGGACAAGTAACGAATTTAAAGATTTCAGAACCCCTGCATTATTCCTGTAAACAGAGAAACGTTTTGGGGTGAGTTCATGACGAACGCGAGTTCAACTCGGGAAAGACTTCTAAAAATAATTTCCGCATGCGCATAGAACAATCCATTTGAACGACTTTATCCACTGACGGGTACAAACAAATACACATGTTTAGTAGAATCGAAATTTAGGCCACAAAATGCAATATATAAATCGAAATCGGTTGACATAAATGATAGTCCGTGTTAAAACACTCATACATGGCATAAAAAAGTATATTTTGAGTAAATACACAAGTTTATTTATTCGGACTTGGCTTTTGTTGTTATTGTTCGCCTTTTTGGCGCCATCTAGGAACCCCAGTAACACCAGCGTTGGCCAGGGTTAGTGGAGTCGAGGTCAAAAGGTTGAAATGACGTCACTAGCGTCGAATCCTAGGCTGTTCATATGGAACTCGGGATACCCGTATCGAACCCGCGTTGCCATATGAACTTACCCTTGACGACTTGTAGGAAAGGCTAAAGAAAAAATGCTGATTATCAGCATTTTCTCATTTTGTCTAAATTTGTAAACTTATGTAGATCTAAAACATACAACTACATCTTTGTCAACATCCATTTTATTGTCAGCAGCTCCTGTCAAATTACTAGGCTTCACCTTGTCTAAATTTTTGCTTTTTTTAGAAAGGACTAATGGTAAAAAGATGACTTTAGAAATAATGGATAAAAAGGGGTCCGAAGGAAGATGGTTTGTTTGGCCTCTTTCCCTTCTTGTTCATTCTGAGAGTGGAAATAACTAATTGCTGTTCACATTGCTGCCTTTGATTTTGGGCAGGTATAAAATTTGCTTGGAAAAGGTTCAAATTCTATTAGACCTCATTCAATCAATGACTTATTGTCGAGCCCGCTTGCGGTGAGCTCGACATAGTTGTCACAATGGCGGTTCGGTGTATGTGCGTTAGTGCGTTAGTGCGTGCGTTAGTGCGTGCGTGCGTTAGTGCGTGCGTGCGTTAGTGCGTGCGTCCGTCCGGATGGAGCTTGTCCGGGCCATAACTTCACCATGGATGGAGGGATTCAGAAATAACTTGGCACAAATGTCAAGCTCAGTAAGGCGGAGTGTCGCGTGCAAGAACCAGATTCCAAGCTCAAAGGTCAAGGTCAAACTTGGAGGTCAAATGTCAAAAATGAGAAGATTTTTGCTTGTCCGGGCCATAACTTCACCATGGATGGAGGGATTCAGAAATAACTTGGCACAAATGTCAAGCTCAGTAAGGCAGAGTGTCGCGTGCAAGAACCAGATTCCAAGCTCAAAGGTCAAGGTCAAACTTGGAGGTCAAATGTCAAAAATGAGATGATTTTTGCTTGTCCGGGCCATAACTTCACCATGGATGGAGGGATTCAGAAATAACTTGGCACAAATGTCAAGCTCAGTAAGGCAGAGTGTCGCGTGCAAGAACCAGATTCCAAGCTCAAAGGTCAAGGTCAAACTTGGAGGTCAAATGTCAAAAATGAGATGATTTTTGCTTGTCCGGGCCATAACTTCACCATGGATGGAGGGATTCAGAAATAACTTGGCACAAATGTCAAGCTCAGTAAGGCGGAGTGTCGCGTGCAAAAACCAGATTCCAAGCTCAAAGGTCAAGGTCAAACTTGGAGGTCAAATGTCAAAAATGAGATGATTTTTGCTTGTCCGGGCCATAACTTCACCATGGATGGAGGGATTCAGAAATAACTTGGCACAAATGTCAAGCTCAGTAAGATGGAGTGTCGCGTGCAAGAACCAGATTCCAAGATGAAAGGTCAAGGTCAAACTTTGAGGTCAAATGTAAAAAATGAGTTGATTTTTGCTTGTCCGGGCCATTCCTTAATTTGGCACAAATATTCTTTGGATGGCCCTCTACCAAGATTGTTCAAATTATCTCAATCCGTAAAAAACATGGCCACGTACAGCTACGTGCAGCTAATTTTCGTACTTCTCAGAATGTTCAAATTATTCCGATCCGTACAAAAAATGGGTGCCAGGGGGCATGGCTTATTTTCCTTATATGTGACCCGTCGCGCTAAAAGGGACCTTATAGGATTTGTGAAAAGTATCGACCCTAGTCCGTCTGCGCAGTCCGCGCAGCCTGACTAGGGTCGAAACTTTTCACGTTTAAGTATTTTCTGAATCTAGAATGTTTTCTCTACCTTACAATATTTTCGTTTTCCAAATACGACATCGGATGGACTTCTGCTTGGTCTGGTATATTTCTCGGAATTTGGTTTTATGGACTTAGCATAAGGTCCCTTTTAGCGTGACGGGTCACATATGTATACTCAAATTAATCCATTCTGGTATCTCGTTATAAATACATAGACATGTAATATTTTGTGAACAATAAACTGTCTCACCATGATCCCCATCATTCCAACTTATTTTGTCCCCACTTTTACAACGCCATTGTAATGACAGCTGTAGACATAGGTATGGTCTTCTTTCTTCAAAATGAGCGGGCTCGACATGTTGCCCTTCGGCATCTAGTTTATAAAACCTGCATGTTTTTTTTTCTTTTGATTGTCACATCTAGATATAATTTGAGAATTTTACTAAGTTGGTTGAAATAAACATTAATTTAATTACTGAAAATATGTAAGTATTGTATTTAAAATGAAATTTTCATTTTTTTCCAGGAAGCTGAAAGAAAAATAAAAGATAATATGGAAAAGAAAAAGCCAAGTTTTAAAGCTCCAGCATTTTCAGGTAATAACTCAATGATAATAGAAAGACATGTTATAATATTAAAGAGTGCTCTGAATGACCAAGTCTATTACACAGCATTTTGGCCGTTTAATTTTCAGGAAAAATAATTCTTTACATACATTCTGGTGTGTTTAAGGAGGAAAACCCTTGCACAGTCATGGCGAAGATCGTCGGACCTGCCGACCTGTCCGATGAAATTACATTAGGTCCGATATTTTTTCCTTTCTGTCAGTCCCATTGTCCGACACTAATTTTGAGGTTTGTCTGTATGAAAAGACCAACAATTAACTTAACAAGAATTAAGAGTATAAATAAAAAGATAAAGACCTTTTTTCAATAATCCATGCGATAATCGAGTGAATTTCCATCCCTAGACTAGTGTGAGTCATTCAAAAATGGGCCAGTCAATTACAAAGCATGGGTACATCAGACATCAAAGAATTAGGGGATGTGTTGGAAAGTGTTGGCAAAAAATATTTTGTGAGTTGACCCTTTACTTTTTTTTGATAAAACATAGATGTAACCCTTTACACTTGTCTTTTCTTTATTCTATATACATGTATTTGTGGATCTGTCTTAGTCTGCATTTCTAAAAAAAGATCCAGCTAATCATGAAAAAAAGTTATCAGCAGCTGTCAGTTTGTTACAAAGAAAGTCAAAATATTTTTTAATATGCCATTTTGGTGTACTAAATGGTCAAAAAACTATAAACTGTTAGCATTAGCTCATGACTGATTTTTTGATAGACCAAATTTTCCAGTCTTAAACTCAAGGTCAATAAATACTTTGAAAAATATTGAAAATGTGTCTTATTTTTCTGATCTTTTGGTCTGACAGAATTTCATTCGGTCTGACAGATTATTTAGAATTGTCAGACTGAATGTCTGACAAAAATTTCCAGGTCTTCGCCATGTCTGCTTGCAGGGATAAAGGCTGACAATTTTAACTTAGGGGCCCAGAATAGCAAAATTTGATTCTTAACATTAACACGGCCGCTTATCTACTAAATCACAACATTTTGTTGTGTATGAAAAAAAGTTTAGAGGATATCCGGTTGGCAGTTAGAGGAGCCGACAAATCGGCGGGTGAAAGGTAAGTCTCGTCTTTTAATCGAAATGTTCTTGTTTCTAGCTCGAAAACAAAAAAATCAGAGAATGTCATACAACCCTTTATTCATTTTCACATATTTGTGAGCCCCATCCAAACCCCGATTCCCAGAGATTGAACGGAAATTCATTTTCTCCCGTTGCAAGGGTAGCCCCAATATTGACATTTCGTCAATCCTGATGAGCGTTTGTCCTCTTTCTGAGGATGAATGGCCCAAAACCTGTGTGTATTATAAAATAGTTGTATGTTAATTACATCCTGCAAACACTATTTTAATAACTTACTGTCGATCTTTGAAGAAAATCAGTTCTTCCGGTCAGTTTGTGCGTTCGAGGATAGGTTGTGAGTAAGAGGATAGGTTGTGATTTAGAAAACAGAATGCATTCATCGCATTTAATACCATTTGTCTTTGTTTATATGCGAATTAAGCCAAACCGAAATTCTCTATGTGATATGTCTATCTTCAAAGGGTGAGTGAAATGGCATAACTTATTTTTACGCCCAGTAAATTGATACATCAGGGAAACAGACCTTTAACATTGTCTGCTTGTCTGCCCATCTGCATGTGATAATTTAAAATGAAAATTTAAGTTAAGAGGGCGTTTGTGCGTTCTCTTTTTAAAATACACCTGATATTCTTGTCTGCTACATCTTTTGCTTCGGAAAAGTCAAATATTTAGCCATTTTGGTAATGGGGGGAGTGTTTTCAAAAGTGTTTTCCCAATATGACACAATTTTGGACTGCTTTATTTATAAAGAGTTACAGACGTGAGAAGTATATCGCCGGTGTTATTACAAAACCATGTTACTTCAGCTTTAATCAAGCTGGACTTACGAGTTTTTGCAATAACACAGACGGTATGTTTGAGGGCGTAAATATTGAGGGAAGGGCTGATAATCAACAATTTCTTCTTTCTCTCGATGTTTTCCGAAACTATTTTACTAGGGAGTTATAAAATATATCTTGTATGGGATAGGATTTTTGAAGAAATTTGTATGAAGGAAATTGACTTTCTCTTGTTCCGTTGCTTTTACATGATGTGTAAATGGGATTCTTTAACCCTTTCTCATACAAGGCATGGTATAAAGTACTTATTAGAAAGGGATTGTAAAGTATTGACACAAAAAAAAGAGATAACTGTTAGGAAATCTCTCCATTTGTCTCAGTTTTTTTCTGTACTACTTCTCTTTATAAATCATCTTGGTATTAGTATCCATATGTCGTCTGCAGCATTTTTCAAATTGGCCCAACCTAAAATGTAGCTGTTTTGGAAAGTTTTTTAAAACGTTGGTGGTGTGAAGATATGCCTGTAATCAAACTTTGTAAGTTGTATTTGCAATGATCAAAATATTTACAATATATTTGTTGTTCCAATGCAGGTATGAGATTTCAACACCTTTCCCCATGACAGTCCCTGGTGTGTCCAGATTAGGTGACAAACTCACTGTTTTGAAAACTCGCTGTTTGAACTGGATACAAGTCGTGTCCCTAAATATACAAGTAAAATTTGCTGTAATGTACAGCAAAGAAGATTGTGTCGCCCTTAAAATGTTTCGGCAATATTTGATTTTCTCTGTGTTTTATCAACATTTAAGTTTTTGCTGAATGTATTTTTCTTCCCACCAAATCTTAAATCTGACCGAAATTCCACCAATGACTCTAATAGTGGTCTACCCCCAAGCGAAACACATGCTTTATTGCAATTAGATCCAATGAGCGGTTTATAGCAACCAGAGAACTGCATGATTTTTTTTCAGAAAATTTGAATGGCTTCATGCAAGAAAGATTCCCGTATAGCCTATTTTAGTTGAAATTTTGAAGAATAAAATGTTTGGGAGAAGAGGTTTACACACGGACGCACGCCCGTAATGGGGCCATGCAATTAATCCCACCAGAGGGGGTAAAATAGTAGGGTTAAAAAGAAAAAGAAATATAGATCTACTTGTTACTTAGTTAATCATTAACCTTTTGAAATTTTATTGTATTCAAATCCCAAAATCGGGACATTTTAACCGCTCTAGCTCAGATATTCCTATAATTATTTACAGGGTTTTCCATGACGCACAAATCATGCGTCATTGTCGCAATTTCAAAACAAATGACCCCTTAGAAATTTACCTGAGGGACATTAATGACGCAAGTTTTAAATCCAGATTTTTCTATGATACTTGCATTTGACCCACAAAATAGTAGAAATGACCCCTAACTTTGAAGGCAAAGGGGTCACAATGACCCCCAAATTTTCATGTTCAGGGAAAACCCTGATTTAGTAGAGAATGGTCGGTGTTTCTAAGATCAGACTGCATGTTAGTGCATGCTGATCTTAGTCTATGCAATCTGAAAACACTTAGTGAACAGGAGGAAAAGGAAATATTTATTATTAAAGACATGGTTGAACGGACGCACAGCGGACACAACGCCAGTAAATCATGTAGCTCAAAATAGATTGGCATTGTTTCGGGTGTATAGAGGAAAATTATTGACCCGGCAGAGTGACCTTAACTGTTCACAAAAGTGGAAAAGTTTATTGTCCAGTTTAGATGGAAATGGTCCGTAGTTAATTTACGTAAAAGCGTGCACTGTATCCGTTATACAACATTGTGCCGCCATGTGAAAATAAGATTTTATCTTGTTAAAAGCTACCGTGGTCGGTTACGATCGAAATTTTCAGTAAAGCTAATCATAAAAATAGGCGTTATCTCCAAAAAATGAAAATATTTAGATACAGTTCTCATCTTGGTCATACCCTATAAATCCACAAGCAAAAATTGACAGTGATGTCTATAGTTTTGTGTTTACTGTTTCTAAACCATTAAACTCTTCTCATTTGTACCGTTTACAATGTGCACGTGATAAATGAACAGGTTGATTGGTTGTAAACGATAAACACAATCATACGTCACTTTCAAATTTCGCTGGTGGAATAGTACAGATGGCACAGGCTGACCAGGATCGGCATTTTTGCATATTCAGTTAACCAATTACCATTTTAAGATGACGCAACAAATGTATGCACGTGCAAATACTGTTAAGTCGTTGAATAATATGATTGTTAGCTGTAAATAGCGAAGCACGCGAAGTGTTCGGCAAATCACGAGGGGTTCCGGCACATCTATCACCCCTGGACGATAAGTCTGTTGACCTTTCCGCTTGGTCTGCTCTGCCGGGTCAAATCTCGCCGTCAATAAGATGTAACGCAATGAAAACAATGCGATGTATAAGTTTCGATAAATGCCCTGGTAGAGCAATTCGAAGTATTAGCTAGAGGGGTATTTCTACAGAAATTTGGCAAAACGTGTTCCAAAATTTAAGAATTGGATTAATAAACAATTACAACCAATATGATTCTGGAAATTTGATTTATTTATGCAAATGTGTATGTGTAATAAGATCAGGCTGCATGTATAATGATATTGATCTTTGTCTACAGTGCCTGTAAACGTAACGCTGTATATAAGGATAAGGGATCCGACTGACTGGACTGAAATAACATAACCATATATAACACAATGTAGACATATTTTAACCCTTTTCCCAAAACATGATCGAACTGTTCTGATTTCAAAGCTGCTACTAACCTGCTTAAAAACTTTCCACTGGGAACATCAAAACCAGATCTTGTTTGGGAAAGGATTAATTATGTTAGTGTGCAAAAAAGCATCACTGTCTACTATTTTTGGGGAAAAAACTACGAGAAAAACCATGTTTTGTAAGGAGAATGGTTAATTATTTTTGTGTGGGAATACCCTAAAACGTCTACTATTTTGTAAAAAAAGTGTGTGAAAATATAAATGTTCTACTAGCAATACATAGACCTGTTCAGTTAAAACGATCCTTGAAATTATGTAAGTTGGTCAGCCGAAATTGTATATTCAATACTAAAGTACTATACTTGTGGTACTTTGATTATTAAAGTATACAACACGATTAGCGATTCTTATTGTATGCATTCTGGTCGTTAAACAGATAGGAATTAGACATTCCCCTGGTATGCATTTATCTGGTCTTCAAATGGATAGGATTTATACATTCCCCTATGGCCAAACCGGAAGTATGGACTTTCATTGCAAAAATAAAGCAATGAAAATTTTGTTTACTTGAACTTTTTGCGTTTTCTGGGATTGAATTAACATCAAAGTATACTATGTAGTACTGCTTGAAAAATATATCTATTAAACAGTACATGGGTAGGACATATACACGATTTTCAAGTACAAACAATTATCCTTCATGACGTAATTTCTAAAATTAGAATAAGTATACCACATAAAGTAAGTACTGCAAAAGTGTTCCAGACTAGATGACAAACTTAGATCTGTCATCCAAGTATTTTAGTGGCCCTTTATTTTGGAGTATTGAATAATGCTGACAAAAGTGATAAAGTACGGATTTCACAAAGTTCATCTTTAATGTATGTTACAACTTACAAAATTTATTAATGTATCAATTCGTAGGCCTATATGATTGATGACTTAATATTAAACATGGTTGGAATATTGCACAATACATTGTGTTTTTACTTTGAATAGTATAAAAGTTCACATGAAGACGCACATAGTACAGACAGACAGAAAGAAACACAAAGGATAGTGAATGTTTATATCAAACATTGTTATAAATCTATTATGCATAAGAACCTTGCATTCATGTAGATGAGATAATGTAATATGATATATATAACTGGTGTGTAAAAAGGGTTTTTCTATATCATATCACAATGAACTCGTACTCTGTCAAATTAAAATGACAAAGTGATTCTTAAGTGAAATAAGGGTTTAATCTTTGAACAAGACTAGTCTAGTAATGAGAGTATTTCGGTTTGGCTTAATTCGCATATAAACAATGACAAATAGTATTAAATGGGATGAATGCATTCTGTCTTCTAAATCACAACCTATCCTCTTACTCACAACCTATCCTCGAACGCACAAACTGACCGGAAGAACTGATTTTCTTCAAAGATCGACAGTAAGTTATTAAAATAGTGTTTGCAGGATGTAATTAACATACAACTATTTTATAATACACACAGGTTTTGGGCCATTCATCCTCAGAAAGTAGACAAACGCTCATCAGGATTGACGAAATGTCAATATTGGGGCTACCCTTGCAACGGGAGAAAATGAATTTCCGTTCAATCTCTGGGAATCGGGGTTCGGATGTGGCTCACAAATATGTGAAAATGAATAAAGGGTTGTATGACATTCTCCGATTTTTGATTTTCGAGCTAGAAACAAGAACATTTCGATTAAAAGACGAGACTCACCTTTCACCCGCCGATTTGTCGGCTCCTCTAACTGCCAACCGGATATCCTCTAAACTTTTTTTCATACACAACAAAATGTTGTGATTTAGTAGATAAGCGGCCGTGATTAAGGGTATGGGCATTTTCTCTAAAGTAAATATTCAGGGGTCCAGCCCAAATTCTAGGGGCCATGGGCGACTGGGGCGGGCCCCTGCTAGTCTTTATCCCTCAGACCCTGCCTTGCACAATTTTTTGTTCACTCATTTGACATGATTTAAGTACATTTGTAATTTTCTATGCTTTCGGATATATCCTGAAAAGGGTTTTTTCCTGAATGTGAAAAAGCGGAATTCTTTTATAAATATTCTTAACAATGTCATGAATGGTAAGAATCTTTAGAGACGTTGCATATTAAAATTTTATTTCTATATCATAAGCATAGATCTTCAATCAATGAGTAACAAAGAGCAATATAATTTTCAATGATGTCACATCTATATATCTACACCTTATCCATTTTAGTACCTTCAAAAGTAGGCACTGATAAAACTGCTGCTACCAAAAATGTAAAGAAGGAAATCAAGAAGGATACAGAAATAAAGAAAGACAAGCCCTCTGATAGTAAGAAAGATAAAACCAAAGATGAACAAAAAGGACTTGTCAAGGTAAGAAACTGTAACTTTTGATAGATCTAGATCTATTAAACAATTACAAGACGGCAAAAAAATTGACCAGTCCAAGTAAAAGATGTTGCAGATGGCAATTTCAGCCTGACAGGTTTATGCAATTTTACACTTTCTCTTTTTTCTAAATTCTATGTAGAAAATTTGCTGAGAAATGAAAAAAATGCAAGTAAACAACAAGCAATTTCTTTATTTTCTACATTGTTTACAAAAGCGCTATCTTGTAGGCATCAAAAGGCACTGATATATGTATGTGGTTTAACTTATTTCGCAACATGATGGGCTAGCACACAACTACTGTAAAACCATACACAGTTAAAATCAATTTGTGCCAAAAATGAAATTATCAAAGGCATGATATTAAAAGTAAATGAAGAAGTTTTCAGAGAAAAGTGTGAAGTATGCACACTGTGACAGGCTGATCTTCATTCATTTTGGTATCAAATATGGACTCTTTTTCTCCGGATCTTAGCTCATTAGATAATTTATATATTATACAATAACCATTCATCTCAACATATCTTTAATTTGATCATGATAAATTGATTAAAAGGTAACCAGTCGTATCCAGTACATTTACATGTATTGCAGGCTCTTGGTAGTAAAGTTCAAGCTAAAGAAAAGAAGCTTAAGTCCGTGACAAAGACTGTTTCTGCTGGTGATGGTAGTGCAACTGCTGACAAAGACGGAAGTGGAGACGGTAAAGTCAGCACGGAGGGTACTGATAACAAGGGGAATATTGAGAACAAAGAGAATATTGATAACAAGGAGAATATTGACCTAAATGTGATGCCTGATTGTACAGGAGACAAGGTAAAGGATGAAAACGAAAAACAAACTGAAGAAACAGAAGATGACAAAAATGAAGTGAAAGAGAAAGAAGTGAACGAGACAAAAACACTGTCTGATGATACAAACATCAATCAAAAGCCACCGAAGAAAGAAAAAGTAAAGGTGATTCCATTTTTCTTGTTCTAAGAATTTTCCTTTAACCCTTTCCCAAATGGCAAAGTTTTAGGGTGATCCACTTCAAAAACTGCTACAAATGACAAAATGGATGTTATTGAAGATAGGATTTGTGTAAAATATGGCATAGAAAATATTGAGACAAAAGGAGAAACTGCTGGTTATCAGCAGTTTCTTCTTTTGTTTCAATGTTTTTTCCCAAGTCTTTTCTATTAGAGATGTCAAAACCAGGTCTTGTTTGGGAAAGGGTTAATATCACGTCTATGTAGGAGTTGTTCAGGATGTTGTAGGAAGTTATATTTTCAATTCTTGGGATAGTCTTGTTATTGAAAATACAAGGATATTTTTTTTGCCTGGTATACACTTACATAGCTGAGTAAGATGATCCTAGAAAACAGATGGAAAAGAATGTGAATTGTTTCTATAACCATCTGAAGTCAAGTGGATTTCTTTTCAGTACAATGTTGTTAATAATGAATGAATTACATTGACAACTGACATACAATAAATATTCATGCAACATGATGTTTTTGTTATCTGTATGTGTAACTTTCAGCTTTTCGAAATTTCAAAAGATCAATTTTAAGCATGTTTCATATTTTCATAATTAATTTAAATTGCAGCTTTGCTGCCAAGATAGTCAATTTTGCCATTATATTTCTTTTTCAGACCAATCTGGGTAAAAGAAAGCAAGAAGACTCTAAAGATAGCAAAAAGGAGAAGGCAGCTGAAAAGGTAAATTTTGAAGACAGAAGACTGATCAGCTAAGTAGGCTACTGGACAATTTGTTTGAAATAAATGTTTTTAAGAAAAAGGACAAGCAAGAAAAATTAGTTGATAAACAAAATTCTTGATGATTTATGGTTTCCTAATTTCTTTAAAAAGAATTTAAATATGCTACATATGAATGGCTTTCATGATAGTTTCAAATAAATCTTTCTCTTAATTTGTAGTCTCTCTCAAGGAGACTTTCCTATTTTAATCAATTGTGTAACTTCTGTGTTTTAGAAAGCCGCCCTACCAGTCAGATCACTAACTGATGCAGAGTATGAGGAAATATTTACTGCAACTATAGACAATGCTCGGAATCTGGACCTTGATAGTAAGATACTCCCCCTAATGCCCCCTCCCCTCATCCTTCACAATCAAGAGGTTCCGAGATTGACACATAGTAGCAGAGGTTGTTCTTGGCTTCTCATTGGCTCAAATATTCGGTGCGAGTACTGGTGTGTTATCCAGGAAGCAGAACCAAGATGGAATTAAATAAGCTATCATCCTTATCGATGTAAAATTTAAAAGTTTATATTGTCCAATGGAATTTATGTCAAAGGCTAATAATTTGTGTTGGTCCAAAATAGACTTGTCTGTATCAAAAATCAACTTGTCCGTACAAAACTCATAAACTTTTCAATAGCTTCATTTGTTTATTGCATATCTATTATGACTGTCTAACTATTGTCTACATTTAACTGTCAGTAATTAGTCTACATTGTATGAAAAAATTGTGAGAAAAAGGAAAAAACACTCTTTATTATAACCAGATTTTTCACTTGTCCACGGACAACCTAGCTTTCAAAATCTGCTTGTCCGTACAGGTAAACGGACAAGTTGGACAACTCGGGCAACTTATTTCAGAAGCACTGGCTAAATATTTTCGAGCTCATCATAAGTTGTACCCAGACAATTATTCTAGTATTCCAATTTCCTTTTTATTTAAAAAAATTCTATCTCTAGTTTACCCCTTCCCAAACAACACAATTTTTTTTACTGAAAGCTGCTGTTGGCAACAAAATGGATGTTGAAACAGATTATCAGATAGGATGTGTCTACAATTGTCAATACAGCCGAAGGAGAAAATACTGATCTATATTACTTATTAGCTCACCTGAGCACAAGGTGCTCAAGTGAGCTATTGTGATCACCTTTTGTCCGGCGTCCGTGCGTACGTGCGTCGTCCGTCGTCCGTCGTGCGTCGTCCGTCGTCCGTCAACAATTTCTTTAAATGACATCTCCTCCTAAACTACTAGGCCAATATCAACCAAACTTGGCAGGGATGTTTCTTAGGTGACCCCCTTTCAGAATTGCTAAAAGAATTGAAATCCATAAAAAACTCTGGTTGCCATGGCATCAGAAAAGGGGAAATTTGACTGAATCTCAATACTATCTTTGAACGACATCTCCTCCAAAACTACTTGGCCAATTTCAACCAAACTTGGCTGGAATGTTCCTTAGGTGACCCCCTTTAAGAATTGCTAAAAAAAATTAAATCCATAGAAAACTCTGGTTGCCATGGCATCAGAAAAGGGGAAATTTGACTGAATCTCAATACTATCTTTGAAAGACATCTCCTCCAAAACTACTTGGCCAATTTCAACCAAACTTGGCTGGAATGTTCCTTAGGTGACCCCCTTTCAGAATTGCTAAAAGAATTGAAATCCATACAAAACTCTGGTTGCCATGGCATCAGAAAAGGGGAAATTTGAATGAATCTTAATACTATCTTTGAACGACATCTCCTCCAAAACTACTTGGCCAATTTCAACCAAACTTGGCAGGAATGTTCCTTAGGTGACCCCCTTTCAGAATTGCTAAAAGAATTGAAATCTATAAAAAAAACTCTGGTTGCCATGGCATCAGAAAAGGGGAAATTTGAATGAATCTTAATACTATCTTTGAACGACATCTCCTCCAAAACTACTTGGCCAATTTCAACCAAACTTGGCAGGAATGTTCCTTAGGTGACCCCCTTTAAGAATTGCTAAAAGAATTGAAATCCATAAAAAACTCTGGTTGCCATGGCTTCAGAAAAGGTGAAATTTGACTGAATCTCAATACTATCTTTGAAAGACATCTCCTCCAAAACTACTTGGCCAATTTCAACCAAACTTGGCAGGAATGTTCCTTAGGTGACCCCCTTTCAGAATTGCTAAAAGAATTGAAATCCATAAAAAAACTCTGGTTGCCATGGCATCAGAAAAGGAGAAATTTGACTGAATCACAATACTATCTTTGAACGACATCTTCTCCTAAACTATCAGGCCAATTTCAACCAAACTTGGCAGAAATATTTCTTAGGAGGTTCCTTTTAAAATTTGCTAAAAGAATTGAAATCCTTCAAAAGCTCTGGTAGCCATGGCAACAGAAAAGGAGATTTTCCTCCAAATCTCAATGACATCGTTGAATGATATCTCCTCCTAAACTAACAGGCCAATTTCCACCAAACTAGGCAGAAATATTCCTTAGGAGGTCACATTTAAAAAAATTCTAGCAGAATTGTAATTTATAAAAAAAAACACTTCTGGTTGCCATGGCAACAGAAAAAGAGAAATTACACGAAATCTGTCAGAAGCAATTTCTCAATAACTGCAGAGCCAAATTTGACAAAACTAAATATTTGCATTGCTTATGATATTGCTAAGAGGTACTTTTCTTGGCTTTTCAATATGAAACCTTGTCACAGAAAAAAGGGACTTCTTGTGAAAATCTGCTTATCAGGGGCATAGCATCTACATTTATGCATGGATTTAAAAAAATGTATGGGTAAATGTGTTCTTTACCATGAGTAGATGTTCTATTTGAAATATATATTAAGGTAGGTTCAAGGTCATAGATCTAGGTCAATTTGTAGATTTCTGTTTGTTTGACAGTCTGTATGTTTGTCAGTCTGATCTGTTATAAAACCCAATCTCAGGTGAGCGACCTAGGGCCAACGGCCCTCTTGTTTTTTTCTCTTCTCCTTTTTTGATATCAAAATCATGCTTTGTTTAGGATAGTTGTTAAGATGATTTAGCGAAAGATTGATCTGAATAATAATTGTTAGTTTGTTTAAGGTTTTCAAGATCATTTAATTCTACTTATTGCTTTATCATTTAGAATGGGAACCAAAATGTACCAGTCCAAGAAAAGTTCCAAAACCAAAAGAAAAGAAATACAAGAGAATAGTTGGAAGGCCAAAACCATCTTCACAACCATCTTCACAAGAACTGAAAAAAGTCTGTGAGAAAAGGAAAATAGAAAAAGGTACTTGCAGGTCCTGTTATACCTTTTCACCTTCATAGAAACAGCAAGCCTAAATCCCTTTATGGTTTTCTTTTTGAATATAATTATAATTTAACCCTTTCCCAAACGACAAAATTTTAGAGTGATCCACTTCAAAAACTGCCAAAAAATGACAAAAAAGATGTTATTAAAGATAGGATTTGTGTAAAATCTGGCACAGAAAATATTGAGACAAAAGGAGAAACTGCTGGTTATCAGCAGTTTCTTCTTTTGTTTCAATGTTTTCCCAAGCCTTATCTATTAGGGACGTCAAAACCAGGTCTTGTTTGGGAAAGGGTTAACTAAAAGAAGAACACAAACTTGGCAAAATATTAGACAATATCAGTGATTTTGTTACAAATTTATACGGAAGTCCAGGGACCCACTTGCTCCCAAAACAATGAGTCCAATATTGAAGCATATGAGTCTTTGAAAGACAACATCCATTACACATTGAAAATGTTAGCATTCTTGGACTCACTGAATATTTTTCAATGAGTCCAGAGAAAATGCTGATGATTCTCCTTTTCCTATGCCATTGAACGCTTTTATATAACCTGAAAATTTCTTCATGTGGTAGCATTAATTTGGTAGTCTGTAACACCTTTCATTGTATCAGCCTAAAATATTGTGATTTGGGAAAGGTAAATTTGTCATTAATCTGTCGCCTGATTCTATTATATGCTAGGTGAAGCTGTTAAAAAAGACAAAGAAAATAAAACAGAAACAACATGAAGCTGTCACTAATTAGTAGCCTGTTTCTATTATATATTAGAAGAAGCTGTTATAAAAGACAAAGAAAATAAAGATACAACATCAGCAAAAGAAGCAGACAGTCAACCAGATCATGAGATGAAAGACCCTGATAGTGAAGACAATGAAGAATCTGATCAAGATGAGGCAGAAACTATGGAAGTAGAGGATGAGGTTGTGGGGGCGGAGACTAGTCAAGATGCAGAAAAGTAGGAAAATTTTACTAGAATTATCTAACCAATTCCCATATAAATTGACACTTTTTGATGCTCCACAAGATGAAGGATTTGGAAATCATTGTGGAAAATGAAGAAATTGCTTGTCAGCAATTTCTTCATTTTCTACAATGTTTTCAACCCAGAAAGACCAAAAATGGAAGATCTCAATCACTTGAAATTGTCATTGTCAGCATCTTTAAATTTGAGCAGTCGAAAATTTAGCAGTCTGGTAATTGGTTAACCTTTTCCCAAACAAGATTTTAGGTTGCTTTGATTTGAAAGATGCTGCAGACGACAAAATTAATGGATGATAACAAGAATGGAATTCATGTTCATTATAGCAGAAAAAATATTGAGTCAAAAGGAGAAAATGCTGGTCTTCAGCATTTTCTTCTTTTGCATCAATGTTTTCCCAAACTATTTTTGCTTTGGAAATTAGGACCTCAAAATCAGGTCTTGCTTGGAAAAACCTAAATCATACATTTTATTTTATTTTTTTTCATTATTATCAAAGTTACGCATCAATGTTTGACTGTACACTTAGAAAAAGTGTGGAATTTGAACAGAACTTTGAGTTCTGAATTTTCAGAATAAATACTCAGATTGAGAGCACACCAGTTGATAGTTAAGAGTCTTAAATGGAGGCAGTGTAGACTAAGATCAGACTGCATGTAGATACAGGCTGATCTTTGTTTATGATGTCTGCCTAACATTGTGTGTAACTCAAATTTTCAGAACAGAAGCGCAGGTTGAGAATGAGAGCACACCAGTTGATAGCGGAGATGAGACGACAAAAAATACTGTGCCCATGTCTCCTCCTCACAAGAAAATGAAGCCCAACAAACCTGTCAAAAAGACAAAACTTGTTCCAAAACATCTGCCTTTTGAAAGGAAAGGTAATGTTCAGAAATCAGATTGTTATAGTTGGAAAGATAGGAATGAGCACTGTTTACATACCATAATTATTCTATTAAACGCCTGCGCGTTAATTAGAAACACGGTCGATGAGAAAGTATGGGGTGGGCGTTTATTAGAGGTATTCTAATTTTGTTAATCAAAATTTGCAAACAAAATTTGCGAATCAAATGTCAATTCATTGACTCGAAGTTCAGTAAGTTAGATTTGGCAAAGTTTTGTTACAGTACAGCTCGCACGTTTTTTGCCTAAAACGCTCGCCCACCGCGGTCAAAATAAAATTCGGGTGGAAAACCGCGGCGATTTGCCATCGCGGCCACCGTGTTTCTCCACTCGAAATTTTCACACATCACCGCGAATCGCCGCGATGGGTGGAAAATCGCAGTGATCGCGGCGATCGCGGCGAATCGCCGCGTTCGGGTGGAAATGCCAGGTAAGGCCAATATCATCCTACATGTACAGCGCTAAGTATTAAATGCGTTTATATTATTTTCATCCTGAGAGTGTTTTTAAATTAATTAATAGATCTATTTCAGAAGTAAATAGAAATGTAATTTTAAATACACACAATTTCTATAAAGTTCTATGAAGTCCGGTAATAACTCATCATTTTTGTAAATCAAAATATACATATATTGTTATAGACTATCATATAATAAAGAACACGGTTTTTTCCGCTTCTCTGTAAATTATGTTTGGTTATGTTTGGTTTAATTTAATTGATAGTTTATATAATATTCTGGGTTTTTTTTGCAGATACATGTACATGGAATCGTAAACTGCACGTTGTCCTCCCGGTCATAAATACGAAGTGTCTCTGCTTGAATTACATATCAAAATAATGCGCATTAGTATTTGACTACTTTTCAGTTTACAAAATAAACCATAAAATCTGCGACTGGTATTTAAGGTTCCTTTTTGCCATGTTGGAACTTGTATGCATGTTAAAAGAAACTTCAATATTGTATGCATGACGCTACATTCTTAGTTACGCCATTTCCGAAATTTCTATGATTTGGCACGTCCTATAAAAAATCTTCTCATACGATAAGATGGGTGTTGCTGAAGATCGCCCTGAGTGTGAAGGATACATCACAACAAAAGGAACTAAATATTGAGACACAAGAAGACTAGGGTGATAATCAGCATGTTCTTCTTTTATTTCAATATTTTCAAATCATTTCTACGAAAAAATAAAACAAAGATAAAAGAAAAATAACTTCGAATACGTTGAAAGGAATGCAAAATGGTCATTTTTCCTGTTGAAGTGGAAGAATTATCCACAAACTCATGCAAATAAACAAAAATCAGATCTGCAAGTGCTGTGCATTTTCGATTTTTTCAAAGCCTAATATATATTTAAAACCCAATAATTACGATAAATCAGCCAGGAAATACAGGCTTACCTGTTCACGCAAATCACCGCGATTCGCGGCGAATCGCGGCGAAAAAATCGCGGCGATTCCCGCGATTTCGGGTGGTAAAACTCGCTCGCCGCGGCCGCCGCGTTTTTCCACCCGAATCCACCCGAAATCCAATCGCGGCGATGCACGGAATTAGGCAAAAAACGCGCGAGCTGTACTGTATAAGGACTGCAAAATTTGATTTTTCTATAAAAATCCTTCCATGCAAACAGATTGAGGGCTAGACATTCTCTTTTTCATTGGTTTTGGAAATGATCTTCGTTTATGACTTACATTATTTCAATCTGTAATCGGGGGATGGGCGTTTATTAGAATCACCCTTTTTTGCTAAAATTAAGCTTGAAATAAGCAGATTTTCAGCCCAGATTTTGGGGACGGGCGTTTATTAGAATATGGGCATTTATTAGAATAATTACGGTATGTTATTTATGAGGGTCTTTCTTTGGTAAAGTGCCATAATTGGGGTTCTCATTTTAAAATGCTTAAAAAAGAAAATAAGAAAGTCCTTTTTGAAAAATTGAAGTATATATCATTTAAGTAATAATCAAAGATATACATGAGATGAAATTATGGGTGTGAAAGTACGATAAGTTTGAGAAAAAAAATTATAAGAAAAAAATAATGCCATTTTTGACAAAGAAAATGGGACATGATCACAGTGCTAAATTTCGGAGGAATAAAAGTCACAAAAAGATCGTACCTTAACCCGTATTTTGTTTTCATATTCATTGGAATGGAATTAACTAACCTTAATTTGGTGTATAAATGCTAGAATTAGCCAAATAAGTATGAGAAATAATGTTTGAAATATAACGTGCCGCTCTTAACGTAGTCTGTCCTCCAGCTGGTCCAAATCTCATGCACTTTTTTCTCAGGATAAATAGACTTCGTGTTGCTTGTCATGAAAAAAAATATATAGAAAACATATTTGATAATACAAATCTTTCCTTTCTGTATCGATCTACGATGTTCATAAGTGTCAAAATCGAAAATCATTTAGTGTTGAATTATTTCTGTCTCGTTGTTCGTTCGAATTCTGGAATTTTAAAATCGACCGCGGCCAGTTTAGAGTGGATATTGCGCAATACACAGTATGCGCATGTCTTCTTTGCATCGTTTTGCGTCATTTCCTGTTCTAACCACCGAAAAGGATTATCATGGGAGAGACGACGAAATGTAAATAAAAAGATGTCCTAGGTGGATTAAAGTGGTTACGAGCGAAATATCTGTCCTATGTTCGAGCGAAATTTGATCTTTGAGACTCGAAAGGTATGGCAAAGAATAAACAAGGCCTGTTTCTTTTCAATATTTACCTTTGAATTACCCAATAAATGCTTCTGAATAGAGGTTACCATGAAAAGACGGGCGTTATTTCAGAAAATGCGCAATTTGTACGAACAATGGACAGTTCTCGTCACGGACGAACATTGAGACAGTTTTTTTTTGTAGGAACAGAATGACAGATTTTTTTTAATAATTGTATTATAGCAAAATTGTAAGGAAAAGTTTTATAATCAGTTAATATTAACAGTTTTCAAGTAAACCCTCAAAACTATGCACACAGGAGTCGCCAAAAAGTCAGAAAGAGTCAGAAAATATTTTCCCGTCTTCTGTTCGTACAACACTTTTTTTGTTTTTAATTTTCTCCATATTAATTTAATCTTTTGAATTTTCCCATCTAAATGCTTTTACACTAAAAGTGGATGTCACTGAGTTGAAAAATAGCACAGAAGTCACATTATAGTTTTATTGTTGAGAGTTTGCTTGTGCTTTCTGTCTGTGTGTTTGTACAACATCTGTCTTTGTTCGGCACGACACACTTTGCAATATTTAGATGAAAAAGAAGTGTTTAAAGCAAATTTTTAAGCTAAATCAATGAAAGACCTGTTTTCAAAAGGAATAATTCACATATTGCTCAAGTTTAACAAACACTTTCTGAATATTTGGCAAAAATGGATGTCTCTGTTCGTACAACACTTTTTAACAGCATGCAACTTCAAGAACAAAAAACTAACTTTTCTGGATAAAAATTTATCTTCTTGAATATATTTTTGAAAAATAGAGATAGTTAGCTGTTCTGACTGTGATTTTTGTGGAATTCTAATGATAATGAAAATTCATGTACATTGTCCCATCAATTATGGCACTATACCAAAGAAAGACCCATGACCCCTTCGTTTTGCATAGAATATCAGTTCATGCTGTCTTCCTTGAAGCATTTTTTGATAGATACATGTTTTAGGAAATACATGTAATTAATCTGATGCAGCAATGATAGATACATTGTCTTAAAGGGACATTTCATTCCAATTTCAATTTTTTATACGCCGCCGGAGGCGGACGTATATTGGCGTCATCTTCTCCGTCTGTCCGTCCGTCCGTCCATCCGTCCGTACGTCCGTCCACTTTTCTTGTCAACGCAACTCCTCCTAAGTTTTTGGCTGGATCTTCTTGAAACTTGGTCAATGTTATCACCTCAATTGGTAGATGTGCATGAAGGAAGGATTTTATGGTTCGTCGATTTTTGCCTGAGTTATGTCCCTTAAAAACTTAGTCTCTGGGGCTTATTGAAATTGCAGCCTTGTCAACACAACTCCTCCTAAGTTTCTGGCTGGATCTTCTTGAAACTTGGTCAATGTTATCACCTCAATTGGTAGATGTGCATGAAGGAAGGATTTTATGGTTCGTCGATTTTTGCCTGAGTTATGCCCCTAAAAAACTTAGTCTCTGGGGCTTATTGAAATTGCAGCCTTGTCAACACAACTCCTCCTAAGTTTCTGGCTGGATCTTAATGAAACTTGGTCAATGTTATTGCCTCAATTGGTAGATGTGCATGAAGGAAGGATTTTATGGTTCGTTGATTTTTGCCTGAGTTATGCCCCTTAAAAACTTAGTCTCTGGGGCTTATTGTAATTGCAGGCTTGTCAACACAACTCCTCCTAAGTTTCTGGCTGGATCTTAATGAAACTTGGTCAATGTTATAACCTCAATTGGTAGATGTGCATGAAGGAAGGATATTATGGTTCATTGATTTTTGCCAGAGTTATGCCCCTTTAAAACTTAGTCTCTGGTGCTTATTGAAATTGCAGCCTTGTCAACGCAACTCCTCCTAAGTTTGTGGCTGGATCTTAATGAAACTTGGTCAATTTTATCACCTCAATTGGTAGATGTGCATGAAGGAAGGATTTTATGGTTCATTGATTATTACCAGAGTTATGCCCCCTTCAATCTTAGTCTCTGGGGCTTATTGAAAATTCAGCCTTGTCAACGCAACTCCTCCTAAGTTTCCGGCTGGATCTTAATGAAACTTGGTGGATGTTATTACCTTAATTGGTAGATGTGCATGAAGTAAGGATTTTATGGTTCATTGATTTTTGCCTGAATTATGCCCCCTTCAATCTTAGTCTCTGGGGCTTAATGATATTTCAGCCTCGTGAACGCAATTCCTTCCAGGTTTTTCACTGGATACTTATAAAAACCTTTCTGTGAACACAATTTTTTACAGGTTTTTCAGTGAATATTTATAAATCCTGGTCAATGTCATTTTTTTGTCTCAAGTTTTATAAGTGGCGGCGTATATTGTGACCATGGCACTCTTGTTAAAGTATGTCTTGATGCCAAGATTGGTTATTCTAATGAGTATATAAATACTATTAGTTTTTTTTAAGTTGTTGCCAATAAGCGAGAAACACGCATTTAAAGTTGAGACATAATCGATAAATTGCATATAAATCTGAACTGTTGTCCACAACAATTTGTTCAATTTTAACACAAAAATATAAATTTCTCGTAAACGGCGCAATATTTTGGCTTGAAATTTTCAGAATTTTCATAAGGAAATATGCTCTTTCAGATAGAAATAAAAGTAAAATTTATGACAAAAAATTCTGAAATGTCACTTTAAATCAGCATTTTATTTTATTTCATGATTTTTGTCGAGCCCGCTTGCGGTGAGCTCGACATAGTTGTCACAATGGCGGTTCGGTGTATGTGCGTTAGTGCGTTAGTGCGTGCGTTAGTGCGTGCGTGCGTGCGTCCGTCCGGATGGAGCTTGTCCGGGCCATAACTTCACCATGGATGGAGGGATTCAGAAATAACTTGGCACAAATGTCAAGCTCAGTAAGGCGGAGTGTCGCGTGCAAGAACCAGATTCCAAGCTCAAAGGTCAAGGTCAAACTTGGAGGTCAAATGTCAAAAATGAGAAGATTTTTGCTTGTCCGGGCCATAACTTCACCATGGATGGAGGGATTCAGAAATAACTTGGCACAAATGTCAAGCTCAGTAAGGCAGAGTGTCGCGTGCAAGAACCAGATTCCAAGCTCAAAGGTCAAGGTCAAACTTGGAGGTCAAATGTCAAAAATGAGAAGATTTTTGCTTGTCCGGGCCATAACTTCACCATGGATGGAGGGATTCAGAAATAACTTGGCACAAATGTCAAGCTCAGTAAGGCAGAGTGTCGCGTGCAAGAACCAGATTCCAAGCTCAAAGGTCAAGGTCAAACTTGGAGGTCAAATGTCAAAAATGAGATGATTTTTGCTTGTCCGGGCCATAACTTCACCATGGATGGAGGGATTCAGAAATAACTTGGCACAAATGTCAAGCTCAGTAAGGCAGAGTGTCGCGTGCAAGAACCAGATTCCAAGCTCAAAGGTCAAGGTCAAACTTGGAGGTCAAATGTCAAAAATGAGATGATTTTTGCTTGTCCGGGCCATAACTTCACCATGGATGGAGGGATTCAGAAATAACTTGGCACAAATGTCAAGCTCAGTAAGGCGGAGTGTCGCGTGCAAAAACCAGATTCCAAGCTCAAAGGTCAAGGTCAAACTTGGAGGTCAAATGTCAAAAATGAGATGATTTTTGCTTGTCCGGGCCATAACTTCACCATGGATGGAGGGATTCAGAAATAACTTGGCACAAATGTCAAGCTCAGTAAGATGGAGTGTCGCGTGCAAGAACCAGATTCCAAGATGAAAGGTCAAGGTCAAACTTTGAGGTCAAATGTAAAAAATGAGTTGATTTTTGCTTGTCCGGGCCATTCCTTAACTTGGCACAAATGTCAAGCTCAGTAAGGCGGAGTGTCGCGTGCAAGAACCAGATTCCAAGCTCAAAGGTCAAGGTCAAACCAAACGCCATTGTAATGACAGCTGTAGACATAGGTATGGTCTTCTTTCTTCAAAATGAGCGGGCTCGACATGTTGCCCTTCGGCATCTAGTTGCTTGTCCGGGCCATTCCTTAACTTGGCACAAATGTCAAGCTCAGTAAGGCGGAGTGTCGCGTGCAAGAACCAGATTCCAAGCTCAAAGGTCAAGGTCAAACTTTGAGGTCAAATGTAATTTGGTTTTATGGACTTAGCATAAGGTCCCTTTTAGCGTGACGGGTCTATGGACTTAGCATAAGGTCCCTTTTAGCGTGACGGGTCACATATGTATACTCAAATTAATCCATTCTGGTATCTCGTTATAAATACATAGACATGTAATATTTTGTGAACAATAAACTGTCTCACCATGATCCCCATCATTCCAACTTATTTTGTCCCCACTTTTACAACGCCATTGTAATGACAGCTGTAGACATAGGTATGGTCTTCTTTCTTCAAAATGAGCGGGCTCGACATGTTGCCCTTCGGCATCTAGTAATATCCAATCAATAACCTGGCATCCCTGTGTAAATGACCTACAGTGGGGGCCACATCATATGGTACATGTTTACATTTTGTTCAAACGTAAATAACACACAGTTGTATATTCCAGCAAGATTAACCCAAGACATCTGCATTATGTAACGACCCCACTTCAGCAATGTTTTGTTAAGACGTTCAACTAACAGACTTTGCACACGAAAAATAAGTTGTTTACGTTGGAACAAAATGTAAACATGTGCCATATTTTTATATTGCTCATTTCTGTCATGTTGTTTTCAATATTTATGCCTAAAATTTGCGTATTTATTCAAATGCAACTTGATTGAGAAGGTGGCATTTTGGGTAATAAATAAGTAATATAAATGTCTAATTCATCTATTCATCTTTGTACAATTTTAGGTAATATGTCCAATACAAGATTGGGTATTGCTTAACTGTTGCGCAATTTTCTTTTATTTAAAAGTTATTGCACATTCCCAACAATGCCCCTGGCTCTGTAAGTTGACAATTATTAATTACTTCCTTTTGTCAGGTCTTCATATATAAGCTTTGACCATTTTATAGAAAAGAGAATTAGGAAATCAGTCTTTTTCGATACAACTCTGTGTGCAGTAGCTTTGTGCTAGATAAAATTGTCTGAGTGACTTTACTTTTCAATACTTAAATCTTTGTGAAATTTGGACTGTGTGTTTCTTTGTGAAATCTCTAAATTAATACAGAAGAATACAAACTTTGTGTTAACTTTATTAAAACTTTGGAACCAGCTCTACCGCTTCAGTTATTTGACTTCTTCCTTCCTGTGTCAACGATGTACAACTTCGGAAGTCCCCACATTATGGGTGGTCATTTTACCCCTCATAATAGTTTGGTGGAGAATCCGGGTACCCGACCCCCGGTTATTTCAACAGAGTTCAAGCGAGTTGCTGAATATTCCCCATTTTGTCAGCATGAACAATCAACAGGACTTAAGGAGTTGTTACAAGTGTGGAATGACATATTTGGATTTTCATGTGTGTCCAGCAAAAGGAAGGAAGTGTTATTCGTGTAAGAGGTATGGGCATTATGCTTCTCTATGTTTCAATAGAAGTAAATCAGTACCAATTCCCCAGACCGTACCAAGAAATATGGATCTTCCTGTTACAGATACAAAAGTTTGCTCTGTGAATTTAGATAGTAAAAACAAAATGGACAAACTGTCTGATCAACTGGCTAATTTGGAAAATAAACTTAATCAAACCACAACCAAAATGATTTCTTTACTGGAAGCTGATAATGAATACAAATCCAAGGTAGAACATTTGAACAAAGAGATAACAATACGCAATAGTGATAATTTGGCTCTCTCTGATAAAAACTCAAAGTTACAGATGGAAATTGAAACTTCAAATTCAACGTTAGAAAACACGAAAGATGACATCAAGGAAATAAGTGACCAGCTAACTACTCTCTACATACACCATGTTACCGTAGAAAATTGTAGACATAATTTGGTTAATGTTGTGCAGGAATTATTTAGAGAATCAGGAACTATCCATCGAATGGTATGGGAACTCGGACCTCATGGCAACTGCAAAAAATGTGGATTCGCTGTCCATGGTTGGAAGGACAAATGCCCAGCAAAAGAACGTGAGTGTATGATGTGCAGAAAGACAGGACATTTCACCATAGCTTGTAAACAGATTAACTATGCCCAATTCATGCCAGAACCAAATGATAAGACTGTAAAAGTGCTTAAGAACTGGCAAAACAAACTAGGATAGTTTCCTTCTTGAGAAATTACAGATTCAGGTCGAAAATTGAAAAATAGAAAATAATAGACTTTCGGGTCGAAAGTTAACATAGTTCGGGGATATTTTTATATTGCTCATTTCTGTCATGTTGTTTTCAATATTTATGCCTAAAATTTGCGTATTTATTCAAATGCAACTTGATTGAGAAGGTGGCATTTTGGGTAATAAATAAGTAATATAAATGTCTAATTCATCTATTCATCTTTGTACAATTTTAGGTAATATGTCCAATACAAGATTGGGTATTGCTTAACTGTTGCGCAATTTTCTTTTATTTAAAAGTTATTGCACATTCCCAACAATGCCCCTGGCTCTGTAAGTTGACAATTATTAATTACTTCCTTTTGTCAGGTCTTCATATATAAGCTTTGACCATTTTATAGAAAAGAGAATTAGGAAATCAGTCTTTTTCGATACAACTCTGTGTGCAGTAGCTTTGTGCTAGATAAAATTGTCTGAGTGACTTTACTTTTCAATACTTAAATCTTTGTGAAATTTGGACTGTGTGTTTCTTTGTGAAATCTCTAAATTAATACAGAAGAATACAAACTTTGTGTTAACTTTATTAAAACTTTGGAACCAGCTCTACCGCTTCAGTTATTTGACTTCTTCCTTCCTGTGTCAACGATGTACAACTTCGGAAGTCCCCACATTATGGGTGGTCATTTTACCCCTCATAATATACGATGTGGCGCCAACTGTAGCTTATCTTTGGCCAGTCACTTGTTCCAATACATCTATACTTGTATTGATGTACAATCAGTCAGGGAGGTACTCAAGAAAGGTAAACTAATGAATCTTAGCAAAAGTTGATAAGCAATAGTTGTCTCCCTTCATGAAGGAAAGCTCAAAAGCTGTGCTTCCTGATATAATACACTTGTTTTACGCTCGAACCCCAGATTCGTTGTAAGTATTTTTTAAAGGATAAAAAAATTTATAAGAAAAAGAAAGAAAAAAAAATTCTATATATATAGTATATTAGACAATTGCACTATTGCATGTAATTGTAAAACAAATATTGTAGTAAAAGGAAAGAGTTGCTTGGTGTAGTTACTAGTGGAATGAATAAGTTTACTTCAAACTGTTAAACCTTAGAATAAATCTTAATTTTGACATGATTCCTTTGTAAAAGAAAAAAAGTTTGAGAAACGTACCGGTAAAAAAAGTAAATGCTGATAGCTAAAATTTTCTTTAGCCTATTTTTTTCCTTGTAATTTTACACACAGATCCTGTATTATCAACACCAACTTTGTTGTCTGAAGTAGATTTCAAATTGGGCCAGTCTGAATTTTTGCTATATGGTACTGTTGTATCTTTTGCAGAAAATAAGAAAGCTGTAGAAAATAAGAAGGTAGAAAAGAAGGAAAAGATCAGAAAGATCCAACATTTTGAGGAAGAGAAGAAGATTGAAAGCCCTGACATTTCAAAGGTATCTTCCAAAAAGTCTGGCAGAAGAAAGGAAATGATATCGAGAAATGTAGAAGTTAAAGGTACTTTATATTTTAATTATCAGTCAATGCCTTCATTTTATAACAAATCCAAAGTTTCTGTCACTTATATGCAATCAATTGATCCCTAGTCACGGTCATTTTAAAGGGAGATAAATGCACAAGTTAAATACAGTCAAATCTCTTTATGTCGAACCTCCCTTAGCCGAAGTTCTCCCTAAGTCGAAGTAATTTTCAAGTCCCGATTATTTTGCTCTTTATTTCTATATATTTCAACCTCTATATGTCGTTTTCTCTTGCACGAATTTCCTCCTTACGTCGAACCAATTTCGAGGTCCAATCACCTATATTTGCACACATTCACACCTCTACACGACGAACTTGAAACTTACATGATGACAATTGCAATTAAGTTAGTTTTCACACCTTTCTATCCGTCAACTGGATTAATCAACACAGGTGTTGACCTTTATCGAATATTGATTTTAACCTGATTGTGTTTGATTCTTTGTATTACAGTTGAGGACGTCAAAATTATGTGGTTTAAAAATTAGAGTTTATTGCGGGTTTACGCCGTTTTCAACGTCTATGGTAATATCGCGCGGCTGGAGCACCTAACCACGGATTCCTGTCGTTTCTCATATCAGTACTACCACAACACCCTGACCGTGCCTCTGGCTGCTCCCCCACATAGGTTCATGATGTCAAACCATTGATGAGTTACATTTTTGTCAGAAAGGGTATTTGCCGCGGCTGGGTATCGAATCCGGGACCTCTCGAATGAGAAGCAGATGCGCTACAAAATACGCCATGTCTGCGGCCGTTTAATAATTTGAAAGAAAAAGGCTCGAGTAATTTTATATAGCGTTACATTTGCAATTAGCAATGACGACAGAAGGATCTTACGCTAATTCCACCTAGGACTTGTTTGGTGAAGGACCCGATCAACCCGGGGGGATGGAAAGAGGGGTGGGGGGGGGGGGGGTAACCAGAAACTCCGACTGACATGACGTGGCAATAAAAGCGATGATGACCGCTTGTCTCCAAAATATCCCTTTGTCGAACATTCTATACGTCGAAGTTTTCTCGTAGGTCCCATAAAGTTCGACATAGAGAGATTCGACTGTAGTTTTTAATTGTTATTGAATTCAATAGACTGGTCTGACAAGACATAGATACAAATTTTTTATTCTCCCGATTTTTTTTGGCGGGTGGGTAGGTGTGTTTGTGGGGGGAGTACAAAGTGGCCACTCTGTGAGTCTGACAAGACATAGATACAAATTTTTTATTCTCCCGATTTTTTTTGGCGGGTGGGTAGGTGTGTTTGTGGGGGGAGTACAAAGTGGCCACTCTGTGAGTCTGACAAGACATAGATACAAATTTTTTATTCTCCCGATTTTTTTTGGCGGGTGGGTAGGTGTGTTTGTGGGGGGAGTACAAAGTGGCCACTCTGTGAGTCAGTCCATCTTGCTGTCCCTCCATCCATCCTAACATCCTAAATATATATGCCAGTTCTTCACAACTCTTTTGACCAAATTTGATGAAACTTCATGAACTGAACATTTCCAAGAAACTACTTTTTTGTTTTTCTCTCATTTCTTTTGATCTGATGGTCAAAATTTTAGTAACCTTTGTACCTTAGTAATTAATCAGATATTCTATGCCATAGACTACTTATATTCTATGTGCAGAAAATGAGAAAAGGGGGGCTTGATATTTTTTATGACACTTGTTCTCGGAGAATATTATTATAGACCATCTTTGATGGCTCTTGTTGGTCTGAGATGTTTGGTATACACTATACACATACAGGACAGCTATTTCATAATTTATTGGTCAATTGATATTTGGACTGAGAACAGGAATCAGTCAATCTTATTGTGCAAACACATTATAGTAAGTTGTTTCCACCCTAGGTACCTGGGTGCAGTGTTGCAGAATGGAATGTAAGAAGTGGAGATACCTGCCAAATGTGTCAGAGCCTTCCAAAATACCTGAATACTGGACTTGTAGCATGGATACAAGTAGGTGGTTGGCTGATTGTACTGTACTACTGAATCAGAGTTCTGTCTTAACCCTCTCCCAAACAAGACCTGGTTTTGAAGTCCCTAAAAGAAATATCTGGGGAAAACATTGAGACAAAAGAAGAAACTGCTGATAACCAGCAGTTTCTCCTTTTGTCTCAATAATTTCTCTGGTATAAAATGTACTCAAATTATGTCTTTTAACAACATCATTTTTGACTGTGCAGAAGCTTTTAACCCTTTCCCAAACAAGACCTGGTTTTGACGTCCCTGATAGAAAAGGCTTGGGAAAACATTGCGACAAAAGAAGAAACTGCTGATAACCAGCAGTTTCTCCTTTAGTCTCAATATTTTCTGTGCCATATTTTACACAAATCATGTCTTAAATAACATCCATTTTGTCATTTGTGACAGTCTTTGAAGTGGATCACCCTAAAAATTTGTCGTTTGGGAAAGGGTTAAAATGGACAAACCTAAAATTTTGTTGTTTGGGAAAGGGTTAAATAGCAACGCCTGCCTTCAATATTTTAACCCTTTCCCAAACAGCAAAATTTACGGCGATCTAATTCAAAACCTGCTGTATATGACAAAATGGATGTTTATTTCTTTTTGCATTATAGCTCCAGAAAATATTGACGCAAAAGGGGAAAATGCTGGTGAACAACATTTTCTTCTTTTGCCTTAATGTTTTCTCGAGCTTTTTCTAATAGGGACATTCAACATTCATAACTTGGAGTATTCCACAGATTATTTCTCAAACTTTATGTATGTTTTTCTGCGACCATTCAGTTGTCCATCTGCCCAATTGTAATTCAGTGAAGCTTTTAGCTTATAATTTGTCGTATTTTAAGAGTATATTCAATTTCAGGAGAGAAGTACAATAGCTGTGAGAAGGCAGAAGAAGCGTATGATGAATCTGATCATATCTACACTAAATACTGTGAGGGGTCCATTGTGATGGCCAAAATGCCAGGATATCCTTGGTTTGTAATATGACTTTCACATTGTCTTTTGCTTTTTACATGTATTTTAACCCCTTCCAAAGCAAGGCATGAATTTTACATCCCTTATAGAAAAGCCTTGAGAAAATATTGACACAAAAGAAGAAAATGCTGATAATCAGCATTTTCTCCTTTTGCCCCAATATTTTCTGTGCTAGTATATTTTACAAAAATCTTATCAATGTTGATTTTGTCATCTGCAATTACCTTCAAATTATTCCGTTTGGAAGAGGGTTGAATTAACACGCACACTAGACATAACAGTTTTAAAGACCATATTTATACCCCCCACAACAAAGTTATGGGGGGTATACTGGAATCAGGTTGTCCGTCCGTCCGTCCGTCCGTCTGTCCGTCCGTCCGTCCGTCCATGGACATAATCTTGTGTCCTCTTCTCCTCCCACAGTTTTTGACCAATTTTTCTGAAATTTTATCAGGATGTTCCCTATCATATGAAGTTGTGCACCTGCAATTTTCATCTTGATCCAGTCATTAGTGTCAGTTATGCCACTTTGAAGTTTTTATGGGGGTGGACATAATCTTGTGTCCTCTTCTCCTCCCACAGTTTTTGACCATTTTTTCTGAAATTTTATCAGGATGTTTCCTATCATAATTATGAAGTTGTGCACCTGCAATTTTCGTCTTGATCCAGTCATTAGTTTCAGAGTTATGTCACTTTGAAGTTTTTAATGAGGGGGGGGGGGGGGGGGGGGGGGGGGGGGGGGGAGGAGTCAAAATTTACAATTTCGTTTCTGTGTTCTAACTTGAGAACCGTTTGACCTAGGATCATGAAACTTTACACAGTTGTTGCCCATGACCCAAGGAGGTGCCCTATTGTTTTCAGGTCACCAAGTTCAAGGGTTAAGGTCACAATTGGACTTTGTTTGAAATCCATTTCCGTATTCCAACTAAAGAACCTTTTGACCAATAGCACTTTTTCAGTGACAAGACGCTAGTGGGGGTATTTGTCCGCTTTGCGACAGTTTTAGTTTGTCAAGGTCATCCATCAAGGTCATACTGGAAAAAAAAAGCAAAAACGGTAAACCCTTTCAAATTTCAATGCCTTTTATGGATGATAAGTACAATTCTTGCAACAATGTAATATCTTACAAAGATTAAATATTCAACCCTTTCACAAACAAGACCTGGTTCTGATGTCCTTAACAAAAAAGACTTTCGAAAACATTGAGACAAAAAAGGAAAATGCAGATGATCAGCATTTTCTCTTTTTGCCTAAATATTTTCTGTCATATCGCACACATATCCATTCTTTATCAACAACCATTTTGTTGTCTGCAGCATCTTTCAAATAGGAACACCGGTATTTTTATATGCCCGTCGAAGACGGGACGTATTATGGGATCACCTGTGGCGTCCGGTTGTCCAGCGGTGTCCACTTCTTTGTCCGGAGCATAACTCTGTTACCTTAAGTCCAATTGACTTTAAACTTGGCACTTATATGCTTCTCATCAATATGGAGTGCTGTGCACAAAAACCATAGCTCTACCTGGCCTATTTCTTTAGTTATTGCACTTTGTTGTTTTTCATACTTGAATCTTGTCCGGAGTACATCTCTAAAAGTATTTTAGCTAGGATCATGAAACTTTATGAATGTATAGATCTGACCAAGGGAGAGTGTAGAGCACAACAACCATAACTGTACCTGACCTATTTTTTGAGTTATTGCCCTTTGTTGTTTTTTGGCCTTGAAGAAGGCCAAATTTAGCATGCCATTTTTCTCAGGGCGTGCAGAATCACTAGTCGGCCTTATCTTGTGAAAACGTTGAACGCAGATAGATAGTGTTCTTGCCCGATGAAAAGTAGATCGGAACTGGATTAGATCTATAGATACTAGTATACTACTTTATGCAGATTTTGTAAATTTCGACCCATGTACATTACAAAAGAAGTAAATACAAACAAGCGGCGATGAAATGATTTTCATGATTTTTTTTATCCCCGTCTCGATCTGCGCATGGGTTGGCACCCCCCCCCCCCCCCCCCCCCCCCTCCGGGAAAAGTCCCTGATTCCGCGCTTGAATATTAATACGCGTAGATCGACTGAAGACGATGAATCTTCCCGTAAGATCAATTACGGAAATGTATAGCTCTAAGCACTGGGGTTTTGCTTTGTAATGCTTATATGGGTATGGCAATTTGTCATTCAACCAAATGCATTTTTAAAACACTCAACGTATTGCGGCATATTGTAATCTCTTACTTTGCTAATTATACGCCCGTCGAAGACGGGACGTACTATGGGATCACCCGTGACATCCGGCGTCCGGGCGTCCGGCGGCGTCCACTTCTTTGTCCGGAGCATAACTCTGTCACCTTAAGTCCGATTGACTTTAAACTTGGCAGTTATATTTTTCTCGTCATTACGGAGTGCAGTGCAGAAGAACCATAACTCTACCTTGCCTATTCTTTGAGTTATTGCCCTTTCTTGTTTTTCATACTTGAATCTTGTCCGGAGTATATCTCTAAAAGTATAATAGCTAGGATCATGAAACTTCATGGGTGTATAGATCTCAACAAGGGGGAGTGCAGTGCACAAGAACCATAACTCTACCTGGCCTATTTTTTGAGTTATTGCCCTTTGTTGTTTTTCATACTTGAATCTTGTCCGGAGTATATATCTAAAAGTATAATAGCTAGGGTCATGAAACTTCATGGGTGTATAGATCTCAACAAGGGGTAGTGCAGTGCACAAGAACCATAACTCTACCTGGCCTATTTTTTGAGTTATTGCCCTTTGTTGTTTTTCATACTTGAATCTTGTCCGGAGTATATATCTAAAAGTATAATAGCTAGGGTCATGAAACTTCATGGGTGTATAGATCTCAACAAGGGGTAGTGCAGTGCACAAGAACCATCACTCTACTTGGCCTAATTTTTGAGTTATTGCCCTTTGTTGTTTTTCATACTTGAATCTTGTCCGGAGTATACACGGTGGGGATTATGCATGCTGGGTTTGGTAAATCTACGGAAAAATTTGCCTGGCTTCAGGTAAGACATTTTGCAATAACTTCCTTATTTCTGCGTCAATTCAAAAACGGTTTGTTGCATGTACCCCGCCTTACTGAGCTCTTTCCTTCGATGTATGCTTTACACGAAACCTGTTTGTACTTTTTGCGAAAAGTGATCCCAACCGACCAGAAAAACGACAAAAAATCTGATCGTTTTTCAGGTCAGTTGGAATCAATTTTTGGGAAAAATATGGGGAGTTTTCAAATAAGTAATACACCTGAGGAAAGCGCTCAGTAAGGCGGGGTACATGCAACAAGCCGCTTGAAAATTGACACAGAAATAAGAAAATTATTGCACAATTTCCTACCTGAAGCGTGGCTTATTTTGCCGTAGTCGTTATCATTTCGTTTTCTGGTCAGTTGGGATCAATTTTTAGAAGAATTAAAAGGATACCAAAAATAATCCATGTATCCGAGGAAAGAGATTTTCAAGGCGGGGTACATGCAACAGACCTTTTGAAAATCGACAAAGAAATAAAGGAGTTATTGCAAAATATTTGACAAGATTCGAGATTATTTTTGTCCGTATTCGTTATCCATCCCAGCATGCACAATCCCCACCGTGTATATCTCTAAAAGTATAATAGCTAGGATCATGAAACTTCATGGGTGTATAGATCTCAACAAGAGGGAGTGCAGTGCATAAGATCCATAACTCTGCCTGGCCTATTCTTTGAGTTATTGCCCTTTGTTGTTTTTCATACTTGAATCTTGTCCGGAGTATATCTCTAAAAGTATAAAAGCTAGGATCATGAAACTTCATTGGCATATAGATCTTATCAAAGGGGAGTGCAGTTCAAAAGAACCATAATTCTACCTGGCCTAATTTTTGAGTTATTGCCCTTTGTTATTTTTCATACTTCATTTTTGTCCAGGGCATATCTCGGAAAAGTATAATAGCTAGGACCATGAAACTTTTATCAACCTGCTCCCCCTGTTGACATAAAGCAGTGTTACGGGCGTATCTTGTGACAGTTTGACACCTTGTTAATATTTAAAGAAACTCGTTCATTGCAAAATTTTCCGTAACTGTTCGTTTTTTCCCCGCGAAAGAACTATTGGGTCCATAGAAATACCGGAACACCATGGAACGCATAGTAATTACCGGAACACACGGAACGCGTCAGTGATTACCGATACACACTTGAAATATTTGGTTTTCCAATTCCAGGGCTTTTTCCAGGTATTTTGGGAAAGGGCCCCTAGCTCAAAATTGGGAAAATTTTATCGACAAAATGCCAAATTTGGGAAAAAAAAATAGAACTTGTAGATCTAACCAGTATCTTAGTTTAATTGAGTGAAAACATGTACCAGAATTCAATCAAAACTCACCAACAAGACAAAATCATGTTGAAATCCTGCATTTTTTTTATATATATTTTTGCCTAATTCTATCCTAAACATGACTTAGTTTTGACAATCATGTTAGAATAGGCTTGGTAAAACATTGAAGCAAAAGAATACAATGCTCATCAATAACAAGCATTTTCTCCTCTATGTTTTTAGTAACATTTATTTTGTTGTCTGCACTAGCTTAAGAATTGGACCACTGTAAAAATTTAGTTGTCTGGGAGAGGATTAAATATTTCATGAAACTGAAAGTACTCATGATCAGCAGAACTAAAATACCCCCCCCCCCCCACCCGGTCATCTTATTCTTGAAAGTTAGTGTTAAACTATGTAAATGAATTTACTTAAATTTAAAATCAGTTTTCAATGATATTTAGCTGAAAAATTTGGATCTTTGGTCATAATACAGCTTTAATTTTCCTCCTTTCAATTCTTTGTTTACATCGCGAAAACCCATGACATTAAGCTTTTTATAACTGTTTCTGTTTTTCCCGAGAGCATAAAACAGTCAAAACAATAAAACTTCAAGTAGATAACAAGATCAGACTGAATTACCGAAGAATCCTTTGGGATTTTTTTAATATACAGTGCTAATTAATTGACAATTCACAACCGCGAATTTACGATCGGCGATTTACCTGAATGAATGGCTACTGTCTAGATGTAAAACTCTTTACTCTCTACATCAGTACATTGGATTGGGAATTTTTCTTCTGAATTGGGAAAAATAGGGGCCGTTTTGGATTGGGAATGGGGCCGAATATCGGCCCCTACGGAATAGGCGAAAAAGCCCTGAATTCCGTAGGTAACAGTAACGATTTGTTATTCTTTAATCTGTATTTGTTAACTTTGTTATTTATATATCTATGTATTTGTATGTGTTAGATAGTTGTGTTTTAATAGGCAGATTCATTATTTAATAAGGTTCTAAATGATATATTGTGAATATATATAGAAATAACATCACGATTTGTCGGCAATGATTTAACTTCATTTAATAAATCGTTATCCAATCCATTGCTTCATCTTGATTGTTTGAACAAGATATGAAATATGGAATTTACCATTATCTCACCCATTCCAAAATGTAAAAACTTTTGACTTGTCAAATTCCAAAGCTAATGCAGACGACATAATGAGCATTAACAAATTTGGAAATTGTGCTCAATATAGCAAAACAAATACAGAGCAGAACATACATTTTCTAATTATGCCGCATTGTTTTCCAAAAAACATATTTTACCAGAGGTGTAAAGAAATATTACAAGATATACAGTTGATCTATTGTCAAGGTCATCTCCAATCTTTCTCTAGAAACAGGTATTGTCCCCACAGATTAGAGAAGTAAAACAGTAGCACCCGTCTATAAAAAGCTGTCCAAAGTATAAAGCCAGCAACTATATGCCAATCTCTTTAATCTGCATAGCATCAACAATTATGGCGCGCATCCTGATAACAAACATCATGGGCCACTTTGATAAGAATAATCTACTTAACCAGTACCACCATGGCTTCAGAGCAAAACATACCTGTGAATCTCAATCGATTAGCCTTACCCAAGAAGCATACGATAATCTTGAAAATGGTCAACAAGCGGATATATACTTGAAATGGATTTTAGTAAGGCATTTGATTTGTAACCACCTTCCTATAGCCGTCTTAGATTGCTACTACGCTCAGGGGCTCAGGGTCGCCCTACCACAGCATGCTGCGGCCCTACCCAGTAGCAAGTAACCGGTTGATGGGTGTACATAGTTTTAACTGTACCGTATAGACTTTTAGCTGTACATAACCAATGGAAGAGGTGATTGTCTCATCCCATCGTAGGTCAAATATACATTCTATGAAGAACCCTGATCTAAACCAGAAGAAGAAGAAGGTTAATCACAGCAATTAAATATCCAATATTGAATAAGCTGGGCGTCCTTCCACTGATCTCAAGATGGACATAAACCTTCTAAAAGGATCGTTCCCAAAGAGTAGGTATTGATGATCACTCATGAACTACTCTACCCGTTCTCTTAGGCGTCCCTCAGGGTTCAGTGCTCTGTCCATGTCTTTTCTTAGTCTATTTAAATGATCTGCATGTGTTCAAATTCTTCAAGGCCTTCAGCGCTTTCAGCGCTTTGATCATACTTGAATCTTGTCCAGAGTATATCTCTAAAAGTATTATAGCTAGGATCATGAAACTTCATGGGTGTATAGATCTCACCAAGGGGGAGTGCAGTGCACTAGAACCATAACTCTACCTGGCCTATTTTTTGAGTTATTGCCCTTTGTTGTTTTTCATACTTGAATCTTGTCCGGAGTATATCTCTAAAAGCATTATAGCTAGGATCATGAAACTTCATGGGTATATAGGTCTCACCAAGGGGGAGTGCAGTGCAAAAGAACCATAACACTACCTGGCCTATTTTTTGAGTTATTGCCTTTTGTTGTTTTTCATACTTTAATTTTGTCCAGGGCATATCTCGAAAAGTATTATAGCTAGGACCATGAAACTTTTACCAACCCGCTCCCCCTGTCGACATTAAGCAGTGTTACG
This sequence comes from Fragum sueziense, assembly GCA_963680895.1. Classification (NCBI taxonomy): domain Eukaryota; kingdom Metazoa; phylum Mollusca; class Bivalvia; order Cardiida; family Cardiidae; genus Fragum; species Fragum sueziense. The sequence goes on from OY804604.1 coordinate 27,082,769, forward strand.
GGCGTATCTTGTGACAGTTTGACACCTTGTTTGTCATTTGGGAAAGGGTTAATTTCTTTATTGATCTTTTTCAAAAGGTGGCCAGCTATGGTGGAGGTAGATCCTGACTATGATGTATTCTGCTGGGTACATGAAGACAACTCTATGCTACCTGTAGGTACAATTCTATTATATACTCTTGGTTGGTTAAAACCCATAACCACACAGTGACTCCTTTTGACTCCCCACAAGATAATGGCTTTAGAAAACATTGTGGAAAATGAAGAAATTGCTTGTCACAAGCAATTTCTTCATTTCCCACAATGTTTTCTACACAAAAAGACCAAAAAATGTAAAATTTCATTCACTTGAAATTGTCGTCTGCATCACCCTTGGATTTGGACTAGTCTGAAATTCTGCCGTTTGGTAATGGGTTAAAGCTGGAAAATATTTGTTTCTTATTTTATCTTATTTGATAAAAAAATCAAAATTAACTTGGGGTTATCAGAATTTTAGGTAAATAATCTGTATGCATCACACTAGTAAAGATTTAGCAACATGAAGTTACTAGCCGTAGTTGAAATTTTCAATCTGAATTTCAATGGCTGTAAATTTGTACAATATTCTCCATTTCAGACCCACTACCATGTTGTATTCCTTGATGAGAAAGTATCAAGGACCTGGGTAAGAGCTGCACAGGTCCTCCCCTTCGATGGTGATGAAGAGAGAATAATTGTACAAGACAAATTGAAAGTAATTTTGGCTATTGATTATTAGTTCTCTAGCATAAGATGATTAGGTCTTTATGAAATAACTTTTCAGTTTTCACATAGTAAATAATCACAACAAATACATCTTTCATTTATTTTCAATGATAATTCTTTATGTTACATGGTTCGCACAGGTCTTGAAAAACCCTTGAATTTGACCTTAGCCTTATAAAACCCTTGAAAATGGATATGAGCCTTGTAAAACCCTTAAAAAGCAATTCTGAGCCCTTAAAAAACCCTTGAATTCTATTTCTCTTGTTTTGTACGTAAATCATTTTAAGCTGTCTTTTAACACATATGGAAAATTGTTTTTATGCAATTCCAAAATCCATTTATAAAAAGACATAGATAGGAAAGGATTAACAATAACTGAATTTTTTGTCTGTGGAGAAATTACAAAAAAATAAAATCAGTATGGGAACATGTGTGTTCAACAAATGTTGGTAAACAGATCAAAAATACAAAGCATGGGTCTGAGAATTTAAGTTGGACAAAGCGATAAAAGAACCATGTTTGCGCTTTGATTATTGAATGTTAGTAGCCCTTGAATTTCATTGTCTAGTCTTTAAAAAACCCTTGAAAAACCCTTGAATTTTCTCATCAAAATTTTGTATGAACCATGTGTTAAATTGAGTTTCACAAAAACAAATATAGGGCTTTATTGATTAGTTTCTCTAGTACTGAAGAATCTGTTCTTAAGAATTAAGCATTTTGTTCCACTGTCTAAAGCTGAAAGTAATAGTGTAAATAGTTCTTTGAATCTAACATAAGAATAAAAAATAAGAATAAAAAAACAAAACATGTTATTGTTTAAATGACACAATTTCAGTCCAAGAAAAAAGGACCCTCATACGAGAAGGAGCTGAACATTGCCAAGAAAAATGCTCTAGAGGCCCTGGATTATCCAATACAGGTAAATGAGTGTTCACTTAACCCATTACCAAGCGACACTTTTTAGTGGTAGTCCAATTTGAAAGCTGGTGCATGTGACAAAATAGATGTTATTAAAGATAGGATTTGTGTAAAATATGGCACAGAAAATATTGAGACAAAAGGACAAACTGCTGGTTTTCATCAGTTTCTTCTTTTGTTTCAATGTTTTCCCAAGGCTTTTCTGTTAGGGACACCAAAACCAGGTCTTGTTTGGGAAAGGTTTAATTAAGAGGGATAATAAATTAAACTTTTTGTCTCATTCAATATCATTGTAATATCCCTTGGATTAAAAAGTCATGTTTTTTTATTATACGCCCGAAGGGTCGTATTATGTTATGGCCCCGCTCGTCTGTCTGTCCGTCTGTCCGTCCGTCCATGAGCAATTTCTTGTGTGCGCAACTCCTCCTACAGTTTTGATCGGAATTCAATCAAACTTGCCACAATGAATCTCCATAGTGTCTAGTTGTGCATCCTGCTTACGGAATTTAATGAACTATTTTCGTTCTTGAATTATCCGCCCTTGAATTAAAAAAATGCCCATTTTCTTGTGTGTGCAACTCCTCCTACAGTTTTGATCAGAATTTGATCAAACTTGCAACAATGAATCTCCATGGTGTCTAGTTGTGCACAGCGCTTACGGAATTTAGATAACTGTTTTCGTTCTTGAATTATCTGCCCTTGAATTTAAGAAAAAAATGCCCATTTTCTCAAAAATGTCCATTTTCTCCTGTGTTTAACTCTTATAGTTTCAACCAGAATTTAATCAAACTAGCCACAATGAATCCCTATGGTGTCTTGTTGTGCAAACAAAATTTTGATAAGTTTTAATTTTTGAATTATCTGCCCTTGAATTGAAAAAATGCCCAATTTTACTGACAAGCCCCTCTCGGGCGTATATGCGCCGCTTTGCCAAGCTCTTGTTTTTTATGCCAATAACAAACACAGGCAAACATTTTAATGACACTGGTGGGGAACTCGGCCAAAGCAAGGGACGTTTTTTTGCAATCAATGTATTCCGTCGGTGTTGTTATAAAATCTCGTAACTACGGCTGATATAAAGCCGTAGTTACGAGATTTTATAACAACACCGTCAGTTTGTCAATACAAAACGGTAAACCTGGTTTGTTCTAAAGTTTTTAGAACAAATTCATTGTCATTAGAAAAAAAATCTATAAACTCACATTTAAACGTAAAATATGTATACCTTGTTGTAGCGAAAATTGTTTTAGTTCACCACCAGTGAATGAGTGTTCACTCAAGAGGGATAATAGATTAAACTTTTTGTCTCATTCAATATCATTGTAATCTCCCTTGGATTAACAGTCATGTTCTTCTTTTTATGCCAAGGCCGCGGCCTTAGCGCAGTTGGTAGCGCATCTGACCCTCATTCGAGAGGTCCTGGGTTCGATACCCGGCAGCGGCTAATACCCTTTCTGACAAAATTGTCACCCACCAATGGGTTTGAAATCGTTAACCTAAGTGGGCGAGCAGCTGGAGGCTCGGTAAGGGTGTTTTGGTAGTACTGGTTTGAGAAACAACAGGAATCCATGGGTAGGTGCTCCAGCCGCCGCGATATGACCCTGGTAGTTGAAAACGGCGTAAAACCCCAATTAACTCAAACTCTTTTTATGCCAATAACAAACACAGGCAAACTTTTTGATGCAAGAGTTAGACATTTTAAGACAGAAATGAACATTCAACAATTGCTACAGTAAAAAATGCACCTGCATGACTATTTTTCTCTTAGCTATTTGTATTGTTTCTGTCTGTGACAATAAAAAGTAAAACACACAGAAGAATCATTATACGTTTATTCTGTATGTTTCCCAGGACAGAATCAAGATGTTTGGATTTGCAACCAAGTTCAAGGGTCAATGGAGCACTGAAGATCTCAGAGGTAGTGACACTTTATTAGAAGTTTTTCAGAAATGGTTCATGTTTAGGGTTGGATGTAAAACAAAATAAGTTTCTCACATATAATACATTACAGAAGAGAATTTAAACCCTCTTCTAATCAATTTTTGGGTCTCTAAAATGTTTAGTTCCCTCATTGAATATCGTGTTGAAAGTTGGAAGAGATGCTTATAACAAAGGGAATCAAATGAGTAACCCTTTCCCTTGTGGAGAAACCTTTGAAAAGCATTGAGAGAAAAGCCGATAACAATCATTTTCTTCTTTTCTCACAATTCTTTAATGTACATATTTCTTGTCTATCTAGATAACATTTATTTTGTTGTCTATTTTGTAATATTTCAAATCAAAACAGTCTAAAATTCTGTCATTTGGGAAATGATTAAAATATTTTTTTTATTTGAAGGGGGGTCATTTTTATACGCCCGTCGAAGACGGGACGTATTATGGGATCACCCGTGGCGTCCGGGCGTCCGGGCGTCCGGCGGCGTCCACTTCTTTGTCCGGAGCATAACTCTGTCACCTTAAGTCCGATTGACTTTAAACTTGGCAGTTATATTCTTCTTATCATTACGGAGTGCAGTGCACAAGAACCATAACTCTACCTGGCTTATTTTTTGAGTTATTGCCCTTTGTTGTTTTTCAAACTTGAATCTTGTCCGGAGTATATCTCTAAAAGTATTATAGCTAGGATCATGAAACTTCATGGGTGTATAGATCTCACAAAGGGGGAGTGCAGTGCATAAGAACCATAACTCTACCTGGCTTATTTTTTGAGTTATTGCCCTTTGTTGTTTTTATGCTCCCCGAAGGGAGAGCATATAGTCGCCGCTTTGTCTGTCCGTCCGTCCGTCCGTCCGTCCTGTCCGTCCGTCATTCCGTCCGTCCGTCCGTCCGTCCGTCCGAAGCGATTTCTCCATAACCCTTGGGCCAAATCAAATGAAACTTACCATGTGAACTCCCTATGACAAAATGCCGATGTACTTTTCCCGGTTTTTGGATTTGAGGCCTCGTCATGGGAAAAGGGGACTTAAGGTTAAATACAGTTTTTCTCTAATTTCTCCTAGTCTAATGGTCAGAATTTGATGAAATTTCATATTTGAGTAGCAAATCAGATGCCCTTGACAATAAACTATTTGAAATTTGCGTATACAAAATATGTCATGCAAAAAGGGGGCTTAACATTTTGTTAGCTTTATATTAGCTCTGCATGGCATATATTTATTGTGACAATGCCTTAATCGGGGAGCATTGTCCGTCTCTGACGGCTCTTGTTCATACTTGAATCTTGTCCGGAGTATATCTCTAAAAGTATAATAGCTAGGATCATGAAACTTCATGGGTGTATAGATCTCACCAAGGGGGAGTGCAGTGTACAAAAACCATAACTCTACCTGGCTTATTTTTTGAGTTATTGCCCTTTGTTGTTTTTCATACTTGAATCTTGTCCGGAGTATATCTCTAAAAGTATAATAGCTAGGATCATGAAACTTCATGGGTGTATAGATCTCACCAAGGGGGAGTGCAGTGCACAAGAACCATAACTCTACCTGGCTTATTTTCTGAGTTATTGCCCTTTGTTGTTTTTCATACTTGAATCTTGTCCGGAGTATATCTCTAAAAGTATAATAGCTAGGATCATGAAACTTCATGGGTGTATAGATCTCACCAAGGGGGAGTGCAGTGCACAAGAACCATAACTCTACCTGGCTTATTTTCTGAGTTATTGCCCTTTGTTGTTTTTCATACTTGAATTTTGTCCGGAGTATATCTCTAAAAGTATAATAGCTAGGATCATGAAACTTCATGGGTGTATAGATCTCACCAAGGGGGAGTGCAGTGCACAAGAACCATAACTCTACCTGGCTTATTTTTAGCTCACCTGAGCACAAAGTGCTCAAGGTGAGCTATTGTGGTCACTTTTTGTCCGTCGTCCGTCTGTCTGTCCGTCTGTCTGTCCGTCCGTCCGTCCACAATTTCGTGTTTACACTCTAGCATCTACAAATATAAGCCAATCTTGACCAAACTTGGTCAAAACATGTATGGCCATAAGATCTCGGATGAGTTCGATTATGGGTCAGTTCGAACTAGAAAGTCAGGAGTTATCTGCCCTTGAATGCGAAAAATACTTAGTTTTGACATTGTTTACACTCTAGCATCTACAATTATTGATCAATCAAGACAAATCTTGGACATAACATTGCAGACCATAAGATCTCGGATGAGTTGGATTTTCAGTCTGATCTGACCAGAAAGACAAGAGTTGTGTGCCCTTGAATTTGACAAAATTGCCATTTTCAGCTGTTTTTGACCTTTTTTACACTCTAGAATCTACAATTATTCATCAATCAAGACAAAACTTTGACACAATGTTTGGGACCATGAGATCTCGGATGAGTATGATTTTCAGTCTGATCTGATCAGAAAGTCGAGAGTTACTTGCCCTTGAATTTGACAAAATTGTCATTTTTGGCTGTTTTCGACGATGTTTACACTCTAGAATCTACAATTATTGATCAATCAATCCAAAACTTGGACACAATATTGGGGATCATAAGATCTGGGATGAGTTTGATTTTCAGTCTTATCTGATCAGAAAGATGAGAGTTATGAGCCCTTGAATTTGACTAAATTGCCCATTTTGACTGTTTTTGACCTTACTTACTCTCTAGAATCTACAATTTTTGACCAATCAAGACAAATTGTGGACACAAGGTTGGAGACCATAAGATCTCATATGAGTTTGATTTTCAGTCTGATCTGACCAGAAAGGTGAGAGTTATGTGCCCTTGAATTTGATAGAATTGCCGATTTCGGCTGTTTTTGACATTGTTTACACTCTATAATCTACTATTATTTATCAATTAAGACAAAACTTGAACACAATGTTTGAGACCATAAGATCTTGGATAAGTTTGATTTTCAGTCCAATCTGATAAAAAAATGGAGAGTTATGTGCCCTTGAATTTGATAAAATTGCCGATTTCGGCTGTTTTTAGCTCCACTGGCCGAAGGCCAGCGGGCTATTGTCATGGCGTTGTGTCCGTCGTGCGTCCGTCCGTCCGTTAACTTTTTCTTTAAACATCTTCTCCTCTTATACCAGTGGGCCAATTTTGACCAAACTTGGCAGGAATGTTCCTTGGGTGACCCTTTTCAAAACTTGTTCGCGAATTTTTGATTTGTCAAAAAATGTGGCCGTGGCAGGGAGAAAGGGGCTTATCAGACTTAGAGAAATCATAAGAAAATTCTTTAAAAATCAACCATTGGGCCATGTTGAACCAAACCTGGCAGGAATGTGCCTTGAGTCATTTTTTTCAAAATTTGTTCACAAATTTTTACATTTGTCAGAGAATGTGGCCGTGGCAGGGAGAAAGGGGCTTATCAGACTTAAAGAAATCATAAGAAAATTCTTTGAAAATCAGCCATTGGGCCAATTTGAACCAAACCTGGCAGGAATGTGCCTTGAGTCATTCCTTTCAAAATTTGTTCACAAATTTTTACATTTGTCAAAAAGTGTGGCCGTGGCGGGGAGAAAGGGGCTTATCAGACTTAAAGAAATCATAAGAAAATTCTTTAAAAATCAACCATTGGGCCAATTTGAGCCAAACCTTGCAGGAATGTGCCTTGAGTCATTCTTTTCAAAATTTGTTCACAAATTTTTACATTTGTCAAAAAATGTGGCCGTGGCAAGGAGGAAGGGGCTTATCAGACTTAAAGAAATCTTAAGAAAATTCTTAAAAAATCAACCAGTGTGCCCAATTGAACCAAACTTTGCAGGAATGTGCCTTTAGTCGTTCTTTTTAAAATTTGTTCACAATTTTTTATATTTGTCAAAAAATGTGGCCGTGGCAGGGAGAAAGGGGCTTATCAGACTTAGTGAAATCATAAGAAAATTCTTTAAAAATCAACCTTAAGGCCAATTTGAACCAGACTTTGCAAGAATGTTCTTTGAGTCTCTCTTCAAAATTTATTCACAAATATCAAGATTTGGCTGCCGCTGTGTAAGGCTTACAAGAAATCATGGGATAATTCTTCCACTTTAACCAGTGGAGCGATTCAGGCCCTCCTGGGCCTCTTGTTGACATTGTTTACACTCTATAATCTACTATTATTTATCAATTAAGACAAATCTTGGACACAATGTTGGATATCATAAGATCTTGGATGAGTTTAATTTTCAGCCTGATCTGACTAGAAAGTCGAGAGTTATGTGCCCTTGAATTTGACAAAATTGCTGTTTTCGGCTGTTTTCGACCTTGTTTATACTCCAGAATCTACAATTATTTATCAAACAAGACAAATCTTGGACACAATGTTGGGCACGATGAAATCTTGGATGAGTTTGATTTTCACAATGTTATTGACCATAAGTTCGTTTTCAGTCTTAAAGTCATAAATATTTTTTGAAATGAAGAAAAGTGTTGCTTATATCATTTTGGTTCAGGTGAGCGATATAGGACCATCATGGTCCTCTTGTTTGAGTTATTGCCCTTTGTTGTTTTTCATACTTGAATCTTGTCCGGAGTATATCTCTAAAAGTATAATAGCTAGGATCATGAAACTTCATGGGTGTATAGATCTAACCAAGGGGGAGTGCAGTGCACAAGAACCATAACTCTACCTGGCTTATTTTATGAGTTATTGCCCTTTGTTGTTTTTAATACTTGAATCTTGTCCGGAGTATATCTCTAAAAGTATTATAGCTAGGATCATGAAACTTCATGGGTGTATAGATCTCACTAATGAGGAGTGCAGTGCACAAGAATTTTAACTCTACCTAGCCTATATTTTGAGTTATTGCCCTTTGTTGTTTTCATACTTGAATCGTCCAGGGCATATCTCGAAAAGTATAATAGCTAGGACCATGAAACTTTTACCAACCCGCTCCCCCTGTTGACATAAAGCAGTGTTACGGGCGTATCTTGTGACAGTTTGACACCTTGTTTCAATTTTGACAACTGAGAACGGTGAAAAAATGCTCTTATAAGTTATTTGTTATTTCAGTGACAAATGTAGTGCTAAAGGATAAGACAAACCAACAAAAGAGAAAGAAAGATTTAGCGAAGGATGAAACAATTGATGAATGCACTATGGATGATGTGTTAGATAATACAGAAGCTTTGTTGTCTAATGTAGAGGAAATGTTGGAGTCACTGGATAGTGAACTGTATGATTCTAATGAAGGTAAAAAAAACTTGAGCTTGCGTCTTGGAGATGGTTTAATTAATCCTTATGACATTTGATACCAACATGGATCCAGTCAGCCTGTGGATACGCACAGTCTATTCAAGAATCATGTTGTTTTCTTGTTACTTCTTCAAGAGCAAATGGGATTGAATTATCAAGGAGCTTGTGCAATCTTTTGCATCATATGCTTGTTCTGAGTGGAAATTCACAGATTCTGGTTCTACAAACATTCATGGTTTGTCTTGGAAAGTCTTTTTTAAACGGCATTTTTTTTTACATTCGTCAATTTAAAAGCTGCTGTAGATTACAGAACAGATGTTAATAGAAAAAGGATTTCTTGTTTTGGATATGTGAACCGTCACACTAAAAGGGACCTTATAGGAAGTGCGAAAAATATCGTCCCTAGCCTGTCTGCGCAGTCTGCGCAGCCAGACTTAGGGCCAATACTTTCCATTCTAATATAATTTTCTAAAACTAGAATGTCTAACCTATCTTTTCCTGTTTTTTTTTTTCCAAATTAGTCTTCTGGTTGACCTCTGCTGAGCATGATCAGCTGGTCAAAACTTGGATTTTGGACTTCTGATAAGGTCCCTTTTAGCGTGATCGGTCACATATGGTTTTAATTAGCTTGGTATTACCTGTATAAACTTTGTTTCAGCAATTCTAGACACAATTTTCAACTATTTTCAGATTCAGACTTCAGTGTATCAGATCTTGTAGTTGTTGAGGGAAAAAAGAAAGAAACAAGACAGAAAGACCGTAAGTGTTTTAACCCTTTCCTAAACCTGGTTCTGATATCCCTTATAAAAAAAGGTTTGAGAAAACATTGAGGAAAAAGACAAAAATATTGACATCCCGCATTTTCTCTTCTTTGCTCAATGTTTTCTGGGCTACAATTTACGCATATATCCTACTTAAGTCTTTTTCAACTTGTTGTTCAGTAGATTTTAAATTTGAACGGTATAAAGTTTTGCTGTTTGGAAAATAATGAAAATGAAAAAATCTTTTCCTTTATAAAAGAAGTTTATGTCAATGATACTTTCTTGTAATATTTGTTTTGCAATATCCTGCAAAATGATGATAATCCTTGGACCAAATTAACTTTACTCTGCAATGTAAAACTACACTCCTTGTTAACTTTTTCCATTTCTTTTTGGACATCACCCATGAGTGGTATTTGACAATGAGATTTGCTTGATAATCCGTCTGAGGCTGGGCCACATGTACATGTACAATAAAATTGTATCCCATTATTTCATCCTGTGAAATTGGTCAAGACCCCCAAGACATCAGAATTCTAAAATATTACAAAAAGTAAAATGATTGTTTGTTGCCTCTTTGCAGGCTTGGAAGAGTTATGGCCCTCAGAATCAAACTACATAGTACACTATGACAGTGGTACTGCAGGGGGAATAGAACATCTTTAGGTGTAAACAATTTAATTAGATTTTCTCAGGTAATGAATATGCAAGGCACTTAAAATCCTATGAAATAGTTGCTTAACTATTAATCAATTGAATAAATACTTCTAACTAGCCAAATGTATCTTTGATTATAGGCCCTGAAATCTGATTGTCCATCTATCTGTTTTTCTGTCCATCTATCTGACTTTCTCAATATTTTCTACCTCTATAAAATATCAGGGAGCATATTGGTATATAGGTACAATTTTATCAGTGTATATCTTTTGCACAAACATTAATATCACCTATCTATATATATCAAATATCGATGCCATATTTTAGAGTAGCTATTTTATGGACATCTAAGTGTTTCACAAAGCCTAAAATCTATCTTCATTGTTCAAATAGAGATTAATTGAAAATATACCCTTGGAATCAACTGAATTTTTATGAGTTCAAATGAAACCAGATCTGTCATCTGATTGAAAAAGAGCAAATATCTATATTGATTGTCAAAGGCTTTTCAATCCCTTTAATATCATTGCTTTTTTTCCCAAATTTTGCCATTGTCATATAAAAAATAACAATGAAATTTGTAAGATTGGGGGATCGAGACTTTATAACAATGTATAGAGTATACATTACATGCAATCATACATGGACATTTTTTTATTTTGTAAAAAAACATATGAATGAAAAAAGGGTGATATTGTTTTTACATTTCAGGTAAAGTAAGAAAGACAAAACCTGAAATTTATTCAGATTCATCTGATGATGAAATGGAGGTAGCTGAGAAAGAAGAGGAAACTGTAGAAAATGATGATTGTAAAAGACAGATGGAAGCAAGTCCAGCTGAAAATCATGCAGAAATTAAAGGTAGTGGTGTTACATTCGACAAAGACCTATTTACAATGGAACTGGATCATGAGGAAAATGACACTGAAAGTATTGTCAAAATTATTGATGAGTTAGAGTCTTCAAGTCAAGACTTGGCTGATAAAGGCACAATGAAAGCTGAAAATGAGGACATAAAGGAAGACAAAATAGATGAAATATCTGTAAAAGCAGAAACTGAAGAACAGAACAAAGAAAAAATAGATGAAAGCTCTGTAAAAACTGAAACTGAAGAACAGAACAAAGAGAAGTGGGATGAAGACACAGAGAAAGAGAATCTTCCAGATTGTAGTAAGAAAGATGAGAAATCTGAACAAGAAATAGAGTGCAAGGCAAAATCAGGCAAAAATGAAAAAGTACCAAAGTGTAAGAAGAGTACTTGTTCAAAGAAAGAAACAACCAAGGAGAAGAAGGCTGACAACAAGACTTCTGGATTTAAGAAACCTGCTGTAAAAGGTGGTAAAAAGAAAGATAAAGCAGAGAAAGAGACTGACAAGACTGAAGTTAAAGATGAACCCAAGCCGGATAGTGATGGAAACATTTCAGAGACTGAAAAAGATGAAAGTGTACCCGAAAACAAAGATGATGCTACGAGTAATGAAAACCAAATAAAGCAAGAGAGTGCTAGCAAGACAAAATCTCCACTGATTTCTAAAAGCAAAGATTTGAAAACAGAGCCAAATGACAATGTAAATGCAGAGCCCAAAGAAGCAAAGCAAAATGACAATGCAATTGTAGAGCCAAAAGAATCTGTCCAAAATGAAGGAATCGGTCTGGAAGATGAAGAAGATGATGAGTTTGATATTGGTGATCAAACAATGTATGAATCTGACACTGGAGCTGATAAAATAGCTGAGCGAGCTGATATTATAGAATCTATGAATGTTGTTAATGTTAATGTGGAGATGGATGAGGATAGTGATCCTTTTGATATGATGGAAGAATGAAGACGGAAAAATTGAGGCAAAAGGAGACAATGCTGGAAATCAGCATTTTCTTCTTTTGCCTCAATGCTTTCTTAAGCCTTTTCTAAGTTTTCTTTAAGGATGTCAAATTCAGTACTTGTTTGTTATTGCCTTTTTGAGAAGATAAGATAGCTAAGCGAGCTGATATTATAGAATCTAATAGTATTTTTAATGTTAATGTGGAAATGGATGAGGATAGTGATCCTTTTGATATGATGGAAGAATGAAAATGGCAAAAAACGGACTGTTTCAATTTAAATGATGCTGCAGACAACGAAATGAATGGTGGGAAACTCAGAGAAAAATAAAATTTGTGCTCTATATGGCATAGAAAATAATGAGACAAAAGGAGAAAATGCTTGATATCAGCATTTTCTTCTTTTGCCTCAGTCTTTTCTTTTAGGGATGTCAAAATCAGGTCTTGATTGTTATTGCTTAAGTGGAGCAGATAAAATATCTGAGCAAGCTAATATTAATATAGAATCTAATAATGCTGTTAATGTAGAAATGGATGAAATTGTATGTAACCTTTACCAAATGGCAAAGAAGTATGACTCAGAAAAGATTTTGTCATCTGCATCAGCTCTCCATTTTTAACTGTCAAAATTTGCTTTTTTGCCAATTTGGAAAGGTATAATTTTGCTTCCTTAAAATACTTTATCGATAACACGGTGGGTAACCAACATGATTTTTGGGAAGCTTTCACACTGAAAAATTGTCTGCTTCCAGCATGTTTTGTTCTATTTTGCAGCTTATACTCTACGGATATTGACGAGGTAAATTGCAACATACGCGCCTTTGAGAGGGCCGTCCCCTATCCTAACTCACTCTGCACCGAATCCCATAGTTTCTTCGAACATTCAAGCGAAGCATTAATTTTGAATGTTTGAAGAAACCATGGGAACTGGCGCGGAGTGAGTAAGAACGGGGAATGGCCCTCTCAAAGATGCGTACCGTGCACTATATCTCCTCAAAATCTCTAGAGAATTAGCTGAGAAATTAAACAAAACATAATTGAAGAAGACAATTTTTTTGGTGTGAAAGCGTTCACATGGGTTACCAACCGTGATTAATATACTGATAAATTTCATAGAGGTCTTTATCAATGAATGCAATACTACTCAGGTCCATGTTGAAATTGTGATAGTTTGTATTTAAAGTTTTGTTTAACTGTTTCGTATGTTTAGTTGTTAATGTTATAGATTCTTATTAATTATAAGATTAAACTATAAATTAATTTTCTTTAGCCATTTCCCAAACAATAACTCTTTTTGACGTCCCTAGTAGAAAAGGCTTAGGAAAACATAAAGACAAAAATAAGAAAGAAGCTGGTAACGAGCATTTTCTCCTGTTGCCCCAATATTTACAATGCTATATTTTTTACATTTTTATGCCCCGTATCGAAATATGGGGGGGGGGGGGGGCATATTGTTTTACTCGTGTCCATCTGTCTGTCTATCCGTCCATCCGTCTGTCTGTCCGAAAACTTAACATTTGCCTTTTCTCAAAAAATTTTTGACATACAAAGCTCAAATTTGGTATGCAACTTCCTTTCAATGATATCTATCTGTTCCATGCAATTTGACCTTCCTCAAGGTCATCCATTAACTCTTATCAACCCTTTACTCTTCGAAAACTTAACATTTTACAAAAATGGCCATTTCAGGGGCATTTGTGTTTCAACAACACATCTTGTATTTAAGATCATCCATTTTATGCCTGCAGTAGATTTTAAATTGAAACAGTCCAAAATTTTGCTGTCTTGGAAAGGATTAACTTTAAAACAATGCTTTAATGTTATTTAGGCTATTTGTCCGGTCTGTTTCTCAGCCTGACCGCAGGAAACTGAACTTGGTCACAGACCTATAATGATTGTTCATTGTAGAAGATATGGCTTCCATATTTCTTGATTCTACCTGAAAACTTTTTTGTTAGCCCTTTCCCAAACAGCATTCATCTAGACCCTTTTAAAACGTCCGCAGACCATAAACTGCTGATGATGAAGATATGGTTTGTGTAAGATATAATAGAAAATATTGTATAATTGAGGCAAAATGAAAAAAATGCTTATTATAATAGTTTAGTTCATTTGTCCACTGTTTACACAATCTGACATCAAAACCAGGTTTTGCTATTGAAACGGTTAAATCATTGTTGTAGTATCAAAGAAATCTTTGTTGTAGTATCAAAGTCAATTCAAAATTCAAGCTCACAATCATGGTGATGCATTCCTGTTCTGTATTTTGCATAATTACTTGTTTTGTATTCAAAGTTATTTTCCTGTTTCTTGTTATATGTTGTTCAGTTTATTTGTCAAAAATTTCTATTTATGGGCAGCAGAGATGTAACAGTCGTCCTTTCATCACATGAAATGTATAGTTGTTATAGTAATTAAATATTTTATTTCTAGGAATATTTTTAGGTGTATTCTGATATCCAATAGATATATTGCCAGAGTGCCAAGTGGCCATTGGCAGAATATCATCGTCAATTGGGATATTGATTATATAACACAATGACTTATTTTTTACATACATGTCCAAGATAAGCCATTTTTGGAAACCCCATTTTGGAGACAAGATGTTATCATATGTGTCTGCTATAGGCTAGGCTGTGCCAATGCAGCGTAGCGTATTGGAGATCCGTGGGTGTCCGAGCGTTACTGCAGTGTAGTGTGTGGGCAGACAATTGGGTTTCTGAGTATGCAGAAAAGCCTACATTCAGTACATTAAAATATTGCCAGTCTAGGATTTATGTAAATGAGGAAATGCTGGGTAAAGGACACTGCCATTTCATTATTACGCTCCCCGAAAAAAATTCGGGAGAGCATAATAGTCGCCACGCTGTCCGTCCGTCTGTCTGTCCGTCCGTCCACAGCCAGATCTCAGCAACCCTTGGAGCAAATTAAATGAAACTTCACATGTGAACTGCCTGGGATAATCCCTAAGAAGGGTTTTCTCCGTTTTTTACTTTGAGACTGCGTCATGGAAAAAGTGTGAAAATTAGTTTTTCTCTAATTTCTCTTCATCAAATGGGCAGAAGAAAATGAAATTTTGTACTCATGTGATAAATAGGGTGTTCTAGACCATAATATTATTCTATAAATAATGTGTGTACAAAATCTGTCATGGGAAAAGGGTCTTAATGTATGATAGGTTTTTTATTTTGTGACAAACACTTCTTCGGGGAGCATAATCCGTCTATGACGGCTCTTGTTTAGACATTCCCCAAACATCAAGAATATAGACTGTTCGAAAGCGAAATATGCTGCAGTTGATGTCAAAATTCAAAATAATAATAATATGGCCTACTACAGAAGAGTTGCTAGTTAATCAACAACTCGTGGCATAGTGCTGAAAATGCTAGAATCGTATTGATAGGTCTCATTAAACTCCTTTTAGAATATAAAATCTGGGGTTACGCTAATGATTAAAATTGCTTAACACCAGAATTTATTTTCAATGCGTTTCAGGCAACGGGTTCATGGTAAATGGATGGAATGGTGTGGTTAACCATCACGTTATCTTGTCTGTCTAGAATTTCATGTAATTCTTTTGATGAGAGCTATATGATTTATTTAACGTTTGTAAGTGAAATATGATGTTCCACTTTGTAAGACAAAGCAGCTGTTCTGCCCAGACATAACCAATGTTAACCCTCTCCCAGTTTCTCGAAAATATTTAAGTACATACTCATTAGAATATGCTCAACTTCAAAGGAATATTCTCCAACGTTGTAGGGTATTCGATTGAAGTTCACGTGAATTTTGTGCGGTTTGAGCACGGTGCTCAGGTTTGAGCATGAGAACGTACCTAAGTATTTTTGAGAAACCGGGGCCTGGTCTTGACGGCCTCAATACAAAGAGCTTAGGAAACATTGAGACAAAAGAAGAAATTGCTGATGGTCAGCAATTTCTCCTTTTGCCTCAATATTTTCAGTGTTATATTGTACAATAACCCTGTCTTAATTTGTATCAAATCTGTTGTCTGCAACAGCTTTCAAATTGGAACAGTCCACTGTTTTCCGTTTTGGAAAAGGTAAACCCTCAGACTCTCCCAGAGGATAATTTCCACCCTGTTCAAAATTTTTAAAAAATGCAGACCGTGAGACGAGATAATATTATTTCGGAAGAACAACACAGAATCCGTGTAATATAATTGCATAAAACTTTTTTAGGAAAGAGGAAATAAAAATAATTATTGTCGGTTGTCAACATTTCCTTTTCCGCCAGTGCTTTCTAAATCAATATTTCAAAACCAAACACATTGTCTAGAAAAGGGTTAATTCCATCTAGGCCTGTTCTACAACTGATAACGAGAGATTACAGACACAGGTTGTTGGTTCGTTATCTTTGATTGAAAGGATTATCTATCTACAATATTTCGGCCTTATTCTTAGACATATTCAGCTAGAACCCACCTACCACCTAAAATCATAGGATTAAAGATCGTGATAGATATCGTCGCTTTTCAACGAAAACCTCGTAATTACATTTTTTTGTAAGCTGCAGTTTCAAGGTTTTTGTTGAAAAGCAGCGATATGTATCGTTGAAAGGATTATTCTAAGACAGGGTTTGTAGGTATCCACCTACCAACCAACCTTCATATTAAAACGGCAAAGTTTAGGTTGGACCGATTAAAGTGCTACTTTAGATGAAAAAATGAACATTGAATAAACGTAGGATTGTGTATTAGACAGCATACAAAGTATTGATACAGAAAGAGAAAAGGCTGGTTCTGAACTTATTTCTAGCTAGCCCGGGACGAAAGTCTCGGAAGAGCTATATAGTGTCATACTCTAGCTTGCCTGCGTCAGCGTCCACGAAAACTTTAACCTGGCCCATATCTCATGCCATATTAGAGATACAGCCTCGATATTTCAACTGTGGGTACATCTTACCAAGACCCTTTCATTTTGGACCATGGCCTTTGACTTTGTGACCTTGGAGCTTGACATACTCTTTTGACCGTTTTTGAAAACTTTAAGCTGGTCTTTATTTCATGCCCTATTGCAGATACAGCATTGATATTACACCTGAGGATACTAGCAAAGACAGGGTTGCCACGCGTCAGGGAAATGTCAGGGAAATTTGAATTTTTTCAAGGTCAGGGAATTTTCAGGGAATTTTGTGAACTGTCATGGAAATTTGAAAATAAAGGCAAATGTCAGGGAATTGTCAGGGGATTTTGAAAAAATAAGATGCATTGCCATATAATTCATGATTTCAATGTGGCCTCCTAAAATTGTCTCAAAATGTCGCGAGTTCCCGCGAATTTACCGCATAGAAACATGTCAGGGAATTTCCAAATTTGTTAGGGAAATGTCAGGGAATTGTCAGGGAATTTTATGTCCACTGACTAGTGGCAACCCTGAAAGACCTTTCATTTGAGACCATGACCTTGTGACATTAACTTTGGAATTTGACATACTTTTTAGATAAAATTAACCTGGTCTAAAAAACTTAAACCTGGCCTATCTCCCATGCCCTATTACACATACAGCCTTGATATTTCACACGTGGACACCACCTACCAACCTTGTTCACATTTGACCATGACCTTGTGACCTTGACCTTGGAGTTTGACCTACTTTTTAAAAAACTTTAACCTGGCCTATATCTCGGGTCCTTCTACACATACAGCCTTGATATTTCACACATGGACACCTACGACCAACACTGTTCACATTTGACCATGATATTTGACCTTGTGACCTTGACCTTCGAGTTAGACCTACTTTTAAAAAAACTTTAACCTGGCCTCTATCTCATGTTCTTTTACACATACAGCCTTGATATTTCGCACATGGACACCTCTTACCAACACTGTTCACATTTGCCCATGACCTTGGACCTCATCACCTTGACCTTGGAGTTTGACGTACTTTTTAAAAACTTTAACATGGCCTATATCTCATGTCCATCTACACATACAGCCTTGACATTTCAAGCATGGACATCTGCCAACATTTCACATTTGACCATGACCTTGTGACCTTGACCTTGGAGTTTGACCTACTTTTAAAAAACTTTATCTGGTATATATCATATGTCCTTCTACACAGACAGCCTTGATATTTCACACATGGACATCTCCTACCAACACCATTCACATTTGACCAAGACCTTGGAGTTTGACCTACTTTTTAAAACCTTTTAACTTGGTCGTTATCTTATACACATTGAGACATCCTGCCAATGATTTTCAATTGGGACCATGACCTTTTACATTGACCTAGAAAACGACTTTTTCTTTGTGACAAGCTCTCGTTAGGGCGAGCTTTATTGTCCGCGGACAATTCTTGTTTTCTTTTGTTTCAATAATTTCCCAAGCTTTCTTTATTAGGGTCGTCTAAACTATGTCTTGTTTGGGACAGGATTAACCCTTGCCAGACTGAGCCCGGTAGTGGGTATGCCTGTACATTGGCTTGCGACAGTCTAATTTATGGCAAATTCTACAGTCGATATGAACAAAGATCAGCCGGCACAATCTAAATAACTTGCAGTCTTACCCAATCGCAATCCTCTTGCTTGTCTTATTCCATTACCTGAAATTGCATAAGAAGATACAAAAAATAGGACTACTATTGATCTTGGTCACAGGCTGATCTGGGCCTATAAAATTCTTTAATGTCATACTTAATATTTGTCATTTCTGTTAGAATCCGCTAAATTACAGAGTTTTCGGACACAGTTATACATGTATCTCAAAGCACCAGATCAGCTAATTTACGCAGAATGCTGAAGTTACTAGTTTCTGAAATCAAGATATTTTCACACCATCACTCGACATAATTCCAAATAAACAACTGGATAAAGATTTGTAAACGGGTCTCTTATAAATACAAGTAGCATTAGAGACTAGTACCCTGTTTTAGACAATTCTATGCCTAAGTGCAATTTGACAAGGATCTGTGCTGCATTACAGTTGCCTCAGGTCTTGACGTAGCTATCATGGAAAAACATGAATCTTGATCAGACCGTGCACATGCTGATCTGGGTCCATTTTGGTCTCAAAAACCATAATCGCCCTTTCCAGATCTTGGCTTATGCTTATGGTATTCTCGAATCGTCTTGTTGCTACAGAAATACTGTCACAGATGATTTGGATGTATGGCTTTTCGTCGGTGTTAGAACACCGACGGTTTAAAGTTCTGTTGAATGTAGAATTAACATTATTTCAAAAACGCCATGTCAGCAGATTTTTCGTCAAATTAAAGTCGGATACTGTTGAAATTGGGTCCCTATAATAATTTCATGGTTTCAATGCTGAAGGTCACATATTTATTAATAGTCTGGTGTCAGACTGTGACTATTTATGTTATGTATAAAAAAAAAGTCAAGGTACCCAACCGTGAGCAACCTTTAGAATTATAGTAAATTATCTTTCCCTGGTCTGAATATTCAGATAAATAAGAGAATCAGAGACTTGTAATTTCATTTAATGTCATTTTTTGACTTCAAAATCTCTATTTATCAGACTGTCACAAGTCTAATTTATTAATTTCAGTAACAGCTTTGTATTTAAAAACCGGTATGTGTTGTTAGTGTTAAGTTTTCGTCAGGAATTTGTTTTATGATTTAACTCGCTTCGAAACTCTGAAATACGATTTAAAAACAGAACCGAACTTCAGAAGTTCGATCTTGCTGCGCCGAAAAGCATTAAATAGCTGGAAATTCGAGCAAAACAGGTGAATCCAATTTAATGATGTATTAACATTTCATTTTCGCCGTAGGAAAAGTTAAAACAGAACTCTGATCTGCTTTCATTTCTCTATAAATATCAACTTTTTCTTAATTTATATAATAGTACTTGTTTCTATCAAAGAAAACTTTTGGAGCTTAGTTGCAAAAATAGAAAACTCGTTTCTTTAATCCTCCACCAGTCTTCAAAATTCCACGACACTCAAATTACATGTTAGAGATTTCAAATTTAGATGGTTAGAATTTAATGATATTGCAAAACGACAATATCGAGTGAATAAATTGCTACATTTTTGGCCTTTCTGGGTAGAAAATGAAGAAGTTGCTTTTCATAAGTGACTCCTCACATTCTTCAAGGTCTTCTATGGCCGTTACATTGCATGGCATGAACATGCGTCATGGGAAATGGAATGGGAAAATACTTTTCGAGACAGGGACATTTATATGTCAGATACAACTAACTTTGTAACAGGGGCAAAAATGCAATAACAGGAACAATTACCTTTAAAGACGTTATCATTGTCATGTTGAATTAACCCTTTCTAACATAGACATAATAATAATAAAATCGGCCTTGTTTGGGAAAGGGTTAAGTTAAATGTCTGAAATATTGCAGCTGTCGGCATTTGAGCGGTGGTGCATTTTTTGTGCATTTTTTATTCACATCCTCTGCACTAGAAAGTTGAATGATTGCAGACACGAACGTTTCCCGCCACCCCAAAATGTGATCTATAATTAAGTCTTACACAAAGAATAACATTTTTAAGTGCTCCGTTTTGAAAATTACTACAAACGACAAAATGATGGTAGATAAAATGGGTTTGGTAAATTTTAGCACGGAAGATATTTGTAGAAAATAGCAGTTCAGTGTACATGTACATGTGGTTATTATACCAGCATTTTCTTCTTTTCACGTAATGTTTTCCGATGTCTACTTTATCAGGTTGGCTACGCCAATAGCGGGTCTTGGTAGTTGTTATAGCGAAACATGGTTTTATATTCAACTAAGAAGACGAATTTTGACTCTGATCAGACTGCTCAATTCGAGCAGCTTATCAGAATCGACATCTTTTACGTTCTAAGCATATTTCTATTGTCAATGCAAAGTTTATCATTGGGTTACGTGCCATCGTCAATTGATTAGTAATCTTACATTCATTCCCAGAAAATATGTGGAAAACTGTTTTAACACCAAAGACAAGAATCTTTCGAACCTGAGTGCGCAGTTAGTGCAGATTAATTAGAATCGATATGACATAATTATGCCCTCTTAGCATTTTCGTATTAACCCATTACCAGACGGCACAATTTTAGGGCGGTCCAAATTGAAAGATCGTGCAGACGACAATTTCAAGTGAATGGAATTTTTTAATATTTAGGTCTTTTTTATGGAAAACGTTGTGGGAAATGAAGAAATTGCTTGTCACAAGCAATTTCTTCATTTTACACATGTTTTCCATGGCCATTATTTTGTAGGGAGTCAAAAAGAGTCATTGTGTGGTAATGGGTTAATAAGCCCCATTTTGCGCTGAATCAACGTGCATAATCATTCGATGATTAATCTGTTTCTTACCGAAACATACACATAAAAACGTAATCACCAGCATTCTGATATGTTTATGATCTGTCATAAGATTTATCTGTAGAGATGCAAAAATTGTATCTAATTTGCAATAGTTGTCTTCTCGCTCTACCTCGCAGATGCAAAAATGGAAATTGTAATCTTTCTCGGACGAACAAAGCTTGAATCTTTGTAGCAATTGGCGAATGGAAGATTCTGGTTCCTGTGAAATAAACCAGTACTCGCGCCGACAGTATGGGCCAAAGAGAAATCTAATGCAACGTCCGCTACCAGGCATCGAACTCGGAACCTCTCGATCGAGAAGCCGACGCTCTACCTCTCGACTGTGGACGCGCCTAAGTCCATTATTCAATTTTTAACATCAGTTGTGTTGTCTGCGACAGCTTTTTAATTGAAGTGTATCCTTTTTGTCGCTTGGAAAGAGAATATCTATTTTCATTTTTTTTCTGTCTTGCATTTTTCTTTCTTGCATCGTTACCTGTTTGAACCAGCTGTAACGATTATTATATCTTTTCAGTATTTTCTTCTATTGTCTCGATAATTTACAATACCTTTCATACAGGGGTGACAAAAGTGGGTCCTGTTGGGAAAGGGTTAATAAGTTTTTTTTCTGTTTTGCATCGCTAGTTGTTTGAATCAGATGTAACGCATAACTTAGATAACAAGATTTGATTTTTTTCTCTTCTCTGCAATTATCATTTGCAATCACAGCTCGAGGAAAAAAGGCAAGATTTTCTGGGAAATTATTTGCCGAGCTTTGAATTAATTTCATCTTGTATGCTAACTCATATAGTCTGTAGACCGGTCTAATTTGAAGTTATCAGCAGATGACAAAGTGACGAATGGGTAAGGTAAAAATGCGTAAACTTTGAAATAGGAAATATTGAGAGAGAAATAAATCTCCGGTTAGCAGCGTTTTCTCCTTCCTCCCATTTTTCAAACATTCCCTTGATTGGAAATCATATCTTAATAGTTCTGTGTTACAAAATGCATGTTTTGGCGCCTCTAATCAAATGGGTTTTTTGGGAGGCATTGAAAATTTGGGAAGCAAATTTCGAAAACAAGTTATTTCTCACATTCTTACAATGTTTTCTAAGTTATGATACAGATCTACTCATTTTCTCTCTTGTTAATATACGTATGACGACCATGATAGAAATAATTTATGTCGGTTTAGGAAAGATCTTGCAGTGTTAGTGTTTTTGAAGTTTTCTTAACCCTTTCCCAAACGGAAGTTTTTTTTTGTTATCTACTTCAAAAACTGACACAAATGACAAAATGAAAGTTATTTAAGATAAGATTTGTGGAAAATATGGCATAGAAAATATTGAGACAAAAGGAGAAACTGCTGAATATCAGCAGTTTCTTCTTTTGTCTCAATGTTTTCTCAAATTTTTTCTATCAGAGACGTCAAAACCAGGGCCCCGTATTACTAAACATCTTACGATCAAGTTTTTGTGTAAACTGTGTAACAAGACATCTGATTGCACGAGAAATCCGACTGAGCCACTCAGGACTGTTGTTACAAGTGATTATGCAAAAATCAAACGTACGATCGTTAGTAATACGCGCCCCATGTCTTGTTTGGGAAAGGGTTAATGATGTTTTGAAAGAAAATGTTGCGTTCCAGTTGCGCAAAAACCAAAAAAACATTTAACCAGATTTGATTATTTTGTTTTAATCTGCTTACAGTTGCAATTTTCATCAATTTCCGTGCATTTATCGTAATATGTGTTTACAGAATGCAGACTAGTGAATCTGGCGAATGAAAATAAATTCTAAACCCTGTCCCAATTAATAAAATCATCTTGGTGTTCATGGTCGAGATGAAAATTCGTGTTTGACCACCTGTTGTGGAGGTTAGGCCTACCCTATGACTCTTCGTTGTCCAACACAATCGGTTCGAATATCGTTGCAATTAAGGTACGACCTGGGTAATGGACTATGTGACTGGTTATGAAACGAAATCTGTATGGTGCGAATAGACGATTTCAAGGGACGGAAGTAATTTTCATTGCTCTCAAATTTTGAATTTTTGACTTTTGCTTTTTTTTGCCCATTCTTCATGCAATTTAGAAACATTTTCACAAAAATTGTTTAGAATATTTCCGGAAATCTGAGGAGGCTCAATTATTTCCGTTGTTACGAAAACAGGCGATATGGCATCTAACGGTAATTTAAAGATGCTCGGACTTACGGACGTCACGGAATAATTCGAAATATACTCAGTTCCAAAAGAAAGTGTGCACTTTTGCGTTATACCTTTACCTTAATTTTCACAAAGTTAATGGCAATTTAGGGAGTAAAAGTGATATCATACTTCAGATTAGACCTTAGAAAATTGGCATCAAAACAGATGTCGATAGAATTGCTCATATTGCATACACAGAGTCAGATCATTATGGTGTTGGTGGTGTTGAGATTTGCACTCCGTACAGCTTTTCATGTAGATAGAGTTACAAGCTTACATGCCGTTTTAGGGTTTGGCCAGGTCTTCCAAGCCATTTCCACGTTAAAGCTTGAACTTTCTTGTAGACGTTACGTGTTCGTCAACATTTGTAATCGCTACGTTATAGGTAGTCTAGTGACTTGCCGTCGAACGATGCAATAACGTTTAAAGGGAATTTGTTTGCCTTTAAGATGCCATACAAATGACCAATTGCTATTAGAACATAAATACCGTACAAATTCAAAATTTCGGAAGGTTTTTGTTTTCACCAGGTTCGGTCTTGCTCACCAACGTTAATTGTAATTCGTTTCACGCCAATGCACTATGTACAAATGTAATGAACATGTGATTTTATGCTACGATGTGCCTAAAGGAGTGCAGCGAGTGTAATTTCTGATCGATAACTCATCCAGCACGTGAGGCATACGTAAAACACTAAAAATGCAAAATCGCAATCAAGCCGAAAATTCGTACGTGCTATGTGATTTATTCATCAATATATCGTTTGTCAATAGTCTTGAGACGTGTCTTACAAAATTTCCTTGCTATAGACGGTATACTTTTCGAGATATTCAAAATTTAAAAGTGCACACTTTCTTTTGGAACTGAGTATATAACGATTACATGGATTATACCGGAGGTGTATTACCCAGGTCTTAACTTAACAGAAAAGCAGAATCGATAGGGATAATTTCCCCCCGAATTTGTTTCCCATTCGATGAAATGGCTTAAAGTGGTGAATATTGAAAAATGCTTTTATTGTTTTCAATATCATAAATGTCTTAAGGTACCCAACCCCTCAAAAGCACCAAAGACCCATCTGGATGCGAAATTTGAAAAGTGTCAGTAATTCCTAAACTGTATACATCACATTTCCATTCCAAATACAAATATTTAGCATTTTGAACGGTTTAGAATTTTGAAATAATGCATATAGATCTATTAATGTAGGTTTAAAAAGGTAGATCTAGACGGCATATTTATCATCACGAATCGGAATACATTACTTACACTACTCCAGCTTCCATATAAAAAATTACCATGAAAACAAGTTTTAACCCATTACCAAACGACAAATTTCGGACTGGACTAAAATCAAAGATGTTGCAGACGACAATTTCAAGTTAAGGAAATTTAAAATCTTTTGGTCCTTTTTTTTGTAGAAAACATTGTGGGAAATGAAGGAATTGCTTGTCACAAGCAATTTCTTCATTTTCTACAATGTTTACCAAAGTCATTATCTTGTAGGGCGTCCAAAAGTGTCAATGTGTGGCAATGGGTTAAGAAAGCAAAACATCCTATCATACACGTAAGATAAGTAACGATGGGTTTCCCAGACGTGCGCGCCAAAATTACGTCTAAGCTCTTTTCAAATTGGACTCGTCTAGAATTTCATTGAATGTAAGTTTAACTCTTATATTTGAAAATATACAGTGACGCTTTTCAAAAAGACCTCGTAACTGCAGCTTTAAAAAAGCTGCAGTTACGAGGTTCTTTGTTGAAAAGCGACGAATTCTAAGTATATTTGTTATAGAAACAAGTTTAAGAAAGCAAAACATCCTATCATACGTAAGATAAGTAACGATGGGTTTCCCAGACGTGCGCGCCAAAATTACGTCTGCTCCTCTAATCTACTGTCAAGCGAAACGCAAACACAGACGAAAAAATCTGAAACCCAGACAAAAACATAGAATATTAACAACATGCTGCACATAGCTCTCTTAGACCCGACAATGTCCTTCGTGTTTCTGAAAACGTTACCACATGGCAAAATTTTAGACTGATACCAATTCAAAGGTGTTGCAGACAAGAATTTGAAGTGAATGGAATTTTCTTTCTTTTTTCTGTCTTTCTGTGTAGAATATTGTTGAATTGGAGAAATTTCTTCAATTTCTGATTTTTTTCTAGAGCTTTTATATTGTGGGTGTCATATCGCCATGGCGTTAGAGGAAGTTAATGTTTGATATGAAAATGAAAAGGTGGGATAGTATCATTGAGTTGAAGGTACCAAAAAAAGGTACAAAAAAGGAGGGCTTGAAATTTCTGTCTTTTGGGAAGGCATGAATACTTTTTGTGATCTATATATCATAAAGTGTCGATACTTTAGCGATAATCCATTATGAGAACACAAATGTTTAAGCTAAATATTTCAATGTAGGTCTATTTGGTTGAGGTTTTTGCGGCACGTTTGAAGTAATCAATTTTCTCATTTATTTCCAATTAACGAACGGTATCAATTTTCGCTGTTTAAACCGACTTGCACTCACATTTAATAGGTTCGTCTTAACGCTTTCACAAGCCAACTATTGTTTTGACGTACCTATAATAGAGAGCCTTGGAAGGCATTGGAGGAGGGAGAGAAAATGCTGAAAGTCAACATTTTAATCCTTTCTTTCTATGTTTTCGATTTAGAGAATCAGATCAAAACAAAAATGTGGAAACTAGTTATGGTACATGTCGAATACCCGTAATGTGGCCATTTTTAGATTCATAAAACATCGGATTTTTTCGAGCGGTGTCGTAAAGGTATCCGAACCTATTCGGGCGCGGTCGTAAAGATTCAGCGGTGGAAAGTTCCATCGCCGAATATCTTTGACGAAAAAAAAATCTTCATTGTCCACGATGTTTTCCAATGCTATCATGTTGTGATGAGTCAAAAAGAGTCATTGTGTGGTAACGGGTTAAGAAATGCATGAAATGATAAGTCAAAGTTCAGAACTTGTGATGCTGATAAAAAGTGTTAGCATAGTTTTTAACCCTTTCACAAGAAGCAGGATTTGGAGTGTTCCTATAGATTTGAAAAGTTGCATAACGATATAAATATTTGACAATATTCTCACATAGCTTAACACATTGAAACACAATGACTCTTTTTGACTCCCTACAATATAATAGCTTTGGAAAACATTGTGGAAAATGAAGAAATTGCTTGTGGCAAGCAATTTCTTCATTTCCTACAATGCTTTCTATTCAGAAACACATTGAAATGTAAAAATTCATTCAATTGAAATTGTCGTCTGCAACACCTTTTAATTTGGACAAGTCTAAAAGTTTGCGGTTTGGTAATGGGTAAAAGCAAAATGCACCAATATCTACCAATAGATGTCGCCACCCGTAGATTATCATCTATCTATGGTGGGCATTCTGGGTTAACTACTTTCAAGATGTCAGCGCCCGTAAAGTGCATACACGTGGTACTTCCTGTCACGCGGCACATTTGCTTTACATGCTTGTATAAAGTAAAATGAATAATCCGATTTGAATTAATTATTTTATTCGATAAACTTGAGACGAAAATCAAACTTAATTTTGCTGCAAATGTTGCTTTTATTTCAATTTTCTGCTTGCTACTTTTTGGCGACAGGATTTTAGAGTTATGCGCACCGCGTAGTGATTTATCCAAAAATGGATAAAGTGATGCGTCAAATTAGTCAGTCCGAAAATGATATAAAATAGACTGGAAATTGTAGACTGGCTACTTAGTCAATGCAAAATGCACAGGTTTTGATGTAAGTATTAATTCCGACCATCCTGTTTACAGTAGCCACCAATGAGAACGTAATACAGTTCGACTCATCCGATATTTTGTTCACTTTGGATTTAAATGTCATTTGACAATCCTTTTTGCTCACCAAGTGCGTTCGTAATTAAAAATATATGGCAGGGAAAGGAAAGAAATTGCTCCTTATGGGAAATTTTTATCCTTTTCCTACTAAATTTCAATGGCTTTATTCATTTTGAAATAATCTCCTTTAAACTTTCTATTATTCATTGGTGAGGACGGGACCAAACTTTTATTCCGACTTAAGCGGAAATTTGACTTATCCGATGTCGACATAACTGACTGTGAACTGTATTTGAGTTTCTGACACACACCAGAGGTTCTTCCTCACGTAGACATCTGTCAGACTGCTCCGCACGAACCTAGATTTTTACGCTAAACAGGGACCTCTTTATCACTATAAACAACGGGGTTCAAACCATTCTTGAACAATATAACAAATCGAAACTGAACGCTTCTGCACGCGAGAAAAAATAAGTAAATAAATAAAATAAGAAAAAAAAGGGACAGTGTACATGGAAATTGCATTTATACACATTTGACCACAGAAAATATTGTGAGAAATTGCTGATCAATATCTTTCAATGTTTGTTTCATGCAAAATCTACTATAATTCTTCTAATTACTTTTGTTCTAATTACTCGCTTTATAATTTTGACGAGATAAAGTGCACCGTTCGAGTGTGCCTTAGGAGACACTACACAAGAGAAATGCTTGCGGTAGTACATGTTCCTAAAAAGAGCTCTGATTAAAATTTGATATTGTTCTTTTCTCACGGGATTTGTGTGTGTAGATAAGAGTACATTTGCTTGATATGCAATTCTAAAGAATGGCAAATCACTGATGTTTGTATTGATATGTATAAGTACACTATCAGGGGAACCACTGGTGCTGTTGTCAGGTCACAACATTTGAAAGTTTGTATACCGTCCAAAAGACCTGTCGGATGTATAGAACTTCATTGGTAAGTTTTGTTTGCATTCAATTTGCTGACGACTTTGGTGCACGCAATCGATCCCCTTTTCTTGGTATACACCTCTATAAGGTACATTAAGTTCTATAACACTGTTTAAGTCATATGATCCAGGGAAAGTGATGAGATGAGTTGTTTACGTCCAAAGTTGACCCTTTTTACTCTTTATTTACTAGACATTTAGGTATGACATCCTTTGAGGGCGTGATTTTCGGTCCGCTCTCACTTTGCACTAAATACCATGTAGCTTCTATAATCATTCAAATGCAAAGATTTTTCTGTCAAATGTGCACGTTTCCTACTTTTTGGGGACCAGAAAATTTAAATCTGTAGTTACAGCATTTTTGAAATTAGCCAGCAATGTACTTTTAAACAATTGATCTTTTGGTCTGTATAGAATTCGTATAAGATATTTTATCATTTTAAACTGCGGGATGCGACCCAGTTCCGAATCTCATCGGAGTATCACAGCATTGTTTGTGTGAAATATACTTGATCTGGGCTGTGGAAAAATACCCTAAAACATTTGACGCAGCGTTGTATCCTGATCGACATGCAGTTTGATCTACTCATTCCCTAGCCTTTAATTCATACCTGCTTTAACTGTGAGACATCAGCATACGAGCGTAGATCCTGATTGATATGCTATTTCACTGGAGTTTTTTTACCGTAGGATACAATATACTAGGTATAAACGCATTTACCCTTTCAAAAACGGCACCCCCAATAGACTGGTCTTATGCAAAATGTAAACTACTGGCTTCCAAAGCTCTTTATAAGTATTAGGATGACAAACTCAGGTCTTGTTTTGGACACTGCTCAGTTGATTTGAGTTTTGTTTGTACCTTATCATTGTAACGTATGTTAGGCGACCCCTTTCGTACAGTAACTGGGATATCGTAACATTGTACAGGTCAGGCCCGTATGAAGCAATTTCATATGGGGGGGGGGGGCTAAAGCCCAAGTCCTGAATATTGAGGGGGGGGGCTTATTTGAATTTTCCCAAAATGTCCAGTGTAAAATTAAGAAAATTCGGCATTTTTGGCCAACATTGCGGGGGGGATTAGCCCCCTGTTCCTACGGGCCTGCAGGTAACAAACGAAGTTGACCCGCAAAACCGCTGAGTCATGATCTGGATAGATTCTACAAAAGATGCTAGTTTTTACAGAGAATTTATTGTTTGTTTTCTTCCAAAAATATTTTAGAAAAAGGAGAGATATTGCTTAAACGTTGATT
Organism: Fragum sueziense; assembly: GCA_963680895.1. Taxonomy (NCBI): domain Eukaryota; kingdom Metazoa; phylum Mollusca; class Bivalvia; order Cardiida; family Cardiidae; genus Fragum; species Fragum sueziense. The sequence continues at coordinate 27,112,315 of OY804604.1, forward strand.
GTGCCTTATCGCCAAAGGCTGCGGGAGGCGACCCAGTTTCGTATTGTAATCGGGATATCGTAGCATTTTACAGGTATATATGTTGTGCCTAATCTTAGTTTTTTGCCTTATTTCGAAATTGGGCATGCCTATTTTCGAAATTGGGCACGGAACTTTGCCTAATTTCGTAACTGGGCATCCATTTTCGAAATTATGATTCAGTAAGTTCCGTGTGTCATGCAGAACTATTTCTGTCGAGTTTTTCGCCGATTTATTGATAATTGAATCAAATAACGCCCGAAATGTTGATATTATTTACGGTTTACTGCGACAGTGTCACGCAGAACTATTTCTGTCGGTTTATTCTCGTTTTTTTCCTCGCCGATTTATTAGAAATGAATCGAACAACGAAATAATGATTATTTTACGGTTTACTTTGATTTTTGATGCTTCCTACGTACTCGTTGCTGCCGCGGATCAAGGATTTCTGTGATTGGGTTAGAATTTACAGATAGAAGGGCTCGTTTTCCAAGTATTACACAATTTTGACGGAATTTCTGCATTGAAATAAAACAATCAGGCTGCAGAGACAGTGGCAGATCCAGAGGGGGTGCGGGAGTCAAACGAACCTCCTCTGAATCCTAATTATGTCAATTTCATGTAAAAATTCAGTCAGAATTTTGTAATAATAAGAGAACAAACAACCTTTTGGTAAATTCGAACCCCCTTACAAAGTCTGGATCTGCCGCTGAGAGGGATTTCCTTTGAACCTCGAAAACTCCCCCACCCATTGGATACGCCACTGCATTGTAAACGAGTACACCAGAATTTAAAAACTTCATCTGTGGATCCCAGTCGAAAACGAAAGTACAGTGCCATTCCCTAAACGAAATCTGTCTCCTGGTGTATTGATCACATGCGAGAAAGAAATACGGCAAAATTTTTCTGAATTTTCTGATAGAATTAGGTCACAGGATAAATGATGTCATCATGACGTTGCGAGGTCGTACTGTAAGCGGAAGCATGCGTACTTATTAGAATGGTTATAATAGTATAAGATCCATTTCTCGCTCTGATTTTATTATCATTATTGTTCCAATGCATTTAAGCCGGGCATTAAATCATCAATTTACCAATCATTAATCTATCATAAATCATATTTAATTTCAAATGCAATATACACTTTTTGGGTATTTTTTATCAATTTAAAAAGTGGGCCTTTTTGAACTGGGCCTTTTTGGTCATTTACACTAGGACTAGGCATTTCCGGTTACAGACCCTATACCCTTACCGGCATGGTGGGACAAATTGTCTGGTTAAGTAGAGTCGGTCACATGTTCTGACCAGTATGAGGAAGGGGATCAATTAGTTTGTCTAGGTTAGTCGCTTGTTTCTGGTGGGCATGGTGGGAAAGGTCGGTTTGTTTGGCTGAGTCGGTCGCTTGTTCTGGCCAGCATGGTGGGAAGGATCGGCTTGTTTGAAAATGTCGGTCGCTTGTTCTGGCCATCATGGTGGGACGGATCGGCTTGTTCGGAAAGGTCGGTCGCTTGTTCTGGCCAGCACGGTGGGACAGACCGGCTTGTTCGGAAAGGTCAGTCGCTTGTTCTGGCCAGTATGGTGGGACGAATCGGCTTGTTCGGAAAGATCGGTCGCTTGTTCTGGCCAGGACGATGGGAAGGATTGGCTTATTCGGCTGAGTTGGTCGCTTGTTCTGGCCATCATGGTGGGATGGATCGGCTTGTTCGGAAAGGTCGGTCGCTTGTTCTGGCCAGCACGGTGGGACGGATCGGCTTGTTCAGAAAGGTCGGTCGCTTGTTCTGGCCAGCATGGTGGGACAGACCGGCTTATTCGGAAAGGTCAGTCGCTTGTTCTGGCCAGCACGGTGGGACGGATCGGCTTGTTTGGAAAGGTCTGTCGCTTGTTCTGGCCAGCATTGTGGGACGGATCGGCTTGTTCGGAAAGGTCGGTCGCTTGTTCTGGCCAGCATGGTGGGACAGATCTGCTTGTTCAGAAAGGTCGGTCGCTTATTCTGGCCAGCATGACCGGCTTGTTCGGAAAGGTCAGTCGCTTGTTCTGGCCAGCATGGTGGGAGGGATCGGCTTGTTGGGAAAGGTCAGTCGCTTGTTCTGGCCAGCATGGTGGGACAGATCGGCTTGTTCTGAAAGGTCAGTCGCTTGTTCTGGCCAGCATGGTGGGACAGACCGGCTTGTTCGGAAAGGTCGGTCGCTTGTTCTGGCCAGCATGGTGGGACAGACCGGCTTGTTGGGAAAGGTCAGTCGCTTGTTCTGGCCAGCATGGTGGGACAGACCGGCTTGTTCGGAAAGGTCGGTCGCTTGTTCTGGCCAGCATGGTGGGACGGATCAGCTTGTTCAAAAAGGTCGGTCGCTTGTTCTGGCCAGCACGGTGGGACAGATATGCTTGTTCAGAAAGGTCGGTCGCTTGTTCTGGCCAGCACGGTGGGAAGGATCGCTTGATCGGAAAGGTCGGTCGCTTGTTCTGGCCAGCATGGTTGGACGGATCGGCTCATTCGGAAAGTTCGGTTGCTTGTTCTGGCCAGCACGATGGGTAGGATTGGCTTGTTCGGCTGAGTTGGTCGCTTGTTCTGGCCATCATGGTGGGATGGATTGGCTTGTTCGGAAAGGTCGGTCGCTTGTTCTGGCTAGCATTGTAGGGAGGAGAGGCTTGTTCGGCTGTTTTGACAGCCCTTAAAGATACAGTTTGGCCTCTACAGCTTATTGAACAGGGAAAAATGCAGGGAAAAATGCTGAATATGGTATTTTTCACAGAAAGGGCTTCCCCTGTTTAAATGGTTTTACAATCAGCTCACTATTTTGAGTTAGTTATCTTGAAAGTCTAAATGAAATTAGAACATATCAAATTAATATGTACATAAGTATGCAGATCTATGGTAGATCACATATATTTAGCAGATGAAAAGCTTCATAATGAATCTTGTTTGCTTTAAAAGAACCATTTCTAAAATGCAGATATTTAACTTTGTGAAACCATTTTAATTTCTGTGGTTAGAAAGCCCAAAGCAATGGATCTAGTTCAGGCTCCGAAAAAATGTGGAACTTCAACTTAAATAAATGGAATCGAGTGTAAATATGATTTTAATGGCAATATTATCTATAATTTTGATGTACTGCTGAACGTGTAAACAAATTGATAAAAGCAGAGACATATAATATAATGTTTATCTATATCTCTGATAAAAGATAAGGTACGAAATGCTTAGGGTACGAATCAACTTCCGCGCAAACGGAAGAAGAATGTTCCGTATGTTCTGTTGAAGTGTTCGGTACGGAACTTTAGCTGTTCGGTACCGAACTTTTATTGGAATAAAAAGTGCTTAAAATGATTTTGTAAGTGCAAACTGTGATACCTCCCTAAAACGGATATTTTGAAGATGAGTTCTGCACAGAAAATGGCCCGATATACCTTAAAATAATTATAAATAAGCTATTTCGCCGAGTTTCGAAATTAGGCAAATGAGTTCTGCAGGGATTTGCCGAATTTCGAAAATAGGCAAAAACGAAAATCGGCACAATATATATAACAAATGATATTGACCCGAAAAAATAATCAGTGAGTCATGAACTGCATAGTCTCAGAAAAGAAGCTAGTTTGCACTTGGGGTTATGTTGTTTTTCTGTCAAAAGTTTCATTGCCTATTTGTGACGAGAAAATTTTGCCTTCATGCTCCAAGCTCCATTTTTCAATGACAGATATATAAGTCCCATTTTCCTGTGAGGGGCACATAAGTCTCATTCATGACCCGGTTATACGTTCATCTCCACACTGTCCTTTGTTAATCACTATCAATCGAAAATGCTTATGGATTTAGCCAGATAAAAGGAAATAGGAGTTTAAACCAAGTTGTTGGTGTTATTTGTTTTGAATATAACCTATTTTGAAAAATTTCGAATCAAAGTGGAAGTTTAGATTTTAAGTTAAGACAATTTGTTCAAAATAAAAGTTCCATTTTTCTGTGACCGACACATACAATATAAGTCTCGTGACCCGGTTATACGTGCCTTTCCGCACTGTACATTGTCAATCACAATCAATCGGGAATGTCGGTGGATTTAGCCAGACATAAGGAAATGCGAGTTTAAAACCGAGTTTTGGGTATAATTTGTTTGAATATTAACATATTGATAATTTTAGAATCAAAGTTTAACTTAAGATTTTTACTCGAAACACATGCGCCATTTTTCTGTGACCGAAACATACAGTGTAAGTCTCGTGACCCGGATTTACGTTCCTCTCGCACCGAACGTTGTCAATCGGAAATGTTGGTGGAGTTACCCAGTAATAGGGAAATGGAGTTTGAAACAGAGTTTTGGTCATTGTTTGTTATATACTGAATAATGTTGAGGACTTGAAATAAGAAGAAATTGAAGTTTTTGTTAGATTTATTTACTGATACGTAACCCCCGTTTATCCATGGCCGACACATAAGTCTCATGACCCGGTTTTACGTTCCTCTCTCACTGTACGTTGTCAATTATAATCAATCGGAAATGTTCATGGATTTAGACAGTCAAAGGGAAATACAGTTTTGTGAGATATTGTGAATTTAGCCGATGGATATTTCATATTTCAGGAAACTTTGTTTTAACGATTATTAAAAAAGCAAAAACATCTGTGAATATTTCGCCCTGGGCACACAAACGTACGAGTTTAAAGGAGTTTACATGTATTTTCAATTTGGATAAAAGTGTTAGGATTTTAGTACACATTATACCAGTGGGAATTTAGATTTAAAATAAGCGTAATTTAAAAATGCAAATAGGTTGACCAATTATGCAAATTTATAAAATTAGCTCAACATTTTTCAAAGTATATTGCCTATAGTTCGGTCACGATTATTATTGCTCATGTTTACCAAATTTACATAGTTATGTAACCAACACAACACCGAACTTAACACTACTGTAATTTTGCATGTGGCGGTTCGAATCTTGCTGCATACCTGCAAGATTCGAACTATCGCATGCAAAATTGTAAATCAGAATTTGCAAATGTTTGCCATATATTTACCGTGACTGGACTATACACTGTTTCCATTTTTCACGTCTAATGACAAAATTGGTAAGGAGAGTCGAACATATACGTATGGATTTTGCATGTAATTTTATTGTTTCCGGCTGTAATTTATAACTAATTTTTTTAGCATTTTCGATTTACGAGTTTAAATCTTATCAATTTTTGTCACTCCAATTTGAAATCTGCAACAGAGGACAAAACGGAAATCAATCAAGATTTGATTTGTGTAGGCCTACAATATAGCACAGCAAAAAATTGGTAGAATTTTTGTTACATGTATTAGCATAAAATCCATTTTTCTTCTTTCGCATTAATGTTTTCCCAAACCTTTTCTATTCGTGAGGTCAAAACCGGGTCTGGTTTGCGAAAGGATTTGATTTTAATGTATTACCTCGATAGGAATCATTATCTATTTTTGCAACAGGCATTAATCAAAGCAAAAAATGAAAAAAAATCGAAATGTAAATCAACCAAAATGGTGCAATCGATTTTTCTGATTTAGACATGTAAAGAGAATAACGAACAAAACCATTGATAAAACACTGAGAGTAAAGATGTTGTTGATAATCAGCATTTTCTCCTTTTCTCTCAATATCTTATGTACAATTTTTCAATAACATAGGGGTCTGTCATTTCTGCTTATATATTCTGCAACATTTTGCTGTCTGTAACTTCTTTCAAACTGAAGCTGTCTTAGGCAATGCCGTATTGGAAAAGATGAATGAGTTTAAAATAGGTAACTTAGTGATTGATGGCTCGAAAAAGAAATCAAAGTGGTTAACAGTTGTCAAATTGATTTTGATCTTGTTTGCATTTTTGATCTCGCAGACGAATTGCTATAGTGTCTGCCTCCTGTTGATTTGTTGGAATTTTAAGTGTTTTGACCGCAGATATATTGATGTGCAATCGATATTAATACTCGAAGAAATTGAATTTTTGGCTTTAACCCTTTCCCGGAAAAGGCCTGATTTTTAAGTCTCGAGTGAAAGAGGCGTGGAAAAACATTGCGGCAAAACAAGAAAATGCTATGTTATGTTTTTATCTCGATGTTTTCTGTGTCATAATGTATATAACAAAACATTTCATTTTAAATTGCAACTATTTGGTATCCACAACAGCTTTCAAATTGGAATGGTCTAATTTTCTGCCATTTGGGCATACGTAACTTAGCATTACATTGCAGCTAATTTTTGGTGTCTATCCGAAGAAATATTTTGCTATTTTTTATAGAAAACCTCGTAACTCCAGCTTAATATAAACGAGGCCTTTGAAGAAAGTCGATGGTTTGTTCTTGATGAAAGTAATTCGTAGTTTTGATGCGTTTTATGAATTATAAAATGAATCATTTCTTTGATATCTAATTCGTCAAATTACGCTAAGAAGTCCTTCCAAGTATCTACCCTTTCCTAGACATTTCACAAACTTTATTATGAACCTGTTTACTTAAATGTGTTTTCCTCACAATTTCACAAGAAACATTGGGTTCGACGACTCACATGTGGAAAAGCGTTGGAAAGATAGAGCTAGAATTATACCGGTAAATGCGGATTACCAGCATTTGCACATTTTGCTTCAATATTTTCTGGGCTATATTAGTAAGCATATTTCAAATTGGAACAGTGTGATTTTGTCGTTTTCGTAACAGTATATATTTGTCGTTTATATTCGGTTTGGTACATCGGAATGATAAAGCTTATCCTTGTGGATTTATTTGAATTCAAGGAATGATGATTTACCAATCAGACGGATTCGTCTTCACATGTGATCATTTAAAATGATGTAACAAAATAAAAACAAGACAAAATGCGGATTATATTGTGGGTACTCGTGAACGCGATCACGTTGACGTTTTGTGATCAGTTAGTGGTGGACCATTCCATAGATCTGGATCAGAACCATGATAGACGATCTCAGGCTAAAGTGAGGAGAAAAGGAAAGAGAAAGGAAAAGTGGTTGGTCGATTCGGTAAGGAAAGAATTTGTTCATTTCTTAACAAGCTGCAAAAATGTGATAATGCTCAAAATTGAAAGCTAATTTAGACGAGAAAATTAATGTTTAAAAAATGATAATAGAAAAATAGAATTTTAGTGGACCTATGTTATAGACCAGTAAATATTGAGACAAAATCGGACAACCATTTCTTTTTTAGTCTCAAAGTTATCCCAAGCCTTTTGCTATAGAAACGTCAAAAACAGTTTTTGTTTTCATCTATTTGGGAGGTTAGGTAAATCCATGCGAACGAACCATCTCCCAAAATAGGCCTAAGCCTTGGTTTTGATGTATGCGATATAGGAGATACTCGTACTTGGGAGAACGTGTGAGAAAAGAGAAAATTTCTGATCATTGACATTTTGTCTCTTTTCTCTAGATGTATTCTTTGATGCAATGCACTTTTTTCAATTTCGAACACTTTAAGTTTTTTGTCTGCAACGGTTTTCATACTAGACGAGTTGCTTAGCGATTGCAGCCTTTAACAAGTATATAGAAGCCCTGAAAACCACATGGATTTCTAACCTAGCCTTTTTGAAAACACGGACGCAAAAGAAAGTAGATCTACGAAGATTTTATTGCTTTCTGTCAGCACATAATTTCTTAACCTGGCCAAAGATCAAAGTACGCTGAATACTTTAATAACGTGAAATTAGACCATGATTACAAAAAATGTGAAAAACCAAAACGCAAGTTAGGCGTATGACCGCGTATTCAATGGGATTTTTGGGTAATAATCGACCAGATCCTATGTGTGGGTACTCGTTTGAATGATCTCCTTGGAGATCATTCAAATGAGTACCCGCGACATAATATTTTATCGACAGGGATTCTAATCTAGCCTTTCAACGAAATCACCAGACTCCACAAAACCAAGAAAAGAGATTTTATTGCCTTCTGTCGACAAGTAATTTCTTAACCTGGCCAAAGATCAAAGTACGATGAATACTTTGGTAATGGAGACTCCCCATGCGCTAGGAACATTTCGGATTCCGCAAACCAATTATCAATCATTGTTATTGTTATGGTCTGGTTACATGAATTAGGTTCCCCTTCTTAGAAATATGTAGGAAACATTTTCCTTAAGGTAGTACACCCCTATTGAGATTCATGCGACGTCAGAATGTTTGTGTGACGTCGTTTAACCCTTTCCCAAACAAGACCTGGTTTTGACGTCCCTAATAGAAACTGCTTGGGGAAACATTGAAACAAAAGAAGAAACTGCTGATAACCAGCAGTTTCTCCTTTTGTCTCAATATTTTCTATGCCATATTTTACACAAATCTTATCTTAGATAACATCCATTTTGTCCTTTGTAGCTGTTTTCGAAGTGGATAACCGTAAAATTTTGTCGTTTGGGAAAGGGTTAACATTCGCAACGTGCATACAAGCAAACAAACGTACGGACACGTTACCAGTTATGGTTCTTATATTAAACGTAAAATGCGAAAAGAGGAACTGGTGTGAAAGAAATTTTCATATAAGCACCATATACGGCTTGTCAATAGAGTTGTGTGCTGAACTGCTGAAACTTTGTTGGAAAAAGTTCCGTTTCGAAAATTTTCTTTTGAAAATCGGGGTCAATTACCTTCAAAAGAAAGTATAAATACATAAATCTTTCCCTCCCCAAGGGCAGACTTTGCCAGAAAAGCATCTTTACGATTTCTAAGAATTAGTTTAAACATTTACTTCTCTATAATTAACAGTTTCCTCACAATTTTACAATTAAAAACCTATTTAGATAATGTATATTATCCCCCTCTTGGGTGATTTGTGGGCATCATTTTAGCCCTTTCCCAAAATAACAGATGATGTCCCTAACAGCATGGGTTTTGTAAAAAAACTGAGACAAAAGAAAAAAAAATGCCGATAAAAAGTATTTTCATCTTATCGTCGGTGGGGAGTCTAAACCTCGTAACTCCAGCTTATTCAAGCTGTAGTTACGAATTTTGACTCCCCATCAGCGTTATGTCTCAATATCTTATTTTTCAGTATCCATTTTGTTGTCTATGGCATTCTTAGAATTGAGGAGGTGCATTTTAGCTGTATGGTAAAGATTTCTATAGAAATTCTAAAATTGATTAGCACTCTCGCCAATGCTTTTACTTAGCCTCTCATTTCTCAGTCATTTATCATTTAAATTCTGTGTTGCTAATTTCTCTGAAATCTCACGATCAAAACATATATCTTATAAGGAAAGATGGAAATAAGAATGCGCTTAAAGCACTTTCCCAAATAGAGAGAGTTCAGACCGTCCAAAGAGAAAAAATAAACAAAAATAAGAAAATGCTGATTATCAGCAAATTATATAAATACATAATTTACAGATTATTAAATTACCTAACATAGTTAACCATTTCCCAAACAAGACCCGTGTCACTATTCGAAAAGGATTGGTAAGATTGAATCAGCATTAAATGTTCTCTTTTTGCCTCAAAATTGTCAATGCTATATCGGACACAAGTCCAATTTCTATCAACGTCAATTTTAAGATCTTCAGCAGCTGTGGAATAAGACCACTCTAAAATTTCACCATTTTGGAAAAGGTTAACTTGACAACTTTAACCCATTATCAAACGACAAAATTGTAGGGTAATCCAATTTGAAATCTGCTGCAGATGACAAAAGTAAAATTGAAAACCATTGAAATTGTGTAAAATATAGCCTAGAAAATATTGAGGCGAAAGGAGAAACTGCTGGTTATCAGCAGTTTCTTTTGTCTCAATGTTTTCCCAAGCCTTTTCTATTAGGGATGTCAAAACCAGGTCTTGTTTGGGAGAGGGTTAAGGTCATTAAATAATCTTGTACAAGTTTAAGGTCACTGGATAATTTTGGTATTCATTAATTTTGAACCCGCTGTCACATCTACCTAAAATGGTTTACTTCTTTTCCGACGCAAAATTTAAATATTGAAAGTCCCAATTTTTATTGAGTGCAATGTCGGATTGGAATTGATAACTTGTTGGTCATACAATGGTCAATAAAAAGTGACCAATCATTATTTCATATTGAAAATTGTGTAATAGGAATAACACACTTATTTCAGTGAGATAAATCACATTAATTTTAAAATCATCAGTCAAATATAAATTATCCTGTTGTAGATACAAAAATGATACGGAATTTCTGAGAGCCTGGCACTTAACTTCGTTGTAGGTTAATCAAATTAACTTAATACTGAAACAAAATGGTTCGTTTTGTTCAAACCCTTTCCCAAAACAACATAATTTTAAGCTTTCTATGTTGAAATTGACTTTTGCAGAAAATAGCGCAAATATTACTCGAATGGGGAAATCAAAATGTTTTATACAGCATAGAAATCCTTGAGGATAACAGAAGAAAATGCTGATTTTCTTCTTTTCCCACAAGAATTTCGAGACTAACACTTCAATCGGTTGTCAAAATCAGCTTTTGTTCGGGAAAGGGTTAAATGAATGAGTCATTCCATCATTTGAAGACAGTTCTCTCATAAACCGACCGACCTACCTGTCCGTCCAATTAGCCTTCGTGCTCCAAACTAATTAAACGCTTTTGTAGCAACACGATTCTTGTCTCTCCAAGAAAAACAGAATTATTACTATAACCGAAGCCGACTAGTCTGGCCAAGACCCTAGTATTAAAGTGACATTTCACAATAATTTTTATATAAATTTTACTTTTATTCTATCTGAAAGAGCATGTTTTCTTATGAAAATTCTGAAAATTTCAAGCCAAAATATTGAACCGTTTACGAGAAATATATATGTTTGTGCTAAAATTAAACAAATTGTTGTGGACAACAGTTCAGATTTATACAGGATTTGTCATTTCTGTCTCAACTTTAAAGGCGTATTTTTCGCTTATAAATAACAACTTCAAAAAAAAAAAAAAAAAAAAAAAAAAAAAAAATAGCATTTTTACGCATAAGAATAAACAATCTTTGCATCAAGACATACTTTTAAAAATTGAAATAAATGTGAAATGTCACTTTAAGGTTATTGTAGAAAGGACAGACCTTTTTGAAAGACACCCTTGTCTATAATGCAAATCTTCTCTGATGAAAAGTCGCTCTTTGATATATGGATGTAACTATTAAATAGCGACATCCAAATATCAAAGAGCGAATTTTCATCAGAGAAGACTCGAATTACCTAGTCTAGATTTCAATTCAGCAATAAATACCTTGATTTTGGATTATAGAGGCTAGTCTTATATCGAGTAATGCACCAGTGTACAAATAAAGCAAACAGAAATAAGCCTCGTCGTGCGTCTTTTTGAATCGTACGTTTTAAAACTCTAAAAAATCGCACGATTTATAAAGACGCACGACGGGTTGTAAGAGAGGCTAAAAGAATTTTCCGGTCAATTCTTTGCTACGTGCTGTCTGCGTCGTGGTTGCGTCCACCAAAATCGTACGTTGCACGTGCGTGCATCGCACGACTAAACGTACGTTTTAGACCCAGACTGCACGCAGACCGCACGCAGGAGCACGTAAGACCGGTTGTAAGAGAGGCTTAACTATTGCTAGTCTAGATGCCGACTAGAGGTTTGGACATTTGAAAGCTTTCTACTTCAGAAACATGCTAAAAACTAATGTAACTCTGTTTTGTCAACTCCGATAAAAAGGAACAAAAGACGATTAATGCGAAAGCCAGTGTTTTTTTCTCTCTCCCCCCCCCCCCCCCCCCCCCATTTCCTTTCCTAAAGATCATTTTGTTGCCTTGCCTTTTCGTCTGCAATGATTTTAAATTTTGTCGTTTATAAACCTACATTTAAGTGTTATTTTTTCGGAGAGCAAAATATCAGGAAGCTTTAGCAAATGGCGTTGGGTTTAAACCCGACTAATCAATCATTATTAGCTAGTTATTCTAATGACTGACCGTTATAAACGCTGCCAAAAATACTTTACTCAAAATATTTCCCGAAACATTTTTCAAACAGTGTCATATAATGACCCTTATGTGGAAAAAATCCTCCCAGTTTTGACTTTGATGCGGAGGTTTTAGCATAGGCATTAGATTATAGATACATGTATTATAATAATAATAATGGGCTCCTTTAATTAGTATTTATATAGATTTTTTTCATGAATTCGAAATTCTTTCAAATGAATTCGAAGTAAATATCTTTCACAAAAAAGTCTTGTATCATTTGGTCTTCTTAGAATTTTTGGAAACATTACAAAAAGATTTTTTTATTATATATCTTCAAAATTGATAGTCCACGGATATTCGTAGAGGAAAGGATAAGAGGTCAAAATGATGTAGAGTGTTGATTAATGATGAGTTAGAAAAACAAAACTGACAAAACTCTGTGATCGGAAAGGTCAATAGATCAAGCCTATTTGTATAACACATGTGTAGGTTGTTAGGCTGTTTAGTCCAGACCTTTACCGGAACAGGAAGTTGGGGAAAGGGAAAACTGAAGGAGTCTCTCCACTGTTTTTTGTTATTAGCTCACCTTAGCACGAAGTGCTGAGGGTGAGCTATTGTGATCGCTCACCGTCCGTCGTCCGTCTGTCCGTCTGTCCGTCCGTCTGTCTGTCCACAATTACTAAAAAATCTTCTCCTCCCAAACTATATGGTCTAGAGTCTTGAAATTATGTATGTAGTATTGTCTCAATGCCCTCTACCAAAATACTTCAAATTATTGTGCTTATAGAAAAATTGGCCCTATGTTGTGGGGTTTAAGGTTTCACACAGAAACACAGTTTTCTCAAAGACTATTTGGCCTAGAGTCTTGAAATTTTGCATGAATTTACATGTCATAAACCTCTAACGGAACACTAAGAATCATCACATTGCAAGGAAAGAAGCCCTATGTTGTGGGTTCTGGAATTTTCAAGTGAGGAATTATTTTGACCAGGTAGATTTTATCACATATCATTATCCCTAAAATAACAGTTTGGGTCTATAAATCAGATTATGCAGATCATAATATCTGATAAAGAATGCATGGAGTAACAGATAAAAGGAGGCAAATCATTCTTTATTTGATGTTTAAAATCTAAACGCTTTGTTATGGGTACTCATTTGAATAGTCTTGATTTAAGAATTCAAATGAATACCCTCAACATAGGGTGTTATAATATTAAAAAGATATTTTATGATTCTGAAAGCCATTACCCTCTGTTACCTGTATCCCTGAGGCACTTAACTGTTTGTTTACTGATCTAGGGATCAACTAAATACTTTAACCCTTTCCTGGAAAGACCTTGTTTTGAAGTCCCTATTAGAAAAAGCTTTGGAAATTAATGAGTCAAATGAAGAAGATGCTGATTCTCCTTTTACCTCAATATTTTATTTTATTCAATATTTTATATGCTAGTTTATTGTAAACGAATCCTATTTGTACCGCTGTCAAATTTGTATTCTGAACTTTCAAATTGGAATAGTCTATTTCTTTTCTGTACCTTCTGTACGGGAAAGCATTATGCCCTTTCTCTACCATACACAGGTTTGCCTCACGGACAGAAAAAGGCTTGTAAATGATATGGTAAAAGAAGAAAATGTTGATAACTTGATAGCCTGTGTTGTCTCATTTTGCCTCATCATTTTCTCTGCATTTTTATACATGAATGCAGTCTTTATCAACACCTGTTTTACCATCTACAGCAGCTTTTAATTATGTCTTCTCTTATGGTATGTCGTTTGGAAAAGGTATAACCATAACCAAATCCTTACTGTTCAATGAGTATTTCGCCTTTGTTGTGGGTTCCATATAAATGACAGAGGGCAATGTTTGACAATCTTTTCAAATTGTTAAGGCCTGAAGATAATTTTTTTGCCTCGTTTAAGAACTACAGAATTAATCCTATGCTTTAGGCTTTTGCATTTTGTACAGAAAAAAGTGCCTAGAAGTTGTGTGTCGTATTGCCTTGTTAAACAAAAGAGTTCAAATTATCATTACGCTTTGAAAATAAGCTCTACCATGAGGTATTCTAGATTTGAAAAAGCAGGAACAGGTTTAAAATTGTCTTAGAATTTCCAAACCTTCTATGGTTTCTAAATGTTATAGCCCATTTAGCCCATTGACCTCTTTCCAAAACTAATGCTTCGATTTGTCTATGTGCAATGGAAATTCAGCAAAATGTTGTGGATTTTCTGATTTTAAATACAGATATAGTGAAAAATCTTTGACAATCTTTCCCCAAATTGTGCTTTGAAATTAAGTGTGTACCATTGTCATATGACTCCTTTTCAAAATCCTCTTTTCAAAATCCTCGGAGATTTAAAAGGTTTGCTAAAAAGTATGTCTCAGGGCGCTCTAAGGTGAGCGATATAGGACCATCTTGGTCCTCTTGTTCAAAATGGGAACAAAAAGCAAAATTTTGTAGTAGTTACGTGTTTTGAGAAGGCAGGGGGATTGGGTTGGTAGGGCTTAAACATGGCGTTTAAAAACACTTTTCGGATATATTGCAATGTTTCCATAGATACATAGATCTATACCGTTGTTAAGATCACAAAAAGGATATTCAGAAAGGTTCAAAATTTAGTATATTGAATTTACTTAATTCTGTAGCCTAAAAGATGGAATTCAATATTAGATCACCTTCCATATCATCAGACAGCACCAACGGCAAATTTCAATCAGAAAACTTTGCATTGAAATGTGCGGAAACATTGTGAAAAGAGAGGAGACAAAGCTGCCCAACCTTTTCCTCTTTCCCCAATTACACATTTTTTTTTTATTCTCAGAACAACACCGCTTTTTTTTCTTTCTTGGTTAAAGGTTCACCGAATTAAAAGTTATCTGTAAGATACTGAGGTTGTAGATCTTTATCAAAGCATACGGCCTTTAAAACAGGGATTTCTTTCTTGGAGCTGAAGTAATAAAAGACAACTGACAAAACTTGATTAATTTAACACTTTCCCTCCTAAATCGCTATACGAAAGATAGGAAAATACATAATCAAAGTAGCCTAACCCCTAGTCCTCAGTCTGCGCTATCCGCCGAAATTCTGTTTTTGATCAATTTTGCGGTATTTCATTATGTTTAATCTACTAATCAAGAAATCGAATTACACACAAAAATCACCCTCTACGGCCAGGACTATATCCAAATTATTTTGCGTGTTTCTTTTTTTACAGTGTTACAAAACAGCTACTTTTACGCAGCATGAAAGATGCCTGTTAGATATTGGAGCAATAGATCTTAATCAAATCACCCGGGCAGTTACGAAGAAAATTTTCATTTGATAAACCACAACTCTAAAACTCTAAATTTTGTCTGATCCAAGATCCGAAATTATGTCTTACAGTTGCTCCATAAAACACCACAAAACTTTTTAGAGAAAAAACATAGATCTGGATCAGACTGCGTGTATACGCAGGCTGATTTGGATCCATGTTGTTCTCAAATGCATCAAGGGTCACTATTCCATATTCTGGTCCATTTGTTTACATTTTTTTCAATTGATAGAGTTACAATAAGCCATTTTTACGCAGCATGAAAGATACCTGATTAGATATTTGAGGCAATAGATCTTAATCAAACCACCCGGACTTTAATGAGGAGATTTTCATTTGATAAACCACAAATCTAAAACTCTAATTTTTGTTTGATCCAAGATCCAAAATGTTGTCTTACAGTTGTTCCATGACATCACAAAACTTTTAGAGAACAACATAGATCTGGATCAGACTGCGTGTATACGCAGGCTGATCTGGATCCATGTTGTTCTCAGATGCAACAAGGATCACTGTTCCATATCCTGGTCCATCTGTTTACATTTTTTTCCAATTGATAGAGTTACAATAAGCCATTTTTACGCAGCATGAAAGATACCTGTTAGATATTGGAGCAATAGATCTTAATCAAATCACCCGGGCAGTAACGAGGAGATTTTCAAAGAGTCAAACTGATAAAGCACAAGCTCAGCTCTAATTAAAAACTTCAGTTTAAACAAATCACCATTTTTCTTCGTTTTAATTTGGTTTGCGTGCCAAATTCACTTTCTCAAAATTTAATTGAGTCATGCATGGATTCCACGCATCTTGGCATGTAGCGGTAAAGCATATTTTGTAAATAAATTTTCCAGTTTCTGAATCTGAGTTATGTTATGTTTAGTTATGGTCATTTTACCATGATCCTTTCCCAATGTTAGAAAGCTTGCAGATTTGTCCCATTTCCATGATTTGTTTTGTTACATTATGCATTAATTCTAGCAGATGCATTATACAAAGAGATATAAAAAAGCTTCGTCTATAAAACTGAATTTGAATTAACCACTCGTCACTTATATGGAATTTATTGCTTAATTCACTATTTAGTCTGTTCATATATCTTTGTAAAGATGAAAGAACTAATAAAGGAATTGTATTATTTACAAATGCGCATAGTACTTAGTAGAATACTTCCATTTATTATGTGCACAAATTTTTAACCAAATCCATCAACCCTTTTCCAAATAATACCGGTTTTGACGCCCCGGGTAGAAACGCATTGAGAAAACATTGTGATATCCAGCGTTTTCCCCACTCCCTTAATATTATTTCATTATGCTATTTTAGACGTTTTGCTTATTGTAATTTATTTTCGACGTCTTTATAGCTCACGATAATTGACCTGGCAGAGCATCTCTAGCTATTAGCTAGGGATGCTCTGCCAGGTCATTTACCGTGAGCTATAGCAGCCTCCAAATTTGAACAGCATAATATGTTGCTTTTTGATAAATAGTTAAAAGGTAAACGCATAATCTCACCAGCATGCTGTCATATTTCAAACGAAAGGCTTTTTACACCATTAGTTTTAATTAATGAATCATGGTTATAGAATGTGCAGCTACTTGTTTAATTTAACAGGTGTTATATTTGTCGGGGTTTTGGCATTTTAATGTTTTTTGTAAGACGAAGCTTAGGTCGGAGTGTGAAAATTTTAAAAATCCCTTAAAGCACTCGAGACTATTAAGTTTACAGATCACAATGTCCACGTGTGCAGTCTGATCGAGATCCAGTATGCTCTCTTACATTTCTTCCGATCCAGGTTCAATAATATTGCATATGAGTCATTAGTTTTAACTTAAAACAAGAGCCGTCAGAGACGGACTATGCTCCCCGAATAAGGCATTGTCACAATAAATGTATGCCATGCAGAGCTAACATAAAGCTAGCAAATGTTAAGCCCCCTTTTTGCATGACATAATTTGTATAACCAAATTTCACATAGTTTATTGTCAAGGGCATCTGACTTACTACTCAAATATGAAATTTCATCAAATTCTGACCATTATACTAGGAGAAATTAGAGAAAAACTATATTTGACCTTAAGTCCCCTTTTCCCATGACGAGGCCTCAAATCCAAAAAACGGGAAAAGTACATCGGCATTATGTCATAGGGAGTTCACATGGTAAGTTTTAATTGATTTGGCCCAAGGGTTATGGAGAAATCACTTCGGACGGATGGACGGACGGACGGACGGAATGACGGACGGACAGGACGGACGGACGGACGGACAGACAAAGCGGCGACTATATGCTCTCCCTTCGGGGAGCATAAAAATCCATGTTCAAAACGACAACACTTTGGGCCTGTCCACATTGAAAGGTATTTTAGTACAAATTGACATAACTTAAACACGGTGGATAATCACGTGATACAACAATTTCATAAAAGGATGTGCATAGACGTCACGCATTAGATGGAGGAGGCGGATCTTTGAAAAGAAGGGAAAAAAGTTATTGAAGATCAACCAAACTTTTGGTTGATCTTCAATAAATTTTTTATCAGTTGAATTTTCATAAATCCACCACGTTCAGCTTATTATCCTTGGCATTTACCCACCATCTCTGTTTCAAACCAAATTCAAATCGGTGAAGTATTAACAATAATATTGAAGTTTTTTTCTGAAATTCTGAGTCACGTGATTGTTAACCGTGTGAAAGCAAGTGGGGTGTAATAAGTTGGGAAATGGAGGAAAAGCTCCAACATGTCCGTTTTTTCTCACGATACTTTTTCAAACCTTATCTATATCTGAATAGCCAAAGTGGGCAATACTTTGAGGAAGAAATGAATCATTGCGCTGCAATGGGTAGCTTCTGGCCTTACATGACATGCGTCAGATTTTTTCTTTCATTTTGCAATATGAGCGGTTAACCTCTTTTCTTAGATGTTATCTATTGTGATATTTTCTGACGCTAGTCATGAAAAATGATTATTAGACATTGGCTTGTTCCTAAGATTCAAACTCGAGTCTTCATGTTATGCAGTAAATGCCTTCCCAGGATTCTTGGCAACATGACTGGGATGCCAAAACAAGGTCTTGTTTGGGAAAGAGATAATCCATTACAATGCGGCAAAATTTTGGACCGTTCCAATTTGAAACGTGTTGCAGACAACAATTTCAAGCGCGTTTCTACTTACATTTTTTGATATTTCTGTGTAGAGAACATTGTGGTAAATGAAGAAATTGCTTGAAATGAGCAATTTCTTCATTTTCCACAATGTTAGCCAAGCATTTTCTTTTGGGAGCGTCAAAAGGCCTCACTTTTCTCTAATTGGTTGAACGTCTATTTGATTATGGGTGAAGTCTTGCTGACCTGACTAGATAACCCAGTAAGGCAACCTGTCCAGACGACCAGATTAACGTTGATTGATTGGATTATCATAGTGATCTGTCGCGACATAGGGATTAGTATGTAAATACAGTCAGATAGATAGACACTCTCTGGATGTCTCGAATTCTTCTGTGTGACTCAATGGTCAATCCCTTCTCAAACGACGAAATTTAGGGATTAGTATGTAAATATAACCAGATAGATACGCTCTCTGGATGTCTCGAATGGTAATGAATTTTGTGCTTAAAATAGACTGGGTTAACAGTTAACTCAATGTAGACTCAATGATTACCCCTCTCCCAAACAACTTTTTACAGATCCAATTTGATAGTTGAACAGCCGACAAGGTTGATGTTGCTAAATGTATGATTTGTATACAATATAATACACAAAATATTTATAGGACAAAACTAAGAAAAAATAATGTTTATCATCATAATATCTTCTCTTGTCCATAATGTTTTTAAGTCATTGTCTACAAGGGACATAGGCCTACCTAACGTCAAATTCAGGGTCTTCTTGTGGGATTAACGTAAACGTCACAAAAATTGACTTTTTTGTTGCAAAATTCTTTCGCAAAGTTCTTAGAACGTTATGTAACATTTGCATGATTTGGCTCTTCAACTTTGCTTCTAGATGAAAGGGGACCACAAATCAACAAAAACATGGGTGGTAAAGTTGTTATTGCCAATTATTATTTTTATGCTATGCCTGTTATTGCACCTAGTCGTCCTTTGATGGTTTTTTGTGTGATTTTTTTTCTTTTTCCGTTGGTGCACCCGTTCCTCTGCTATTGAATTCTTAGCCGCTTCCGCTTCACCACCCATACAGCCTGACTCCGATTACTTTCAAATATCGTCGCTTTTCAACGAAAACCTCGTAACTACAGCTTGTTTTAACCCTTTCCCAAACAATACCTGGTTTTGACGTCCCTAGTACAAAAGGCTTGGGAAAACATTGAAACAAAAGAAGAAACTGCTGATAACCAGCAGTTTCTCCTTTTGTCTCAATATTTTCTGTGCCATATTTTACTCAAATCCCTTATTCAATAACATCCGCTTTGTCATTTGTGGCACTTTTTGAAATGGATCACCCTAAAATTTTGCCGTTTGGGAAAGGGTTAAATGCATCGCTCCTCCATGCTGCTAGGCTGACTCTATGTCTGGTGTCAGACACTGTATATTATATATGTGACCCATCACGCTAAAAGGGACCTTATCTGATGTGTGAAAAGTATCGACCCTAGTCAGTCTGCGCCGTCCGCGCAGCCAGACTAGGGCCGACACTTTTCACTGTTGTGTAATTTTCTAAATCCGGAATGTTTTGCCTATCTAACTATATGTTCATTTTTCGCATACAGGATCTAGTTGACCTTTGTTGAATCTAACAAGTTTGTCACAATTTGGATTTTTGGAGTTCGGATAAGGTCCCTTTTAGCGTGACGGGTCATATATCTTATGTCTCTAAACATTCAAGGAACGCAACTGTAAAAACGGGCAGAATTATAGAAAAGTATCTTTCATTGGTCTGAATATACAGTTAACCCTTTCCCAACCAAGACCTTGTTTTGACGTCCCTAGTACAAAAGGCTTGGGAAAACATTGAGACAAAAGAAGAAACTGCTGATAACCAGCAGTTTCTCCTTTTGTCTCAATATTTTCTGTACCATATTTTACCTAAATTCTATCTTTAATAACATCCATTTTGTCTTTTGTGGCAGTTTTTGAAGTGGATCACCCTAAAATTTTGCCGTTTGGGAAAGGGATAAATCAGAGAATCAGAGACTTGCAATTTCATTCATTTTGTTTTTTACTTTGAAATCTTTATTATATCAACTGTCACAAGTCTAATTTAATCCATGTTGGAATCGAATGAAATAAGTGCCCCTTTTTTGCATATCCAAGTTCATTTGATTTAAGCAGGTGGCATGTTAAAAAAACTTCTGGAATTTAATTCAACTGATAGAGTTTCATTAGAAAGATAAAAATTGACGCGTGGAAAAGATTAACTAATTTACCCACCAGATTCAAGACAACTTTCACTTCTTTAACAATTTTTCAAACGACCAAATTTCGAACCAGTCTATTGTGAAAGAAAATCCAGGTGTCAAAATTGATATTCGAACAAAAAGATAATAGAAAACACGTGCATATTATGTACATTCTAAAAATTGAGCGAAAAAAGAAATGCTGATTATCAGCATTTTTTGCTTTTCTCTCAATTTTTCTCAAAACTATTTCTTTTTGAGAGATCGATACCATGTCTTGTCTTTTTGGGGGAAAGGGTTGAACGCTTTTTGAGTGCAGACGTCCTTACGTCCTATTTGCAGAACGGGAAAAATTTGGAAGGATGTGACATGACAATGCCAGTTTTTATGGGATTTTCTTCAAGATTTTGCGGAGAAAAATAATTGGGGCAATGTCATGAAAGTATTTGGGAAAGAAAATCTAGACAAACACGGAAATGGATGAATCCCGTGGAAGAATCCTTTCAAATTATTGTAGCCTATCATTGCCCATGAAAAGTGGGATCTTTAAAATATCAAGTTGAGGGAATTCAATTTTGATAACCAGCATTTCTTCTTCAATTCTTTGCTTTATGCATGCACTTTTTCCAGTTTTACACGATATGCAAATGCCAAAAATAATAAAAAGAAAAATCGTATAGGCCTAAATTATTACATCTGATTCGATTTATTCATTTTTTAAGGGGGGGGGATTCTTTTGATATTCAATTAGAGACAGTCTTGTCGCTTTAAACAGATAACCCGATTTAATTCGTAGAAAAGTTACGATAAATGCCATGGTTATCTCTCAGATGAGTTCTTTACGTGCAGATATTTAGGAAGTAAATATTCGTAATTATTGAAGTGGTGTGGCAATAGTACCGGCTAGACACTTCGTTAAAAAGTGGGTCACGTGCACGTGCCGTGGCAAGATAAAAGGGATAGTGTGAGGCAGAAAAGGCACAAGTCGATCCGGACCCATGCGTGTTACTAATGTTACACACCCATTCTCATTTTTTCGGCCGAAAACCACCAGCAAAATTTCAAAATTCCGACTTTACAGAATTGCAATATTTTTATTACAATATGATAGCATAACATCTATACGGTAAAAAATTGATAATGGCCACTCTTTTAAAGGTGACTGTCTTTACCTGCATCAATGATTTGAAGAACCCCTAAAACTACCATTTAATTTTACGTGACACGACTGTATTATATCAAATCTGGTAAAAAAACGTTCAAGTAAGTTACAAAGGGCGTAATGTTTTGGTAATTCAACAGGCGATATATAGCTGTATATTAGAAATTCAAGTGACTTGCATAAACTCGAGACATGTAAGAACAAGAAGCACCGCGAGTATGGGATTTATTAGAACTAATGGCCAAAAACAGCCAATATTTAAAACACTTGATTCTAATTCCTCTTGTGACTTATGATGGCAACAAATTAGTTTATAAGACTAATTATTTCATTAAGCAATATTTGTTCTATCAAACTCAAAACAAATTAGCATGTATTTGGTAAAAATAAAAAGAATATATCGACCTAACGAAATTTGATCCTTTGTCACGTAATATTCAGTGAAAGTAACTGCTTTAGAAACAAGCCCTATTTTTTAATTGAGTAGTATTATTTGAAAGTGCAATTAGAGAAAAAAAAGACAACTATTTGTTTGATTTGAAATACATACTATCACCATGAAATGAAAATTACCCCTACATTGTGGGTTATTGATATTTACATAGAAGTTAAGAAAGAAATCAAATTCAATCTTCTCCTAAAGCATAAAGCCATTTGGATTTCAGTGTGCGATATCGCCTCTTCCTACAATAATATTTCAAATTATCACTATGCAATGAAAACTTACATAATGGTACGGGTTCTCGGTTTTTAAGTAGAAATAAAGGCATAGATACCAAGATATAAAGATAAAATATTTTGTCTGTAACCCGCGTTACTATCGTAATATTCACTGTCTATCACTATTCGAATTCTTAAGATATAGATCCTTAAGGAATCTTCTATCTGCATTTGGGTTAATGTATTTGCATTTTGCATGTAGCTTGGACCGCTGGCTCTATCACAGGTCACTGCTAATAGAAATGTGGTTTTGTGACAAGCACATACGGTATTAGGAGGAGTATTATGCCCGTCTCTGGTGCTTCTTGTGTCTCATTTCTTTCTTTAAAGCTGTCCAAGTTTTTATTTTCTATAGATATGTCAAGGAATTCATGGAAAGAATAGTGAACTTTGTTTCAATGCCTGAAAAGTTGAGAAGCGGGTGTGTAATTTAACTTAACGAAACAGTGAATATTACGTGACGATCCTGATTGCAGCTAAAGGCCTGTTTAAAGAGATAAACATTCAGAACATGCAAGTGCATGAGAGAAATACTATTTTTGAGTCTTAGTGCAAGCTTTAAATATCACACCTGTCAGGAGATTATGATATTGAACCAACAATGTACATGGCTGTAAATCCAACAAAACCTTCCTTCGTATTCGGATTTCTGTCGTTGAATTTCAAAATGAATGGAAAAAAACCTTTAACTTGACGCCATAGTACAAGTACAGGTCATGAATAATAATAAGGTTGTTGTCAAACGAAATTATGGTCACTTTTGTTTTTCAGTGTCACGTTGTATTCAGTCACGTAAAATTAAAACTTACCTTTAAATCAGGATGACTTAACGTGGTTTCAAAGTATATTGTCGTACTGTGTGTAAATAGTGTGCATATACCAAAGGCTTTGGTATACTTAAAAAGATTTAGACATGGTCTTTACCATAAATGAAAAATCGCTGTCACGTACATATTCAAGCGAAAAAGTCCGACACTTGGTGGAGCTATTTCAAATGGCGACCATGTAGTAAATACTTCCATTATTTGGATACACATGTTCTGGGGCAAAAGCTATATGGATAATTGATTTAAAAAAGCGGTAAGTGGTATGATATTGCTTCTGTTGTTAATTTAGTGCGCATACAAAAAAAAAGTCACGTAGAATTCGGGGGGTCGTGTTATATAATCGCTGGTTAAGATCAAACGGAAGTTTAGATCGCCGTTGTTTGATATGAATTCATCAGCTATATGGTTAAGCAAAAATATGGCATGCAGAACAAGTATATTTTACACTAACAATGTGCCTTTCAAATGGTTAGAATGCTTGTGACACGTTTTCGGCCCAAAAAATGAGAATGGGTGTACAGTGTTTCATTTCTCAACTCGTTTATATTTTTCCAAAAAAGTCGATGACTTCCAAGACGTCATATTTAAGCTTTAAATAATTAAACAATAATTGAAAGGAAATTGCTGATAAGCCTGAATCAGCATTTGCCCATTTCTCCATAATGTCTCTCACAGGTACATGTCGTATCACAGTTTGATCCCCCGGCTATTTTAGTTTTGTTTCCTTCAATATTGTTGGACTTGCACTAAGTCTGAAATTTTGTTGTTTGTACCTTAATAACTTATTTAATCTTTTTTTTTTGAATTTCAGATATTTTACGACGATTACCAGTCGGATGGCCGAATGAATACGGAAAACTACGATTTCTGTCCGCCTGTTCCGGAGATACTCGATCAGTCGGAATGTATCGAAGACACCTGTAAAAGTGATATGGACTGCTCCGATGGTTATAGATGCTGTTTTAATGGATGTACCTATTCTTGTTTGTTTGAGGTTCAGCCTGCCCCGGGTGAGTATTTGGGGAAAAAAGACATGAACTGAAAGATAAATTATTGAACCAGGATTTGGTAAAATGTCCCTTAAGGCTTTTGAGCCCAACATGGTTTAAGATCAGCCTGCGTATACACGCAGTCTGATCATTAACCATGTTGGTCTCCAATAGCTTCGTAAAAGTGATATGGACTGATCCGAGGGTTATAGAATCTGCTGTTTTAATGGATGTACATATTCTTGTTTGTTTGAGGTGCAGCTGCCCCGGGTAAGAACAAAAAAGTTTAGACTGTTCCTTTAAAGGAGATGTATGTTATTTTTGTTTTTTTTTTTCTTTTTTAAAATGGTTATTTGGAAATTATCGTCGCTTTCCGTCGAAAACGTCGTAATAATATCCGCAGCTTGTTAGTCTCTGGTCCTGTCGATCGACTAAAGATGATAATTATATATACCAGTTTTTGATATGAATACATTAATGGATCCAGAAAAAAGTTTGTCTTATGACATGTGAGACCAACTTGGATCCAGACCAGCCGGCGTAGGTTCTTCTTGATATGAAACAACCTAAAAAGATCGGCATGGGTCTTAGAAAGACTGCACTCGTACTTATTACACGGTGGATAACCCACGTGACTTTTGGGAAACGTTAACACCGAAAAATTCGTCCGCTTCAATGTACGAGAAATTACCGGCTCTAACTCACTCTGCTCCAAATCCAGTGGTTTCTTCAAACATTCGAGCCAAAGTTTTTTGTAAGTGCAAAACGAAAGTGGGAAGCGTTCACATGCACTGAGAAAAATTTCGCTTGAATGTTTGAAGAAACCACGGGATGCGGAGCAGAGTGAGTTACAGACGGGAATAGCCCTCTCAAAGGCGCGTTCCGTGGACTTTATCTCGTCAAAATCAATAGAGTATAAGCTGAGAAATTAAACAAAACATCCCTTGAAGCGGACGATTTTTTCGGTGTTAACGCTTCCCAAAAGTCACGTGGGTTATCCACCGTGTATTAGCAGAGTGATCTGTAAACATTGTGGTCTAATATACCCGGTAGCCCTTTTCAAACTCCCCACATTATTTTATTCATTTTTAAATCCTTTTTTTTTTCATTTTCTTATACAGTTGTTGACTGGTTAAAAGAGCCAAGACGGTCGCGATCAGGTAGGTTATGTACTAAATAAGATATAAAATAGTTTTAAAGTGACATTTTAGAATTTCTTGTCATAAATTTTACTTTTACTTTCATCTGAAAGAGTATGTTTTCTTATGAAAATTCTGAAAATTTCAAGCCAAAATATTGAAACCTTTAGGAGAAATATATATATTTCTGGGCTAAAAATAAACAAATTGTTGTGGACAACAGTTCAGATTAATATCGCATTTATTGATTCTGTCTCAACTGTAAAGGCGTGTTTCTCGCTTATCAGCAGCATCGTCTAAAAAGCGATCGCATTTATTCTCATTAGAATAACCAATTTTGGCACCAAGAAAAACTTTAAAAAATGAAATTAGAATGAAATGTTCCTTTAAACATTTATCATTTTTATCACAAAAACAGTAAATTTTGAATTTTGATTGAACATTTACATTGTCTCGATTGTTTTATGATGCTGTTTTTATTCTTAAGAGTTTCCAGAGAAAGGGATAAGTTTAAACATTGTAGAAAGCGAAAAAATGCATTCTCAAAATGTGGTTTTTATCCCCCGCCGAAAAAAATTTTCGGGGGGATATTGTTTTTGCCATGTCCGTCCGTCCGTCCGACATTCGTTTCCGCGCTATTTCTTGGAAACTATAGACCGGATTTTGATGAAACTTGGCACACAGCTTCACTACAAAGAGGACATGCGCATATCGTCGGGGTTACCCGGTTCGACCGTCGAATTCAGAGTTACTGCCCCTGACTGTTTAAGCCATATACATACAGAGTGATATTCGTTTCCGCGCTATTTCTTAAAAACTGTAGACCGGATTTCAATGAAACTTGGCACACAGCTTCACTACAAAGTGGACATGCGCATATCGTCGGGGTTACCCGGTTCGACCGCCGAATTTAGAGTTACTGCCCCTGACTGTTTAAGCCATATACATACAGTGATATTCGTTTCCGCGCTATTTCTTGGAAACTATAGACCGGATTTCGATGAAACTTGGCACACAGCTTAACTACAATGAGGACATGCGCATATCGTCGGGATTGCCCGGTTCGACCGTCAAATTTAGAGTTACTGCCCCTGACTGTTTAAGCCATATACATACAGAGTGATATTCGTTTCTGCGCTATTTCTTGAAAACTATAGACCGGATTTCGATGAAACTTGGCACACAGCTTCACTACAAAGTGGACATGCGCTTATCGTCGGGGTTACCCGGTTCCACTGCCAAATTTAGAGTTACTGCCCCTGACTGTTTTAGCCATATACATACAGAGTGATATTCGTTTCCGCGCTATTTCTTGAAAACTATAGACTAGATTTCAATGAAATTTGGCTCACAGCTTCACTACAATGAGGACATGCGCATATCGTCGGGGTTACCGGGTTCGACCATCGAATTTAGAGTTACTGCCCCTGACTGTTTAAGCCATATACATACAGAGTGATATTCGTTTCCGCGCTATTTCTTGAAAACTGTAGACCGAATTTCGATGAAACATGGCACACAGCTTCACTACAAAGTGGATATGGGCATATCGTCGGGTTACCCGGTTCGACCGCCGAATTTAGAGTTACTGCCCCTGACTGTTTAAGCCATATACATACAGAGTGATATTCGTTTCCGCGCTATTTCTTGAAAACTATAGATCGGATTTCAATGAAACTTGGCTCACAGCTTCACTACAAAGTGGACATGCGCATATCGTCGGGGTTACCCGGTTCCACCGTCGAATTTAGAGCTACTGCCCCTGACTGTTTAAGCCATATACATACAGTGATATTCGTTTCTGCGCTATTTCTTGAAAACTATACACCGGATTTCAATGAAACTTGGCACACAGCTTTACTACAATGAGGACATGCGCATATCGTCGGGGTTACCCGGTTCGACCGCCGAATTTAGAGTTACTGCCCCTGACTGTTTTAGCCATATACATACAGAGTGATATTCGTTCTGTTGAAGCCATATACATACAGAGTGATATTCGTTCTGTTGAAGCCATATACATACAGAGTTATATTCGTTTCCGCGCTACTTTATTGACAATGAAAATATGTTCGGCGGGGGATATCAATTCAACGAATTGGCTTGTTAAAACCTTTGGAGGCAAGTTTTAAACTTCGAACGTCGGTCACATTAATCGAGTTTAAGAAAGAAGACCCCGCCTCATGCGTCTGTGTGAATTAAGGAAGAATATATCTTATGAGATTCGCGCGATGTTGGAATTATTCGGGCGACGTCGATAACATTCGACTGTGGAGCTTTCCACCGCCGAATGTAAACGACCGCGCCCGAATACGGTCGGATACGTTTACAACGACGACGCTCGATAAAGGCCGATGTTTTATTAATCTCAAAATGGCCACATTGCGGGTATTTTACCTTATTCGACATGACAATTGTTTAAATAATTTTATGAATATGGAAATAAAAGAAACATGTCGTCGATTTTCAACAAAACTTTCATATATGCAGCTTTAAACAAGCTGCAGATACGAGGTGTGATGAAAACCAGCGATATATTGAACTCTAAAGAGTCGACTTTGCTATTTTCCAGGTATATCATGGCTTTTACCAGATAAAAAGGAACCGTTGGCAGACGAAGGTAAGATGGCCAGTATATTTAATTAACGATCATTTATGACGTCATTTATGACTCGTCAAGTCTTCATACAAAAACAGACATAGGCTACGGGTAAAAGAATTATTAGATTTTAATGATTGAATATGGAGTCGTGCTAAAATCATATTTTCCAATACCTTAATTTTCTATTGGGTGTATCAAAAGCGTCATGTTTCGGACAGGACTAAGCGCATGTAGAGTCCCAAACAAAAGATTAGTTATTACCTCTACCAACCTTAATTTCGTCGTCAAAAGCAGCTTCAAATTTCAAACTGTTCAAATTTTCATTGTCCGGGAATGGGTTAAGTTATTTCTAGTGGCTGATCTTTAAAATCCATAAGCATACATCACAAAAACGTTGACTGATGAGCGCAGTTGCATATTTATAGGTTAAAAAGACACTTCATAGATATTTTCTCATAAATTTTACTTTTATTTTTATCTGAAATGGTATACTTTCTTATGAAAATTCTGAAAAATTACAAGTCAAAGTATTGCACCGTTTATTAGGAATATTGTTTTCTTTAAAATTGAACTGATTTTGGTAAACGACAGTTCATATGCATATATGGAATTTGCTATTTCCGTCTCAACTTTAAAAACGTGTTCTTAGCTTATCAACAACAATTCCAAAAACCAAAATTATAGAATTTAAACGCATAAGAATAACCAATCTTTGCATCAAAACATACTTTTTAAAATGAAATGGGAATGAGCAGTCTCTTTAATGCAGGTTGCATAGTTTCATGAATTGGAAGCAAATTCTATTAGAGACGTCAAATCAATGTCTTGTTTGAAAAGGGTTAAAATGCATTAGCCTACATCACATGACTGATGAGCACCCTGGCAGATTTTAGACATATCAAAGCGGTAGGTTGGTGTATACTGCATAATTTCAAATAAATGAACCCTTTCCAAATCGGAAAAAAAATCCGAATGGTCCATTTTTAAAGATGTTGTAGACGGCAATTTCAAGTGCTCGACATTTTACTTATTTTTGGGTAGAAAATATTGTGGGAAATGAAGAAATTGCTTGCCACAAGAAATTTGTTTATTTTCCACGATATTTTCAAAGCCATTATCCTAAGGACAGTCAAACAGAGTCATTGTGTGGGAATGGGTTAACAAAAACATAATCTGATGATATGCTGGGTGTCTGTTCTTTTGATTACATTTATATAAATTACGAAACAAATTAGACCCGTCATGCTAAAAAGGGACCTTGTGAGAAGCCTGAAAAGTATCAATCCTTGTCAGTGAATGTGGACTTGCTAGGATCAAAAGTTTTTACTCTAATGTACTTTCTGGGTCAAGATTGTTATTCCTATATTATTATTATTCGTTATCTGATTGGAATGCGATCAGTTGGATTCGATTATGAAAAAAAAATGTTTGATGAACATCCCAGAGTGTCCCTTTTAGTGTGACGGGCCTCAAATGTTTAAGTGCATGTAGAAGGACATACCCATGCTTCTGAAGTTAACTGATGGCAGAAAGGAAGACATCGCTGCTTTTCAACAAAAACTCGCATCTACAGCTTGGTCAAAGCTGTAGATACGAGTTTTTCGTTGAAAAGCGACGACAGAATTTTTACAAAGATAAGCCAACCGCAATTATATTTTGCATGAAGGAATCACGTTCTCATTCGTATTTAGCTCGATAATTTGATAGAAAACAAAGTCGCTATCCAGACAAATTATCCTCTCGTTATATTTCCTAGTTTTATATCGAGGTTTATTCTGACTGACAGTCTGTTGGACTGAATACAAAATACAAACGACGTCTAGCTTGTCTTACGTCTAACAAGCGTGTCTGGAAACGTTTTCCTTCACATTTTTATATTGATTCTGCGTTTTTCTTTTTTGGTTTTTACGTGGATTCAAGTTGATTCACTGATTCGTAAACGAAAAATGATGTTTTTTTCTGGTGATCAAATGAAATCGTCGCTTTTCAACTAAACCCCTGTATCTGCAGCTTATCATAAGCTGCAGTTACGATGTTTTTGTTGAAAAGCAACGATGTGTTGACCAGAGAACTAGTTATTCAAATCCCCAATTAAGTTTCAAGCAATTTGTTTGTGCTTACTTATGTACACAAGTCTGGAAATTTGATAAGAAACAAAATTGTTATCAAGACAAATTATACCCACAATATTATATTTCCTAGCTTTATATCGAAGTTTATTTGGTCTGACAGTCTGTTGGACTGAATACAAACGACGTCTAGCTTGTCTTACCTCTAACAAGCGTGTCTGGAAACGTTTTCCTTCATAAGAATGTAGATTATAACTTCAAAAAGTAACTCAATATTACTTACCATCTTTGCCACCCAGAAATTTCAACTTCACTTTGACTCTTCGTAAGGAACAAAGAGGGGATAGAAAGCTTGGCTTGCGAAGACGTTCTTTTGTGAAGTGCTTTAACCCTTTCCCAATCAAGACCCGCTTTTGACGTCCCTAATAGAAATGGTTTGGGAAAACATTGAGACAAAAGAAGAAACTGCTGACAGTCAGCACTTTCTCCTTTTGCCTCAATATTTTCTGTGCTATATCAAACACAAATCTTATCTTTGAACACGACTATTTTGTCGTTTTCAACAACTTTCAAATAGGAAAAGTCCAAATTTTGGCCGTTTGGAAAAGGGTTAATATAGGGATAATTGCATTCGACGTTTCAATCCATTACCAGACGGAAAAAATGTTTCTAATTCTAATAACAGAGGTGTTGCAAAGACAACATTTTCAAGTGAATGAAATTAAAAAAATAATTGGTCATTTCGGATAGAAAACATTGCGGAAAATTAAGCAATTGCTTGTCGCAAGCAATTTCTTCATTTTCCACAATGTTTTCCAAAGTAGTCATCTTTTGGGGAGTCTAAAATGCTAATGTGTGGTAATGGGTTAAAGTAGCGAGAACAATTTCTACGATTCTTTGAAACAATCTCCTCCTCTTCCTCTAACATTTCTCACACTCATTTTAAAAATTTTCAGCTGAGCCCTGCACGACGGGTCCATTTGCCGAGGATGAAGATCCCTTACTCTGTCCCCATGGTTACTTTTGTTACGTGGACACGGAAAATAGAAACGGAAAGAAGAAAAAGCGAAAATCGAATTCTGGACATTGTGTGAAACAGGCGGATGATCAGTGTAAGGAAGATAAGTCGTGATTATTAACTCAAAATAATGATTGAGTTAATTCCCTTACTGAGTCTCATTTAGTTTTAAAAATTCAAAGCGACATCAAAGGATAGAAAGACGAATTGCAAATAATGATAATCATAGAACCAGTATATCATTATAAAAGATTCGGAAATCATAAGGAAAAGGATAAGATGCTGATGTAACTGCAATGGCTTTAAAAGCAGCACTGCGAGGGCGGAGAATTTGTCATCTTGGCGGAATTTAGTCTTGTTAGACGGGGCTTCTTTACGTATGATAGAACTGAATAGACTGATTCGTCGCTTTTCAACGAAAACCTCGTAACCGCAGCTTGTTTTAAGATGCAGTTACAAGGTTTTTGTTGAAAAGCAGCGGTTTGTGAGAAAATTATAAAATGTTTGTAATCACTATCTTGCAGACTCGCCTGGGGAAACTGCAATGGCTCTAACAGCAGCCCTGCGAGGACGGAGAATATGTCATTTTGATGGTATTGTATTGTTAGACGAGGCTTCAATACGTATGATACAACTGAAAAGAACTATTTGATGGAAATGATTCGTCGCTTTTCAACGAAAACCTCGTAACTGTAGCTTGTTTTAAGCTGCAGTTACGAGGTTTTCGTTGAAAAGCAGCGAATTGTGGGAATTATAAGATGTTTGTAATCACTTTCTTGCAGACTCGCCCGGAGAAACAGCGATGGCTCTAACGGCGGCTCTGCGAGGACGAAGAATTTGTCATCTGGATGGTATTGTATTGTTAGACGGTGCTTCTATACGTATGACAGATAAAAAATGGTATGTATTGCTGAGATCTTTTACCGTGTCTTATCTTTACTATTTCTCAAAATTGAGATTGTAGACCAGTACAAATTTAAAGGTGATGCGATTGATTGCTTGATTGATTCGGGTTTAACCCTTTCACAATCAAGACCTGGTTTTGACGTCCCTGATAGAAAAGGCTTGGGAAAACATTGAAACAAAAGAAGAAACTGCTGATAATCAGCAGTTTCTCATTTTGTCTCAATATTTTCTGTGTCAAATTTTACACAAATTCTATCTTTAATAACATCTATTTTGTCATCTAACAAAAACGTATACTTATCAGCACAAAATTTTGTTGTCTAACAGCTTTCAAATTCGGTCGTCTAAAATCGTATCGTTTGGGAAAGGTTAATAGTTCACTCAAGATAAAGTAGGTATTACGTTAGCATTATCAAACAATATTTGGTTCCATTTTAGTCAGGATCTCGAAAAAAAGTTTCTCATGGCAGTTGAGATTTTCGTTGATCCAGATCTACCTGTACCTATATGCAGTCTGATCAGTTAAATACTACAGGCCGTGAAGAGGTCATTCGAGAACAATGTGGATCCAGATCAGACTGTGCGCACGCACAGGCTGATCAGGATCCATGCTGTTCTCAAATGCCAAAGGGGACCTTTAACCCAATCCCGGGTATTTATCTTTTTCAGTAATTGTAAAAGAGGATATCTCACGTGTTCAGCAAATAAAAGTAAAGAAGGCAATGTCAAGGTTGATGTCAAAGTGAAAGCAAAACCAACGATAGATAAACAAAGAAAGAATACAGATAGACGAAAAAGAAGAAGGAATAGAAACAAATTAAGAGGTAAGACATTTTTTGACGTCCCTAGTAAAATTGGTTTGGGAAAACATTTAGAGAAAAGAGGAATTTGCTGATAATCGGGACTTTCTTCCATTTCCCTCAATATTTTCTGTTCAAGAACATACTAACTTTTACTATTTATTTTAATTATTCCTCATTTTGGGAAAGGATTAGATATTTCAATAATCATCCACCAAGGAGTGCAAAAACATATTATTGTGATAGGACCTTATTGTGGTGCATATTATTGCATCGGTGCAAATACAATATGAAAATGTGTTGCAAAAAGTATTTTGACTATTTACAAAAATAAGACAAGCAAAATTCAAGAAAGGACGCTAATTCAAATGACAGATGAAAAGAAATGAAAAACATTATTAGAAACGTAGAATATCGCCGATTTACTTTTAGAAAACAACATCTTTACATTCAATAGTTTGTTACTACGAGTTTATATATGCTGAAAATTAGATTTTTTTCTACAAATTGCAATCCAAAATCAGATACTTGTATTTTCAGAAAGGATTCCAAATACACTTTCTGCAAACTTTTCTCTTTCTTCTGTTTCAGGTTCAAATGGGTCATAACTTGAAGTCTGATAATTGATGACTAAAAAGCATTAAGGGAAGAGCTGATCATCAGTATTTTCTTCTTTACTCTCAATGCTTTCTAAATATTCACATGAAGAGATTTTGAATAATAATGATATGAGCAAGTTATCAACATCCCTGAAACATTGTTAAAATCTCACTTAATCAATTTTCATTTTCCATTGTCATTTAGTTATCATTTCTACGCAGCCGTTCAATCCAAGACATTATCGCTGCATTTCAGCAAAACCCCCGTAACTTCAGCTTAAAACAGGCTGCAGTTACTGTTTTTTTAAAGCGGCGATATGGTGTACCGTTTGGGTCACAAGTATTTATTAATCTCCCGACAAATATTTTTTTGTCTGACGATAATTATGTTTGGTCCGGCGAATATTTATGTTCGTCGGACTAATATCAGTTTTCTTTGGACATATATTTTTCTACTCTTGACCCCGTAGGAAATTTCTTTAAAGACTAGCTCATTTGCATAAACCAGTATGCGTCTGTCAATCCAGGGGTCTCGAGTTCGAACCCCGGTTCGGCCAGTATCCATTCTGACATTTGACAAAAGTCATTTGTCTCTCACCAATGGGTGTGAATCATCTATTTTAGAGAGCAGCTGGAGGCTCGGTTTGGATATTGTGTTTGTACTGGTGCGACAAATACCAGGAACCCGCGGTTAGGTGCTCCAGCCGCCGCGATAAGACCATAGAAGTTGAAAACGGCGTAAACCCCCAATAAAAACAAATAAACCAATATGCATGAAATACTTATTTATAAGGCGGCGTCTCGAAAGGGTCAAACATTATATTTATCCTCGGACTAAAAAATAATATTCCTCGGACAAAATCTGATATTCCTCAGATGATATACAAATATTTTTGACACAAATTGTACACCACAGGACAACAGTCACTATTGGAATTTCATTTATTCTATGAAAATGTAAATCGCTGCTTTTCAACAAAAAACTCGCAACTGCAGCTTGTTTAAGCTGCAGTTACAATGTATTTGATTAAAAGCGACAAAATGTTAATAATTATACTTGTATATTATGAAATAATGACGAATAAAAAATAAGTTTAAAAAATCTAAGTTTTTATTTTTTCATATACACGTACCAAATAATCCGTTCCCAAACAATACTTGTTGTTGGCTGTCTGTTATGAAAATACCATGTGAACAGAAATGAGAGAAAAGAAAAAACTTCACCCTTTCCCTCGTTGCTCTCACACTTTATCATGCCCATTTTCCCAATCCCATAATTTGTAGCATTTTTGTGTTGGTTTTACCACCTTTGAGATCGGACCTACCTAAATTTTGTTGTTTTAGACCATTACATTTACCAAACAACAAAATTTTAGACTGGTTCAAATTGAAAGAAGTTGCAGACGGCATTTTAAATGTGAAGAAATTTTAAAATGTTACAACTTTTTGGGTAGAAAATATTGTGGGCAATGAAAAAAATGCTTGTCACAAGCAATTTCTTTATTTCCAATGACATTTTCCACAGCCATTATCTTGTGGAGAGTCAAAAAGCCAGTTTCGTCAAATAATTTAACCAATTATCGAGGGCAACAATATAGACTTTTCCAAATTCAACGATTTCACTTTTACATTTTTGTCTTTCTGGGTAGAAAACATCTAGGAAAATGAAGATATTTGCTCGTCACAAGACCTGTCTTCATTTTCCAACATGTTTTCCAAAGTCATTATCTTGTAGAGAGTCAAAAGAGTCGATGTAAGGGAATGGGTTAAGATGATTTTGTCTTTCAAATGTTCTACTAAATGCAGAGAACAACACATGCACTGCCTAGGTCTTGATCAATTGGTGATACACGACTTTGTCCAAAACATGCTTTGGTGAAAATGACCCTTGGCTTTCAAAATCCAGAAAAAAAATGTTCAAAGGCAAAAGAAGTAAATGCTGATATCAAACATAAAAGATGTAAAACCATGTAATTGTAATAATATGCATATAAAATATATGAATTTTAACAAGTCTTAAACCCTTTCCCAAACAAGACCTGGTTTTGACGTCCTTAATAGAAAAGGCCTGCTGAAAAACATTGAGACAAATGAAGAAACTGCTGATAACCAGCAGTTTCTCCTTTTGTCTCAATATTTTATGTCCTATCTATTACACAAATACTATCTTTGTCAACATTATTTTTTTTTTGTTTTGTCATGCAAATCCCCTTTCTAATTGAATAACTCTAAAATTTTGTCGTTTGGGAAAGGTTTAAAATTTGTCGTCTGGTCATGGGTCAACGGAGAAAATATTGTGCAGATCGAATTTTGCCAACACTTAACACCCATTACGTCCACATACGTGGTCGAATTTCTGACGAAGTCGAAGTTCTCATGTCAATTGAAGCCGAGAAATTGTTATACAAAATTATTCAAAACAATAGTGATAGGGCCTAAACATACCGGTAAAAAATGAAATTTATATTTGAAAATTTCGCGGAATTGTTCTTTTCGGGCAATTCCTGTCAGTTTCAACTATATTTCAATGGTAAAGGCGCATGATGAGCAACAAAACATTTAAGCGGAAGCATTCATTTTGAATGTTTGAAGAAATCATCGGATTCGGTGCAGAGTGAGTTAGACCCTGGGAATTATCATCTCAAAGACGCTTACGGTCAATAAATATTCGTTGGATGATGACTACTTTTTACCCAAAATGTGCATCATACCTTTGAAAACCAATGATTCTTCGCCCACTTTCTTCATTCAATGGTTTGATATGGTGAACATATGTGGACGAGTAGCTGGAGGCTTGGTTAGGGCGTTGTGGTAGTACTGGTATGAGAAACAACACGAATCCATGGTTAGGTACTCCAGCCGCCGCAAAATGACCATATCAGTTGAAAACGGCGTAAAACTCCAATAAACTAAACTAAAGTACCACTTTCTTCACTAGCCTAATACACGGGTGGTAATAATACCATAAGACGCCCTTTCTATACTCTCCATTGCCGAGGTCTATTGATTAAACCATCAAATATCTATCGAAATGGAATGTAGAGATAATGTGCTCTGTTCTTAAGAGAGTACCCTTTCTATAGAGGCGACCGGCCATGGGTTCGCAAGGAACAAAATGGATGTAGGGAATCACGTGGCACAACAATCTTAGAAAATTTGTCATTTTATTCTGTTAACCCATTACCACACAATGACTCTTTTTGACTCCCCACAAGAAAATGGCTTTTGAAAACATTGTGTCATGGGAAATAAAGAATTTGCTTGTCACAAGCAATTTCTTCATTTCCCACAATGCTTTCTGCATAGAACAACAACAAAAAATGTAAAATTCCATTCACTTGATATTGTCATCTGCAACATCTTTGACTTTGGGTTAGTCCAAATTTTTTCTGTTTGGTAATACATGTAGGTTAATACCTGATTTTGAAATTGATGTAGAGAAGATCTCTCACGTTCAGCAAATCCCTAAAGTATTTCCTCCACCTTCTAGGCTAAACCAATTTCCAAACCAATTCTACTTGACGAACATTGAATGCCTTTGCTCAATTTTTAACCCATTCCTGCGTATATTGGCGTTTTTAGCGCCACATAATATAATGGCTTTGGAAAGCATAATGAAACAAGAGCTTTGCAGAGCGGCGCATAGCCTATACGCCTGAGAGGGGCTTGTCAGTAAAAATTTGCCATTTTTTTTCGATTCAAGGGCAGATAATTCAAACATGAAAAGTTATCAAAATTTTGTTTGCACAACAAGACACCATAGAGATTCATTGTGGCTAGTTTTATTAAATTCTGGTTGAAACTGTAGAAGAAGCGCACAGGAGAAAACGGGCATTTTTGAGAAAATGGGCATTTTCCTTAAATTCAAGGGCAGATAATTCAAGAACGAAAACAGTTATCTAAATTCCGTAAGCGATGTGCACAACTAGACACCACGGAGATTCATTGATGCAAGTTTGATCAAATTCTGATCAAAACTGTAAGAGGAGTTACGCACACAAGAAAATAGGCATTTTTTGTTAAATTCAAGGGCAGATAATTCAAGAACGAAAAGAGTTATCTGAATTCCGTAAGCGAGGTGCACAACTAGACACCATGGAGATTTATCGTGGCAAGTTGGATCAAATTCCGATCAAATCTGTAGGAGGAGTTGCGCACACAAGAAATTGCTAACGGACGGACGGACGGACAGACAGACGGACGGACAGACGGACAGACGGTCGAGCGGGGCCATAACATAATACGACCCTTCGGGCGTATAAAAAGTAGATATTGCTCGTGACAAACAATTTCTTCGTTTTCAACAATTCTTCATAGATTACACAAAAAACAAAAAATCGCGAAATTTCTTTCACGTGAAATTGTCGTCTGCAACATTTTTGAATTTGGACAAGTCTTAGACTTTGCAGTTTGGGAAAGTGTAAAGCTGTAGGTCTAGAAAGCTTCAAGCTTGACTCAAGCTGGTATTGAGAAATTGTTGATACCGGTTATCAGCATTTCGTCCTTTTCCTTCAAAATATGCATTGTGCCTTAACCCTTTCCCAAATAACAAACTTATAGGGCTTTCTGATTTGAAAGCTGTTACAGACTGCAAAATGGATGTAGAAAAAGATGGACTTTTTGTACGATATAGCATTGAAAATATTAAGGCAAAAGAAGAAAATGCTGATGATCAGCATTTTCTTCATTTGCCTCAATGTTTTCCCAAGCCGTCTATATTAGGGACGTGAAAACCATGTCTTGTTTGGGAATGTGTTAAATTGTAGGGAAACCGGTTTCTGATTTCAGCAATCCTCTGACCTACATAGGGCCTAGTCCTATTGTTGCCTGCAACTGAAATCGTCACAATCCAACACTTTGAGGGCCTAGTCATAAATGACCCCATACAAATTTAAGCCGGAATCTGCAAAATGGGTCCTTTTATAGCATTTGAGACAACCATATGATTAAAGATCATCCTGTGTTTAACCCATTACCGAACAACAAAATTTCAGGTTGGTCCAAATTCATAAATGTTGTAGACGACAATTTTAAGTGAATGAAATTTAATTTTTTGTTGTCTTTTGGGGTAGAAAACATTGTGGAAAATGAAGAAATTGCTTGTCACAAGCAATTTCTTCATTTTCCACGATGTTTTCCAAAGTCACTATCTTGTGAGGAGTAAAAAAAGTCAGTGTGTAGTACATGTAATGGGTTAAGTGCAGTCTGAACATGATCCACGCTTATTTCTTACCTTTGCTGCGTGTTATGAATAATTTATTTTAGAACAAAATGGTTCCTGATCAGACTGCGTATAAACGCAGGCTGATCTGGAACCATGTTGTGCTCAAGAGCCAAAAATACTTTTTTCCGGCTCGTAGGAACAGGAGGAGCCTTAGGGGCTAAGCCCCCTACCCATTGTTGACCGGAAATGTCAAATTTTCCTTATTTTGCACTGAGAATTTAGGGAAAGTCCAATTTAGCCCCCCCACCTCCCGATTTTCAGACACGGCTATGGTCTGAGCGCACCCAAAATAAAACTGCTTACTACGGGCCTGAGTTTGTTATTCACCCCCTCCCTTCATATATATCATATCGTCGGTGTAAATCCAAACCTCGTATGTCGATGTTTGCGTTTTCCAAAGTAAAACCTTGTGAGCCCAATTAAGACAATTCCTGCAGGTTTTGAGATATTTTAACTGATCAGTATTAATGACACATTATTTGTGAACAATATGTCAAATTTTCAAGTAAAACCTTTCGGTATGGGAAAAGTTATCACACTTTTTTTCTTCCCCATCTTCCAAAATTGAAATATGATGTTTTGCATTTACAACGACGATATGCGGCAGACGTCTCTGATGTATCGTAGGCCTACACTACTCCAACATGTCCAAGTTTAGTTACATAAATATGCTTAATAATACATGTAGTGTTTGTCTGCACTTTGTTGCAATTTGGTCCACTCATAATTCCAATCTTGAAATAATAGGAAAGGGTAGCCTAAACATTTGGGTTTATGTTACTTATGCAATCGGTCACTTTGATAATGGTCAAATTAAAGGGTGTAAGCCCATTCAGTGTCATGTGCGCTGTTCTAGTTATCCCTGGACCTATGCAGTGCGTCTGTT
Source organism: Fragum sueziense (assembly GCA_963680895.1). Classification (NCBI taxonomy): domain Eukaryota; kingdom Metazoa; phylum Mollusca; class Bivalvia; order Cardiida; family Cardiidae; genus Fragum; species Fragum sueziense. The sequence goes on from OY804604.1 coordinate 27,151,798, forward strand.
TCAACCAGTTGTCCTGGTTTTCCGTTTACTCTTCCTAAACAAGATCAGATAGGCCCTTTAAACTTTAGGCATAATTCTTTCCCAAACGATCAAGATTTACGGTTATTGAATTTGAAAGCTGTCGCACATGACATGACGGATGCTAGATCTAACATCATAAAGGTAAAAATTGCGGATAATAGCCTACAGCTCAGAAAACATTGAGGCAAAATGTCAAAAATAGCATTCTATTCTTTTGACTTTGAATGTTTTCCCAAGCATATTTTATTAGGGACGTCTAAACCAGGTCTTCTTTGGGAAAGGGTTAGGCTAGGCTAAAACATGCCTGGTAGACGTTCAAGATGAGAAAGTAATGAGACATAGGCTAGGAAGAAAATGGTGTTAGCATAACCACCATTATCTCCTTTTTGTCTCGGCATTTTCTTGACTAAAGATTAAGTAGAGTCTAGGCAAAACTTCTGCTTTTTGTTAACATTTGTTATGTTGTTTGCAAAAGGGGCCCCTGAAAAAGTCCTAGATCGAATCAAGTTTGGAAAAAAAGTGAGCCGAAGGAATTATTGAAAAAGTTTTCTCCATTTTCCTCATTGAATGGGGGGAAATAAATGATTAGATAGATCTAACAGACTAACAGTCACAGTAAGGTCTCACCATAGAAAACTGATAAGTTTAACCCTTTCCCAAACAAGACCTGGTTTTGACGTCCCTGACAGGAAATGATAGGGAAAACATTTAGACAAAGGAAGAAATCCTGATAACTTCAGCGTTTTCTGCTTTTCCCTCAATATTTTCTGCGTTACATTACACACAAATACTATCTCCGTTAAAGTATATTCTGTCGTCTGCAGCAGCTTTATTTTACTGTTTGGAAAAGGGTAAGAAAGGATCGATGAGAAATGAAATCTCCCCCCCCCCCTTTGATCATTTCCTCGAGTAGTGTTTTCTACGAGGGTCAAGGTCGCACGGCTAAAATCCAAGATGGCTGCCTCCGGTAAAACAGAAACGTCAAAACCGGCTTCAATACCGAAATCTGTTCGGTTTATTTTCGGTGGCACAGCAGGGTATGTAGAAATAAAAATGTTTGACTTAGTCTTTTCATGCAAACAGTGAAACTTTGTAAATTTGGCCAAAAAATGCTCGCAAATTCTTGTCAAATGTCAGTTTAACCTTGTACCCCACCCACTGATTCCTATGGAATATTGTGAGTTCCATGGCTTTTCGAGTGATTTGCTTAACTCTTTCCCAAATTGCAACATTTTGGGATGGTCCAATATGAAATTTTCTGCAGATGACAAAATAGGCGTTGATAAACATGGAATTTCTGTAAAACAGCACAGAAAATATTGAGGCAAAATGAGAAAGTGCTGAATATCAGCACTTTCTTCTTTTGTCTCAGTTTTTCCCAAGCCTCTTCTGTTAAGGACGCCAAAACCAGGTCTTCTTTTGGAATGGGTTAATACCGTCTAAAGATGTAAATCTATAAATTTTCTGCAACTTGTAATGAATAGTAACATCAAACATACTAAATTAAATTGTTTTATTTGAACAACTAATAACACGAGAACATCATTTTAGAATCTGTCTTTCAGCCAAAGCTAAATGCCATAGTTATCTATATACATTTTTTTTTGTTTTCAGAATGGCAGCCACACTGTTTGTCCAGCCTCTAGACTTGGTCAAGAACAGAATGCAAATGAGTGGTTTGTTGCTGCCTTTCTTTTAAAAGAAAATGATTGACTTTTCAATCTGTCATTCATAGATTCATAGACCAGGGTTTAACAAAAAATGATAATTATGTAGATGTGCACAGCAGCGGATCCAGGATTTCTGTGAGGGGGTTCAAATATATGAAAAAGTTGTTCGTTTCCCTAGTTTAACACAATTTTGACTGAATTTTTGCATGAAAATGAAAAAATCAGACTATAGAGGGGGGTTCCTTTGACCCTCCCCAACCCCCTCTTGATCGACCACTGGTGTACACCAAGCCATACATGTAGGCTTAACAGTTGTTCATCTAAAATGCCATAACAGGCTTCTTTACATAGATAGGGGAAGGGGTCCTAAACTCTTTCCCCAGACAGCAGTATTTTAAGGCATCCGAACCCTCAAAAACACCAAACAGTCAGAGGCGTAATTTGAAAAGTGCAAATTATTCCTTAACTGTGTTACATTTCCATTCCAAATACAAATACAGGGCTCTCCGAGACGACAGTACTGTCGTCTGAGACGACAAGTTTTCTCAGCGGACGACAAAAAATCCTATCAAAGGATTCCACCGGACGACAACTTTTTTAAGGCACGCGTCCATGACCCGTTACCTTTCAGCTACTATAACAAGTACACAGACATTGTCTATGATAATAAGCTGTCAATCTATAACGACTTTCTTGGCTTCAATCAGTCACAATTAACTCGCATGAAAAATCGATAATGACCATATCTAAGTGATACCTAAGTGGGGTAGACAGCAGTGGTAGGCGTGGCGTTAATTACCGCTAACAGCCAATCAGAATCAATTACCGGTAGACATTGTAGGTGGAGTCTGGGCCTCAACGAATGTTAATTAGTCCTTGCCAGACGATGTTATTAGACGATTGCGAAACTAATAACTTTTGATTTAATTAGTTGATTGACAAATCATCTCTCGATAATTGAATTCAATTGTTTACCTGAAAAGCGATTTATTTTCCCGATTGATATTCTGAGCAACTGACCCGCTCAACCATTTGTTTTCTTCTTTTTTAAAAAAAATGAGTTTCATACTTTTATAAACAGTTGATTTATCGTAAATTTGAATGAGGTTATGACCGGTCTTACTTGGTAAAGAAAATCCAATGATCAATCAACTTTATAAGTATCCATTTAAACTTTCCATAACATCACGTAGGCATTTATGACTTTGTGTTAAATTTGTCAGCATATGACTGTGTATTGATTTTTCTTGGGACACTGCTATCCGGGTAGACTAACCCTTTTCGGTACAGTGACCCTTTACCTAGTAAGCTTCTAATCCTTTTTGAACAATTTAGTGGGGAATCCCTTTTTGTACTTTAACTGCAAAAACTTGATCCCTTATTTTTTTACTGTTCCAAATTGAGAGATATCATTCACAAAAAAAGGTGCAATTTTCAAGAAAATCTTTTTTTCATCATAGATCTAGTCTAGTTTTCTTTTATCTTTTTTTTTTTTCAATTGCAATTTTCAAAGCTTGAAATTGTTTGGGATATCACATTTAAAGCAGCATTTAGAAAAGAATATTCAATTCAACCAAAGCCTGCATTTTCCCTTATCAACCCATCACCAGACGACGAAATTTTATAATATTCCAAATTGAAAGTGGATGCAGAAAACTAAATACAGTGCCCTCCAAAAGTCCTTGGACAAACTCTTTTTTGGCCTTTCCAGTAAAGTTCATTGCAAAATTCCAATATTTAGGACATTTTTTTATTTATTATCATAAAAATCATCAATAACCATGAAAATATTCAAAACCAGTTCTATAATTCTGGCAATTTCTGGACAAAAACACATTTTTTGGAAAATGAGCGCTAAATAACAATTATGCCAATAATTGTCAAGACTTGGAATGGCCTGCTGTAGCTTGTATAAAAGCATGTATACGATGCGGCATACTTCAAACAAGGTGTTGGCATGTCTCTGGAGTGACTTGGTCCCAACAAATCCTCACATTATGCTTAACGTCTCGAACGTCTTGGTTGCAGGTGTTTCGGAGACTGGTTTTCATTTGTTGCCAACGATTTTCAATCAGATTGAGGTCAGGGGACTGAGGTGGACAATTCAAACATTGGAAATGGTTTTCCTACTTTCACTCATTCACAATTTTCACTCTATGACGCAATGCTCCATCATCCTGGGATGTAAAGTCATTTCCATATTCTAGTAGATGGGCTGATGGCACTGCACGAACTTGTAAAATCTTGGTGTAACCCTGAGCATTCAGCTTTCTTTCAACATAAGCCATACACCCAGTATTCCTGCAACTCATTGTTCCCCAATCCATGACACTACAACCTCCAAACTTCACCGTGGGAGCAGTACAGTCACTACAAAGCTGCTCACCAGATCTCTGTCTCACGCACACTCTACCATCACTCTGAAACAGAATGAGTTTTGATCATCACTGACAAGTGCAGCAGACCAATCCAGTCCTGGTGTTCTCTGGCAAAGTCCAAGCACAATTTTCTATGATGAGGGATTAGGCTAATAATTTAGCAAAGGCTTCTGAACAGCCAAATGGTCATCTAGTCCTGCGACATGGAGTCTTCTCCATACTGTCAATGTTGATGCAAACACATTTGTGTCTCTCCAAGTAGACTGTAGCTGTGGAACGGTCCCCAAGTGAAGGTCTAACCATCAGTCTATCATCCCAAGTACTTGAAACTCTTGGTTTGCCAATTCTAGGCGTGTCATCATGGCTTCCAGTCATTGCATACCTCTGCAGTAAATGGTAAATCATCAATCTGTACAAGATAAAGAGCAAACATTTCGAGAAAATGCTACATTTTTACTGTATTTATAACAGTAAGTTGTCAATTGATCTAGTAAGCATTGAAATAAAAATGAAATTGCCTACCTAGGATGTCCAATCTGCCTAGAGATGTCTGCAACGGAGATACCCTGCTCTCTCATGAGTTGGCAACAAACTCTTCCCTCTTTGGTCAGCATTTTTTTGTAAATTCTTTTCGCAGGTGATCAGGGACTGTTTTCTGGTCACCAGTTATATGATGTTTCCATTCACTTTCGAAAACTGGTTCAAAAGGTTGCATACAGACATGAAATATCTATGCGTCCGTTATTGTGTAAATAATGGATATTTTATAAAATTGATTTATTTCAATGAATCAAAGTCTAATTTCGAGGAAAAGTACTAAAATTATCTTAGAGAGTGTTTAATTACCTCCCTGTATTAGAAAGAGTTGGAAAAATTCAGGCATTTTCTCTAAAACCCACGGAAAAGGGCAAAAATGCATAATGAAATATTTGTCCAAGGACTTTTGGAGGGCACTGTAAATTTTGATAACAATGGACTTGTACAATGTAACATGGAAAATATTGAGGCAAAAAGACAAACTGCTGCTTATCTTCTTTTGTCTCGATGCTTTAGCAATGCTTTTGCAGTAACTTTATCTTCTTTGGCTTCAAAAGCTTCAATTTGTGGAAATGGGTTAAGAAAAAAAACAAAAACCAAGAGCTGTCACTGTAAGATGACAATGCCCTCGACACCGCTTTGATTTTAAATTAAGGCCAATCTATGTTCAAGGTCAAGGTCATCCAGGGGTCAAGGTCACCAAAGTATGTGCCTACAAAAAGGTAATGTACCAAGGAATGTTGTGGTAAAGTATGAAGCGAATATGTTAAGTAATAAGGAAGTTATGGCTAATGTTAAAGTTTTTGGATGGAATGACGAACAGACGGACAGACAGACAGATGGACAAGTCAAATTTATGATGCCTCCCTATCGGGGGCATAAAAAACACCCTTGGCTTTGTAATCTAAAAACCTTGTAAATACTGTCTGTAAAAGACTTTAACCCTTTCCAAAACGACAATTTTTTCAGGTGATCCACTTCAAAAACTGCCACAGATGACAAAATGGATACTATTAAAGATAAAGCTTGTGTAAAATATGGCACAGAAAATATTGAGACAAAAGGAGAAACTGCTGGTTATCAGCAGTTTCTTCTTTTGTTTCAATGTTTTCTTAAGTCTTTTCTATCAGGGACGTCAAAACCAGGTCTTGTTTGGGAAAGGGTTAAAGTTGGTCATTTTGTGAAAACATTTGACTTCAGAGCGGTAAAGAATCCACTTTTATAATGATGGAATCCAAATTTTCTGTGTGGAATCCAACTTTTTCTGAAGTTGGATTCCTGGAATCCTACTTTTAAAATCCTACTGAGAGCTCTGAAATATAAGCATTTTGAACGGTTTAGAATTCTAAATAAATGCATACTTATGGAAATATTTGACAAAAATGTTAAAAATTACCTCCCTTGCATATGAATATAGAGTAAAATAAATTAATATTTGTAAATCATTTTCTTCTTGAAGAATGATATTAAATTCCGGCACGGTGAATCAACTTAAGTGATGTGTATATTACAAGTGTGTGAAATTTGATGCATTTCGTACGGCTAGAAAGTATAGATGTTTTCAGGGTCTGTAAACCTTAAAGTTGTCTAATTCAAAAGCTGCAGGCCAGCAGACCACAAAATAGATGATGATTAAGATTGGACTTTTTTGCATCATATTATTGGAGACATTGAGGCAAAAGGAGAAAATGCTAATTATCAGCATTTCCTTCTTTTATCCCAATATTTGCTAAAGCCCTTTCTAATAAGGATTTCAAAATCAGGTTTAGTTTGAGAAAGGGTTAATTTTTGGGAAATAAATATTGAATATACTTTGAAAAAAAATTCAGTTAACACAAAGGAAATATATTTTAGAAGCCGTTTATAGGCTGATAATCAAAGATTTTAGATTGTTAAAGTACTCCCATGATTGTTAAATTACTCCCAATGGAGAACCTCGTACAGGTTGGAACATTAAAGGGGAAATTTTTTTTAATAGGGGAAAATTTCCAGAGCCAAAGGTGCCTACATTCTACCCAACATTCTTTATAAAAAAATCCTTGAATGAATTCCTTTTTCCAGATTCCATCTGTTAAATAAATTTATTTTGTAGGTGAGGGGGGTTCACAGCGAGCACACAAGACAAGTTTTCATGCTCTACGATCTGTGATACAAAATGAAGGACTTTTTGCTGTCTATACGGGGTAAGTCTGAAGTAATGTGTAAATTGAGTTTGATCAAGGAAAGACAGGCACTGTATGTAAATTCATGATCCTTTGTAATGGTGGGACATTCAATGCAAGTTAGACCCCCAAGGTTTACAAGAATGGTAATTTGACTAATTTCATATCATTGTGATTAAAGTGAGGGACTTATGGCTGCCAAAACTAAGTTTGAATTGAGACATGTTATAGATATGATGAAGTGAGATGACTCTTTGCTTTCCGAAGGGTGGGCATAAGCTGCTGCTTTGCCTGTCTTTCTGTCTGTCAGCAGCAATTTCTCCACAACCAGTCCACACTGTCAAATTGTTATGAAACTGCATATGTGAATTCCTGATGACATTGCGCTAATAATGAGCTCTATGATATGTGACGTTATTTTTTCAGACTGAGTGCTGGTTTATTAAGACAGGCTACATACACAACCACTAGACTTGGAATATATACAACACTGTTTGAATATGCATCAAAGTAAGCTTGGTTTATTTATCATTAGATTTACCCAAATGATGAAATTTTAGGTTGCCGCAGTTTGACAGTGTTTCAGACAACAAAATTATTGTCAACAGTAGAAGAGATGTATTTTATTTCAAACTATTGAAATGAAAAGAAGAAATTGCTGATTTTAGGCTGGCATGGTTGGCAAGGCAGGGAAATTTAAAAGTTACGATTGTGCGGCGACAAAACTTATAAGGCAATTTTCAAATTGAGTCAGGGAATTGTCAGGGAATTTTATTTGCTTTGACAAGTGGCAACCCGGTAATGATTTGTTAGATCATAAGAAAGTAATTTTTGACTTTGAGGTGAAAAAAGGAAATGCTGGTTATTATAATTTTCTTCTTCTACTCTAATGAATATAAAACCAGGGATAAAGACTGACAATTTGAACTTAGGGGCCCAGAATAGCAAAATTAAATACTTAACATTAAGGGTATGGGCATTTTCTCTAAATATTCAGGGGCCCAGCCCAAAATCTTGGGGCCATGGGCGACTGAGCCCCTGCTAGTCTTTATCCCTGTAAAACATGGGCGCAATAGTAGGAATATTTATAATATTTCGCCCCTTTATTTCAGAGACGGTAAAAACCCTAGTTTTGTGACAAAGCTGGGACTCGGTCTCACTGCGGGAGGTCTTGCTGCGTTTGTCGGTACACCTGCTGAAATATCCCTCATCAGAATGACTTCAGATGGAAGGTATGGTATAAGTATTTCAAGTCTGTAATACTGAGCTCTACAAGAATGAGAAAGGCTTTTAACACTTTCCCTTACTTAAATGAATTTGACTGTTCCAGTATGATGATGATGATGATGATGATGATGATGATGATGATGATGATGATGATGATGATGATGATGATGATGATGATGATGATGATGATGATGATGAAACTGGTGCTTACTTAGAAAGAAATGCCTTGTTCATTTGCTGAAAGCTTTCCCAAAAGGCAAGATTTATTAGGTGTGTCCAATTTTAAAGGAGTTGCAAAACCAGGACTGGGATTGTGTGATCTTTCAAATATTCATTCCTTATTCCTTAATATATACTCGGCAAAACTGCTAACGCATCACTCAGATCTTTGTTAATATTCTTTTTAGGAATCTACAAAATACGTTCAAAATTTGCACATGCCGACCACCACCATTTCAAAAGAAGCCTATGAAATTTCATAGTAAATAGTACAGCCTGTTTTGAATTATTGAACATTTAATAAGGACACCCTTAATTCTAAAATCCATAAAGTCTGAAATTTGATTAAAATGGGAGATTCACGCATAGCTTTCAACCCGATTTGTATTGGCTGAAAGAGTTCCTTTGTAGAAAAGTTACCCTTCGTTAAACAAACCCATGGCTTTAACACTTTTGTGGGAGCGTAATTTATTCCTACAGAGGTATTGTTACATCACTAGTGTCGTTGGTGTCATTGTTGGCGTCGACGGCGACGTCGGTTACGTAGACAAAAACGTATCGGTCTTTATATTATAAACTGTATGAGATGCAGTCTTGATATTTCACAAATAGACAGGTTTCACCAAGACCTTTTATCCGAGACCATAAAATTTGACCTTGTGACTTTGACCCTGAAAAATTGACCTTTTCTTTTAAAAAGGTGCGTCTATGTGAGGTACGTTGTCCACGAACAGCCCTTGTTACGTTAGATACACAATGTAAGGAATTGATTTTTTCAGACTTCAATATCACAATAAACCAGCTTTCAAAATCAATTCAAACAAAAATGATTGAAAAAGATCATACGTTACACGAGCCGAAAAACTGTTTTGGTCCCTTTTTCGTATGACGCGGTCACATATGAAAGTAAAATTAGAAATGGTTTTATGGATGAGTGCAGAAACTTGTGGGATAAACATATGCTAAATTATAAATCTGAATCTTTGACAATAAAGAAGCTATGCAATTTTAAAAAGTGATGCGTTAGCTCTTTTGCTGAGTATATATTCCTTAACCCATTTAATCCACATATCGACATTTTTTGATGCTCACCAAAGAAGGCTTTTGAAAACATCGTGGAAAGTGACACACAATGTTTTCTGCCCTTATGGACTCAAAAATTAAATTGTCATATGCAACTCCAATGAATGTGGAAAATTTTTGAAAAGAAAGCTCGTTTAGTATTTGGTTGATATCCTTGTTTCAGACTTCCACCAGAGCAGAGACGTAATTACTCTGGTGTATTTAATGCTCTTATGAGGATCACAAAAGAAGAGGGTTTGGCAACACTTTGGAGGGTATGTATACCACTGTTTCATCTTCTCAGCAGAGTGTATTTCTTACCTGTTTGCATTTTCAGCTCATTAGCCTATGCTTATCTAACTCTTTCACATACAGTTACGATTTTCTGTGCCGATCAAGGAAAATGCTTAGGAAAATATAGTGGAAAATGGAAAAATGAAGAATGAAGCAATTTCTTCATTTTCTACAATAATTTCTAACCGAAAATGGAAAAATTTTGTCATTGAAAATTCATCAACTTAAAATTGTCATCTGCAACACCTTTCAAATTTGAACAGTCCTACATTTTCCACCTGGTAATGGGTTTACACATCATTTTGAAAACAGGTACATGCATAAATATGCCTGAGCTGTCAGTTAAAATTAGATCTATTTATCTTCAGAACAGTTCACATGCTGTTTAGTTTTGAAAAGACAATGTTAGATTAAACAAGTAAGACCTAAAATTTGAAAGTTTGTTTACTTATCTCAGTCTAAGATCATTTGTGCGGGATCAAGCTGTAGTTACGAGGTTTTGAAGTTGAGGTTGAATGATAATATGAAAAATATATTTGTTCTATCAGGGTTGTGGACCTACTGTAGCTCGAGCTATGGTTGTAAACGCAGCTCAGCTGGCTTCATACTCACAGGCAAAGGAGGGTCTCAAAAGTACAGGTATACGAGAAACTTTATAATTATATGGTCTGCAAAGCTTCCAATTGACCCTTTCCCAAACAGCAAATTCTTAGGGTGGTCCAATTTTAAAGCTTATACAGATAGAATATGGATTCTAATCAAAATAGATTTTGTGTACGATGTCACTTAGAAAATATTGAGGCAAAAGGAGGAATGACTGATTATCAGCAATTTCTTCTTTTGCCTCAATGTTTTCCCAAGCCTCGTCTATTAAAAATGTCAAAACAAGGTCTTGTTTGGGAAAGGGTTAAAGAACGGAGATTTGAGATATCAGTAATTTTGTGGTATTGGTGGGGTCTTCTCTCTACCTGAGCCTTTCAGATTAATATTTAACCTGCTTTGAAAGATTGGGGCATATTGTTTAATCGTGTCTGTTTGTTTGTCTGAAAACTAAAATAATGGCAATTTTGGGGTATTGATGTTTCACAAACACATCTTGTTCAATCCTTTTTTGCCTCATTTTCACGAAATAGATTCAAATGAATTCTTGTGAAGTATGCGTAGGGTAATGAGAACTTTATGAACGCTTTGGCCTGTTACTTGTTTATGTTTTAGCTTGTGTTTAAAGAAAAAATGTTTTGAAAGTAGTCATTTAGAATACACGGCAGGGGATAATAAACTTTTAACAATTTACTATGTATACCATGCTCAATTAAGGACATCTGAAGAAAATGACACTCTATGTGTATGGATGCAGGTCAGCAGCTGTGATAAAAATGTAAAATGTACTCCATATCCATTAAAAACCCTATTTTGTCCAAGATCCCATGAAAAATTGGCGTTGTGTGTCTTTTTTTGTCCTAGTATATTACTCTGATGAATTTGCAGCTTCAATTCAAAATTTTATTTGTTCTTTTACAAACAATCCCATGATCATGTAGAAGGTAATATTGTTGATGTTTATTTGAAATCTTCAAAGTTTCTGTCTTAATAGTTTTCAAAATATTTCTGTTGATTGATTGTTATTGTTACTTTTAATCTAAAAAAATCTCTTTCATTTTTGCTAGAAACAGTGTTTATGACAGAAAATGTTACCATTTTCTATCATTTCATCATCCGTTCGCTAAGCTTATGATGATTGCTCTGAAAATTTTAGCTTGTAATTCAAAATGATAAACTCTTGTTGCAGATTGCATAATTAGTGTAAATTAATGTATAATTATATGAAAGCATTGAGTGGAAATATGAAAAAAAATCATAGTTATTAGCATTTTCTCCTTGTTTTAAAAGTTACATTTCAGAGACATTTTTCATAAATGTTACTTTTATTTTTTTTCTGAAAGAGCACTTTTCCCTATGAGGATTCAGAAAATTTCAAGCATAAATATTGCGCTGTTTACAAGAAAGATATATTTTGTGTTAAAATTATACAAATTGTTGTGGACAACAGTTCAGATGTATAGGGAATTTGTCATATCTAGCTCAACTTTAAAGGTGCGTTATCAGCAATAAGTTACAAAATCTGCCCATTAGAATAATCAATCTTGGTATCAAGACATACTTTAAAGAATTGAATTGAGAATGAAATGTCCCTTTAAATGTTTTAAAATGCACAGTGTTTTGTACAATTTTATCTTTATCAATACTAATGAAAAGATAAAGTTATATAATTACATGATAGAGATATTAAAATCATGATGTTTTTTTACAGGTTACTTCAAGGAAGGATTGTTTTTACATTTTGTTGCTAGTATGATAAGTGGTTTAGTAACAACATTTTTCTCAATGCCAGTTGATATAGCAAAAACAAGGTATAGTATACATTCTTTATAATATGAGTGGATATCAAAACCTCTAAACTAAGTTATGAAGTTTTGACCTCCCAGCGACGATATGTATAAAGTTAAAACTTTTGCCAAACATGGTTTTAGACTAGTCCAATTTGAAAGCTGATGTAGAAATCGAAATGGGTGTTCATAAAGATAGACTTTGTGTATAATATAGCACAGAAAATATTTCCAAATCTTTGTCTATTAGAGATGTCAAAGCCAGATTTTCTTTTGGAATACACACTCTTTCAGACAAGACTTTAAACCGAGGTCCCGTCGCCATATGACCAAAGGAAGTTAAGTGGGATGTAAACAGGGTTGCCACGCGTCAGGGAAAAGTCAGGGATTTTTTTTTTCAAGGTCAGGGAATTGTTTGGGAATTTGTTAACCGTCAGGGCAATTTGAAAGCATGGGCAAATATCAGGGAGTTATAAGGGGACTTTTTATGCCCCCGATAGGGAGGCATAATAAATTTGACTTGTCCGTCTGTCTGTCCGTCTGTCCGTCTGTCCGTCCGTCTGTCCGTCCGTCTGTCCGTCCGTCCGTCATTCCGTCCAAAAACTTTAACATTGGCCATAACTTCCTTATTACTTAACATATTCGCTTCATACTTTACCACAACATTCCTTGGTACATTACCTTTCTGTAGGCACATACTTTGGTGACCTTGACCCCTGGATGACCTTGACCTTGAACATAGATTGGCCATAATTTAAAATCAAAGCGGTGTCGGGGGCATTGTCATCTTACAGTGACAGCTCTTGTTAAAAGATAAAATGCAGTTCCATATAATTAATGATTTCAACATCTCCTTTTAAAATTGTCTCTTTCTGTGAAATTACGGCAACGAAATATGTCAGGGAATTTAGCAATTTTGTCAGGGAAATGTCAGGGAATTTTATTTCCTTTGACTAGTGGCAACCCTGGTAAAACTCCATTCAATCGCATCATATTTTTTGGAAAAAGGCATAAAGAATGAATTAGCTTTGGAGACCATATGTTGTCCATAATCTTTGGAATTAGCTCAAGGAGATGATTCCAATTATGAGTATTCACATTGTAGGGTTTGATGAACATTTTAAGCTATATTTACATTTTGAAAAAGTCGATACCATATTATCTTATCAGAAGCTTGGGATACATTTCAAGATTACATACCATATTCAATTTATTTTGTGGAAGATTTATAATATATGTTGTATGTTTTCAGAATCCAAAACATGAAGATTATAGACGGTAAACCTGAATATAAAGGGGCACTAGTAAGTAACTAGATTATGTTTGTTTTTGATATATAATTCATTTGGGGTTTTGTGCGCCTTAAGCAATAGGTGGTGTGCAAATAATTTACTCAATACCGTTATCTGTCTGATTTTCTGTATGCTTGTTTATATGTGCACTTGCTCAAATAAATACATAGTGTACTTGTAAATCTTTGTATTTTGTGTACATTTATTGGTCTGTTTTAAGCCAGCTTGTTCCTTCATTTTGCTAAGTTTCATCTCATTCATGCTAGAAATCAAATCACATGTTTACAAATTGGTCAGAGCATTAAGGTTGTTTTCTAGAAAATATAGTTGTTTTGGGAGCATTCATGTTTCACAATTATAATACAATGTTTGATATGTCTTTTACAGGATGTGTTAGTTAAAGTCACTAGTCGCGAGGGTATATTTAGTTTATGGAAGGGATTTACACCGTACTACGCTAGACTCGGTCCACACACAGTTCTCACGTTTATCTTCTTAGAACAGATGAATAAGTACTACAAACGACTTGTACTCGGTGACAATACGTCTGGTGGCGGGTTATAGTGCGTGATTGTTTTGTGTATAGTAATATAGTGCTATTTGAAAATAAAGGCCAGGGGCTGACGCTGTATTCACCAACATTTTTAATTTGATTGTCTAAACCAAATTACCTAGTACATTTCAAGCCATTTGTCTAAATCAAAATTACATAACAAGCCATTTGATTGGACGAGACTTATGTCTCGGCCAATCGAATGGATTGTTGTGTAATTTGAAAGGTATGCTTGGAATTATACTGCTTGGTGAATTATACTGTTCCTGTTCACACACATAACTCAACTTACACATAAATCATGCATAAATTGTTTCTCTGATCACTGAGCCTTGATAGCTCAGTTGGTGTCTATGGATGTTTCCAACAGGCCTAGGATCAAACCTTGGAATCTGTGATTGAAAATCAACTGCATCATGGCCTCAGCCTTGGATGTTCATAGTGCTATTTGAAATTTGTTAAAGATATAGTTTGTTGATGCATGGCCAAAATTGTGTTAATAATGCTAAAATAACTGTCCCAAATTGGGACTATATTACAATCATGATATTTCACATGTCATTTGTGAATAAAAACTATTTAACTGCAAAAAAAACCATGAGGACTCTTTAAATCTCAAAATGTCATAAAACAAGATGCAGTTACGAGGTTTTCGTTGAAAAGCAATGATAAAGCCTATGTAGTGGTACTGTATAAAAAATGTAAAATTGACAGGATTTCCTTTAACATATCAAAACTTTCCTAAGCAGATTTGATTAAAATTTTATATGTATTAAATAGATCTATAACTTCATGTTCTTATTGAGGAACATTTTGTTCCGTTTAAATCTTTTGTTTTATGTATGTAATTTCAAGCAGTCTAGAATTTTGTTTTATAAAGTATTAATACTGATCTACAAAGAAGAATCTTTCCCTATACCGAGCCATTTTATAGAAAAAATGATGTTTATTTTCAGACACATTCATTTTATTGTTCTATCACTAAATATAATATGATAAGAATTTTTATGGATTTCAACAAGTTGTTTAATTAACCCTTTCCCAAACGGCAACATTTTAGGGTGATCCACTTCAAAAAATGCAACAATCGACAAAATGGATGTTATTAAAGATATGATTTATGTAAAATATGGCACAGAAAATATTGAGACAAAAGGAGAAACTGCTGGTTATCAGCAGTTTCTTCTTTTGTTTCAATGTTTTCCCAAGCCTTTTCTATTAGGGACGTCAAAACCAGGTCTTGTTTGGGAAAGGTTTAAATGATCTACTTTTATCTTATTGATAGAATTTTGAGATAAATGAAATCCATTGAAATCCATTTTACAATAGTGTTTTGCACCCATATATCAGCCTATACTAGTAATCACCATAGTTTATGTCTAAAAATACTTTTTAATTAAATAGGAAACCTGAATTGCATTTTCTTGAAGTTTCTGGAATTTTGTCATTTTAAAAAAATGCTTTTATATAAACAGGCATAATATTTAAATGCACTGCATATATGATTACTTTACATGTTAAACCCTTTCCTAAACAACAAAGGTGAATGCTGTTCATTAGACTGATACATAAGACAAAATATGTTGTTAAAAAGTGGATTTATTTACAACAGGCATAGAAAATATTGAGACAAATGAAAGAAATGCTGATGATCAGCCTTTCCTGCTTTTGACTCCCCTAAATACCTTAAGTATAATAAAACTAAATTCTTGTATTTCCTATCTAGTTATGAGGTACTTGTCTCTAAGAATTCAGGGTCTATTTTGACAAAATGTGAATGTTTAGTGCAGTAAAAAGTGCTATTATACGAACCTAGTCATTTTAATTATTCAAAGTTTCTCAAACAGCAAAAATTTGGACTGATCCAATTTGAGAGATACAGTATATGACAAGATGGATGTAGAAACAGATATGATTTGTTAAGATTACAGCACAGAAAATGTATTAGTGATATAAAAGAAAATCATTTCTTCTTTTGCACCAATGTTTTCTAAGCTTTGTCAATTGGGACGTCAAATCCAGGGTTTGTTTTCTTTTGTAACTGAAGAACTCTAAAAGAGTGACATGGATCCAGGTCAGACTGTACTTAGAGACAATCTCATCTTGATCCATAAAATGCAATAATGCCTATTTCAGAATCTAGATTTTCTACAGCAGCTTTTGTGTAGGACATTAACCAGCCTATTGATTTGAATTCAAAGGTTAATGAAAATGCTATATTTTTTCATAGTACCATTTGTTTAACCCTTTCCCGTACGACAAATTGTTAGGGTGATCCACTTCATAAACTGTAAAAAATGACAAAATCAATTTTATTAAAGATAGGATTTGTGTAAAATATGGTACAGAAAATATTGAGACAAAAGAAGAAACTGCTGGTTATCAGCAGTTTCTTCTTTTGTTTCAATGTTTTCCCAAGCCTTTTCTATTACGGACGTCAAAACCAGGTCTTGTTTGGGAAAGGGTTAAAGAGAAAAAAGATATCACTTAAGGAATCTTATTGTTTTGATTTGTTAACTGTCTGAAACATTGTATCTATTTTGTTGTTTTTTTTTTCTCGCAAAGGTAAATATATATGAAATAAAATTGTGCCAATTTATTGGCTGACTTTTGAATTGTTGTTTTGTTTCAAAGTTCATTCTTGTTAATTATTCTACTTTTAAAACTGACATAGCTATAAAGCAAGTTGAACTGATTGACATTTTCAATGGCAATGAATTTTGTGCTTAATATAGAATTGGTTTACCGTTATGTATTGATAAAACGCTATGTATTGATAAAACGCTATGTATTGATAAAACGTCAGTGTTCTCATAAAATCTCCTAACTGCGGCCTGAATCAATCCGTAGTTACGATATTTCATGACAACATCTGCGGAAATTCTATTGTTTGTCCGAAATAACGTCACAATTAACTGCATAAAATCGTTCCCTATTGGTAACATAGGAGACTACTTATCCTATCCCAAACGAGACAAATTTAGACCAAATCATTTGAAAGGAGTTGAAGACGACAGGAAATGACGTTAAAAGTAAAAATGTGTCTTACAGCCCAGAAAATATTAAGAGAATAAGCTGATGAAGATGACAGAATGGATCTGAATAAACAGAGGATTTTTGTACAATTAAGCTCAGAAAATATTGACACAAAAGAAGAAATTGCTTATTATCACGCAGCAATATCTTAATTTCTCTCAATGTTTCCCGTACAATTTCTTTTAGGGATGCCAAACCCAGGTCTTGTTTAGGGGTTAATCTGGGAATTTTGTATTGTGGGGTTTTGAATCCAGGATTGTCCAATATTGTCGTTTTCAACAGAAACCTCGTAACTGCAGCTTGTTTTAAGCTGCAGTTACGAGGTTTTCGTTGAAAAGCAACGATATTCTCTCTGACATGTGATTAAGATCATTTATCTTTAACCAATGGAGGATAAATGTTGAATAAGCAGCTGGAGGCTCAGATTGGATTTTGTGTTTGTACTGAAGAATTACCATGAACAACAATGCCATGTGCAGCAAATATGACCATAGTAGAAAATGTGCATAATTATGAAGAGAAAAAGAACAATTAATGATCATCAGGAATTTCACCTTGACAGGAAATTTTAGAGAAAATAATCAGCGTTTTCTACTTTTCTATCAAAGTTTTCTCAAGCTTATACCCAAGCAAAACAAATAATTAGAGGATGTCAGTTTGCCAGTTAGTCGTTCCGTCAGTCGAGCTGTCCACAAAATCTTGTCAGCGCAACTCCTACAGTTTCCATATGAATTTTTCCTTACTTGGCATAAGTGGTCACCAGGACCTTCAGAAGTGAAAGGCATACCTTTCGCCAAAATTCCAAAGAAAATTTACGAGTTTTTGCCCCCGATTTCAATATAAAAAATAGAAAGCTTGTTTCGGTTTAATTTGCTCCATACTTTGCAGAAATGTTTATTAGGATGTAGATGTAGAATTTTCGCGGAAATGCGATCTTTTCTGGTCGTCAAACTCAAGGTTTGGTATATAGCTAGATATCCCCAACATCGACATTTTGGATTGTTTCAATTTGATACCAGCTGCAGACAACAGCCCAACAAATGACTAGATTAAGACAGGCATTATATTATGTACGATATAGCTTAGAAAATATCGGTGCAAAAGAAGAAAATGTTAGTGATCGACATTTTCTTCTTATGGCTAAATGTTTCCCAAACCGTTCCTACAACAGACGTTAAACACAGAATTCATTAAGTAAATGGATAAAGAGTAAAACCCGAATATTCCTATATGTACAATTAACCTTGTAAAGCTATTACATATTCCAAACATAAGAAACTTTTCTGACCATGAGCAATAGCAATGAATTTTGTGCTAAGAATAGACCGGGTTTACCACGATGTTTTTGATAAACCGTCGGTGTTGTTATTAAATCTCGCAATGAATCAAGCAGTAGTGTACATGATAGAATCGTTCCCTATTTCTTCTTTTCTCCTGGTGTTTTCCCTAAGACTATTAAACTAGGGATATCAAAACCACATTTTGTTTGAGAAAGGGTTAAACTTGTCAAGCTTTACCACTTGGTTGATAATGGATGCCCCAAGCTTTAGTAAAGACGAACTATACTAATTAGTTTTGCACGCAAGATCAAGATTTTTCTTCTACCTTCGGGACATTCGAATACACGTTGAATATCGTCGATTGTCTACCATCACATTTTTGCATTTACTAACTATTACTGAAGGTGTTCCATCCATCATTAGTCTAGATACCAAACGCTTTATGCAATTTCAGGCGCCATCCGTGGCAACGGAAATTGACAGGGGATGCCATCGTAAATTTCCGTTGCCACGGATCACACAAGAATTTGCATTAAATATTTGATATCTAATGATGGATGGGCTATCTTAACCTTGTTGTCTCTCGAACTCAATTTGCAAAGAGCGAGGAATAGCTGACCTACACGTTTACAGACCACACTGCGAAGAAGCGTGGCCATCTTTCAACCATCTTTCAATCAAACGCTGCTTTATGGGGCAGGATTTTAGGTTGGTCCAAATATAAACATGTACAAATATGTTAACCCTTTTAAGACGCCAAAATGCCTATAAGGGAAAACATGCAGTAGTAGAGGGGTAGAAATATTGAGAAATTATTCTACATCATTTTCCTTTCCTTTAACTCTTTGAGGCTTTCCCAATAACAAACATTTGGACTGCTCAATTTTGAAAGTTGTTGTATACTACAAAATAGATGTAGATAAGTAGAGGATTTGTGTACAAAATAGCAAAGAAAATATTGAGGCAAAAAGAGAAAATGTTTGTCATCAGCATTTTCTTCTTTTGTCTCAATGTTTCCCTAACCTTTTCTAATAGGGACGTCAAAATCATGGCTTGTTTTGAATATGCTTAAATTTTAAACACTTTTATTTTTGTCGTTTGGATATTTTTGGTTAGAAGTTCAATGTGATAAGAATGAAATCATATACCAAAAGCGTTAGCCTATACCTATCGCGTGCGACAAGTATTTCTACCTTAAACGACCGTTAAACCAAAGCGGAGTAAGATTAATGTTAGTTGGGTGAATGAGGACCTTAGGAAAATATCTTACGGGAAGATATTCGAGTGGTATTTTGTTGCTTTTCACCGAAAACCTCGTAACTGCAGCTTGTTTTCGTTGAAAAGCGATCATTTCACGGTTCACAAAGTCGCTCAATTCATCATAGTATTATATGTGTCGCAATTTTCTTGCTGCGGTCACTCAATTTGGGAGAGTTTAAAAGTGTATAAGAAAAATGTACTTAAAGAAAGTGGACATTTTGAGAATTTCTCGTATGTAAAATATAAAACAGATTTTTATTATTATTATAAGTGTTTTCTTTGATCATAATGAATGAAAAAAGAGTGAATGTAAACCCGAGTATTGGACTTGCGTGTGATATTTTGCACATGGTGCACAATCGAAAAGGCAATTTGGACAGGAGAATAAAAAAATGAAACAGTTGTTTGTCGTGTAAAATAAAGAAATAAGAACGATATTATCTTTTCCATTGTAATAAAACGGACTAGTGGGTGACTTTTTTGGTAAATATATTTTGACAGAATATACTCGAAAATGAACTCATAAGTAGGAACATAAACGCACTGAGAAAAGAAACCAGGAATATATTCCTAAAACACAGAAATCTATTAAACTCTGAAAGGTGCACACTATTATAACAATGACAGAAGAAAGAAACGGTCTAATACAGGTTGGACGTGGCTGACCAAGATATTGACGCTTTTCAACAAAAACTGCAGTAACGAGATTTTCGTTGAAAAGCAACGATATTGGTACGATCTAGGATTGGATTAAGGGGGAATGCTCCAGTTTCCTAAATTTTTTTCCCAATAATATAATTTATTTATATTTTGTATGTTGAAATTACATGTTATTACCAATTAAAAAATAAAATAAAAATGGATGGTCAGCGATCTTGTTTGAATGTTATAGGTATTCGTATCACATACCCCTACATAGAAAAAATTGCACAATTTCTTGCACCTGTCCAAGGTCACTAAAATGCTAATAAAGTGCTGTATATTCATCGTTTAGTCCGGATAATGGAGTTAAAGTAACGTCTTACATTTAATAAGAAACCCCAACATATATGCTTCTATAAACGCGTAAATAATATAAATCAGCATGCTCACGTGTTCGGTTAGATCAACGAAGCTTGAGTGTTTTATGCCAAAATTTGCATATTTTTGGAAATATTTCAAGTTCTACATAATAAAATTTGATGAAACTCCCTCATTGTATTAAAAAACATGTCATGGTAATAATTCAAAAAGAAAATGTATAGGTCAGCGCAATTATTATTGAACTACAGGATTTTTTTATCAGCTACACATGAATAAAATGACGCAAAACGGTGGTAACTGCATACACACTTACGACTGTCTTGCTCTAAATAAATGACTTCCATCTTGAGGAAATCAGTTTCGCATAATAAATACATCTTTAACGTCGAAAATGGTAAATTGTAATGATGTATTATATTATTGAAAATATGGTAGCGAAACATATTGGTACGAAACATTTAATTTATTACAGTAAAGACCGAGTGTTCCGAAAAACTGGAGCATTCCACCTTAAGACAGGCAATTAGCGTTACATCGTTTGATACATGTTAGTTGTCATTTCAACGTACAACAGCAAATTATCTGGTCGGAGAAAATAGTAGCCTGGAAAAAGTACATAAACTCATAAGAACAATAGAAGGGAACAAAAACCCCTGAAATAGTTACAGTGGAAAATAATCGCAAATGGTTTGGTTTTACTGCGATCTAGGATTGGATATTGATAAGACAATTAGCGTTACAGCGTAAGGGCATGTAACTGTCACTTCAACGTACACTAACGTTAACGAGTGGACACGTATTTTGTAAGCGTTAACGAGTGGATACATATTTTGCAAGACGACCAAATGTCTCCACCTGTAGCTGATTCCACTAAGGATGTGGAAACATTGGAGAAAAAGCAGGCACAGAGAAGGGTAAGTATAACTAGTATAACATGTTTAAACCCCTTTCCCAAACGACAAAATTTTAGGGTGATCCACTTCAAAAACTACCAAAATTGTCAAAATGGAAGTAATTAAAGAGAGAATTTGTGTAAAATATGGCATAGAAAATATTGAGACAAAATGAGAAACTGCTGTTTATCAGCAAATTCTTCTTTTGTCTCAATCTTTTCCCCAAGAAATTTCTATTAGGGACCAGGTCTTGTTTTGGAAATGGTTAAATTGTTATGAATCATAATACGGAAAACACGCAAATATCTTTAATCCTCTCCAAGTATTTTTTTTTTTTTTGGGGGGGGGGGGGGTTCAGCAATAAAATGATTAAATCGCGAATTTTCAAAAAGCATCCATTCAGGTATTTTCAAAGTAGGTCGTAAATGAAACTTGAATGCATGTATAACTCACGATAAATGACATGGCAAAGCATCCTAGCCTATTGCCTAGGGCTGCTCTGCCAGTACAATCATCGTGAGCTATATATCATTCAAGTTTCTGTGATTGAAAGGATAAGTTATATTTAAAAGCTGTTTCAACTGCCTTATGCCAAGTGGTATCTTTAAGTGATATGCGAGTTGTTGGACTTGCAATTATTCCAACTAGTAATGCAATAAGGCTGCTAATTCATGCCAAGTACACAAGACCGAGGATATTGATATGCCCCGAGTCGAAGAATATTCGAGCACAAATATAGTTCTAAAGACACCCAGGTATGGAGTGGACTTTGTCGTCACGTAACTGAACAATTGTTGAAAGTGATGTTAAAGCCTCATACCAACATAACATTGACTTAATGCTAATTTTCATTATTCAAACTACAGTACGTCCCTTGATAGCCAGAAGTGGCTATCAGCAGTTAATTTTTACTGTAAATATTGTTGGTAATGCAAATTCTGATATACACAATCACCTGTAGAACGAGTTTGTCAAGTTAAGTATGAATTCGAATGAGGTTCATGAACAAGGTCTGAAAACCGGATCTAACCCTTTCAAAAAAAAAAAAAAAATAAATAAAAAGAAACACTCATTTAGATCTAACACATTACCACACAATGACTTTTTTGACTCCCTACAACATAATGGCTTTGAAAAACATTGTAGAAAAGGAAGGAATTGCTTGTAACAAGCAATTTCTTCATTTCCCACAATTTTTTCTACCCAGAAAGATCAAAGAATGCGAAATTTCATTCAATTCATATTGTCGTCTGCAGCATATTTGAATTTGGACAAGTCCAAAATTTGCCGTTTGGTAATGGGTTAATCATGGTCCATATGAAAAGGAGTTGCATACGGCAGAAACGTTATTAAATATCAGAACATCTCTTTAACAAAGTATAAAACGATTCTGTTAAATGTGAAAATTCATGTCATCAACCGTGTCTTCTTTTCTCACGTTACTTTTCTAACAAACTTTTACAGTGACTTCAAAACCATCGGCTATTTTCGTTAGGATTTTTTTATTATTATTTACTGCATACATATGAAGATTTACTGATTGGTTGGGCTATACATACGCAATAAAGGTCTAGTTACAAATTCGGTTACATGCACCGGGTACATGCACCGGTTTCAGCAATAAAACTGATCTACTCCCAATCGGCAGAGGACCATGGCTGTCTTCATATCGATGATTTTCAACGAAAACCTCGTATCTGCAGCTTGTTTTAAGCTGCAGATACGAGGTTTTCGTAGAAAAGCGACGATATCTTCAAATTAATGTTTCCTACCAACGTAGGAATATCCAGTTATTGAGAGATTATAATATTATACAACGAATTTAGCATAATCCAAAAACAAACCATTTGGAGTTAGATAGGATTCATATTGTTACAAGGAGAAGTTGATGTAGGCCTATTTGTACCTTTGATAATGGTATCTGACCAGTTTTGCTCTTGATGAATAGGCCTACTATTAGAAAATGATTATTTTCCTTTACTGCAAATTCTTTTAACGCCTCACATTGTGTGGTCTTCAACAGCTTCCAGATTGGAAGAGTTTATTTTTTGTCGTTTTGGAAATGGCTAAGGAAGGTATAAATCATGGTAAAGGAAGGCACTTAATATCTTGTACGTGCCGAATGTTCAATTGTCAAGCTTCAATATCCATTATGTTTCTACCTTTTGTCATTAATTAAATATCTAAAATTTAATAAAAGCTTGAAAACTTTTATTTATTTCGTCTCACGAATGAACGAATTTCTGCCATTAATATTTCAAATTTTTACCAGGTGAGATTTTGTTTGATGTTTTAAGTTTGAAGGAGAATCACGTGACGCAATAACACCAATTTCGAAAAAATCGCCAATAGATTAGTTAAAACATGACCGACAAAAACAATTTCTGAAACAGAGAACCGAGAGAACGCAATGATTTCGACGAGTGTGGTAGATCTTTTAAACAGCAGGTGATACAAAATTATTGACGAACATGTAAATATTCCTTGTCCGCCAATATTAACATTTTCATTCGGTGCAGCTAAAAGGATCCACCAAATTCAGTTTATCTTAGACGTCCCTCCCTTCCCAGCTTAAGACAAAATTCAAGTCGGTCTCTTATTATAATAAAATTATATAAAAGTTTCTGACATTGCTGCTGTTGTGTCACGTGATTTCTCGCTGTGGAAAATACATGATAGTCCAGCCACAATATTTTGGCACGTGTTTACAAATTTACCTATGTAAACAAAGGAAAAAAACTTTTTTTTATAATTTTCATTTCAATTTTGCATGAGTTGGTTCGAATAGTGCATGTTTGAGAAATGCAAAAATACAGTAGATTGAGTTCAATTTTGCGTTGTTTACGTAGGTAAATTTGGTAAACATTTGTAATAATATCTTGACTGGACTTTCAATGTCCCGAGAGTCAGTACAAAGATTTTAGGTAGCTTTTCTGATCGAAATATTGCTGCTTTTAAGCAAAAACCTCGTAACTACAGCTTAAAACAAGCTGCAGATACGAGGTTTTTGTTGAAAAGCGACGATATGTGAAATTCGTGTATTGACGTAGTTTGTTTGACCAAGATACTCCAGACAATCTTTAAATTTATCAAAACCACTTAACGTTAGATCAGAGCGCTTTAAAGTATCCTTCAAGTGCGTATCAAGTGTAAGAATGTATGAACATGTTCTGATACGTAAAAGTTTTATCTATCGAAACGGAGTTTACCAATACATTTGGAAAACGCTTAACCCATTATCACACATTGACTCTTTTTGACTCCTCATAAGATAGTGGCTTTGGAAAATATTGTTGAAAATGAAGAAATTGCTTGTAACAAGCAATTTCTTCACTTTCCACAATGTTTTCTACCCAAAAAGACAACAAAAATTTAAATTTAATTCTATAGAAATTGTCGTCTGCAACATCTTTGAATTTGGAACAGTCCAAAATTTGTCGTTTGGTAATGGGTTAACATCAATCTATTCCCAAATGGCAGGAATTTGGACTATTCCAATGTGAAAACTGCTGAAAGTGACAATAGAAATTGATTCTGATAAAGAAAAGGATGTCTGCACAACAGACCTATAGCTAAGAAAATATTGAGACGAAAGGACAAAATGCAGTAAATACTTTCCCACGAGGTTTTTTTTCATAGGACATATAAACCCAAGTCTTGTTTCGGAAAACCATAGAGACAATAAACCCTTTCCCAAATAAAAAAGGTCATTGTCAAGTGAACGTGAAATTGGACAACAACAAAGTCCGTCAATTGAGCGTCAAAAGGAAAACATTTTTGAAATGCGGATAGGCCTAATGGTAATTGAGTATGCTGAAGCCCAAGGTTAATATTGAAGCACAATTTAATGGTATATTTTCAGATTAACAAACCATTGATAGAGAAGCGACGTCGGGCTCGGATCAACGAATGCCTGTCCCAGCTGAAATCTATAGTACTGGAAAACAGCGATAGTTCCAAGGTAATATCGTACTCGTACTTGTAGGCTACGACTTAAATTTTCGAAGGGCAATTACATGATACAACAACTACAACAACGGCGGCGGCGGCGGCGACGACGACGACGACAACGACGACAACAACAACAACAACAACAACAACAACAACAACAACAACAAGAACAACAACAACAACAACAACAATTTTCAGAAACCTTCAACATTTTCCTCTTTCGAGCCCCCCCCCCCAAAAAAAAAACGTTACTAGAAATAAAAAGATACCGATTTGACTAAAATTAATGGGATCTTTTCGCCACATGGAGAGCATCTACCTATAGAGGCTGACCAATTCATTTGATATTTCTTAAACATATTTTCCCCGTTTGCATGTTATAGCATGGACCATTTAAGGTAGAATACCCGTAATAAGATTCGCACAACGTCGCAACTATTCGGGCGCGGTCGAAAACATTCGGCGGTGGAAAGTTCCACCGCCAAATGTTTTCAACCGCGCCCGAATAGGTCTGGATACACAAAATTGCAACATTATGGGTATTCTACCTTAAATACGGTATAGAAACAAAGCATGATTAGTACAATTTGTCGACTTGACACTTTTGGTACCCCAAAAGTGTGTGGAAATTAAAGGTCATTTAATGTAACCCAAAATTTCTCTGTTATCAGACCAGGTGCGATATGAAATTTTAGTCGGAAGCTACACGTGTCAAATAGGAAATCCGATCTCTTACAGATAAAAACTGAAATTACATTTTAATGTTGCAAATTTACGTAAATGGAAATCTAACTGCACACATTCGTATACACCGGTCAAAATGTGCAAACTTGATATACATCGCCCCACGGAAATTAAATGAATTAGAGATATAAACTTACTTATTACAATTGAAAGTTTTAACAGTAACAAAAAAAAAAAAAAAAAAAAAAAAAAGGTTGTAATTTGTTGTATCGATGTCATGGGAAACGCCTCGAGATATCCAGAGTTCGATTCATCCGATGTTTGTAAAGTTTCAGTTCAGTAAGAATAACCGCTTTTTGATGCACATCATGGCAATTGACCCCTTTCAATTATCGTTTTAGTCCGTACCTATGAGCCGCTTCCGGTGGCATCAGCCGGTTTCTTTATGCCAGGTCGAGGCTCTGACCCAATTCCGAGCAAAGCATCCCACGTGCAATGGCAACGAACGGTGCAACATTTTTTATTGATTTATTCTTTTTCGAGTCTTTCCTGAAGATAAGAAAATTGATGTCCAGTCTCCTTATAACCTACCGGTAAGCTTATATGTGTTGGACGTCAAACTCCATTCAATCAAATTTGTATTATCAATCGCCAATAGGGAACGATTTTACCTGGAGTTAACTGTGACGTTATTTCGGACAAACAATGGAATTTCGTAGGTGTTGTTATAAAATCTCGTAACTACGGCTTGATTCAAGCCGTAGTTACGAGTTTTTTTTACAACACCGACGGTTTATCAAAACATAACTTCAAAGTCTGTCTATTTTTAGCACAAAATTCATTGCCATTTAACCGATTGAAGACCATTTGAAGAGAAAGGAGATCAAAATAACATTTTACTCTACCTACCCTGTTTATACGTATATGGGCTATTTTATGTGGTTTTAATAGTTCTAAACTTAATTAAATTTCACACTGCAATGAAAATGGTCTCTCTTTTGGCTCGGAGGGGAATTCAGATGCGGTGCTCTTCAAAGGGATTAAAAGGGATAAAATAAATTTGACAGAACAATGACAAGTAGTAAAAAATGTTAACGGTAGATTTAAATGTATCTAGAATTTATATAAGTAGTAGGCCTATGAAGTTCTATTAAGGCTTTTACAATGTAACACAATAGGCTTCTATAATACATAAGATTTGTTTCGTCCAGTTGATGTAAATTGTTTATGTATTATAAAGATACTATAGGACTTTTTTTCATTTTTTGTTCGTATCTTTTTTAATTCTGTGAAGTGAAAATAATAAGAACCTGAATCCAAATACTTGTTTTCAAAGTCTTTCTAAGGTTCGTTGCTTATTTATACTAAACCCCTTTCTGAAATGGTATTTTATTTAATTCTGTTATCTTTACCGTTGAAAATTTCCCGTTTTTTCTTTCCGAAAGGGTTGACGAATAAAATGGCAAATGCAATTTCATGAAGTCTCAATTGCTGATTAAAACAAATTAGAATTAATTTTGTAAAGGTAAATTGCGAAAGCAAGCTATTTGATCGTGTGCCAAATTTGGGTTCAAGTCTCGAATTTTATGGGTTTCGTTTAACAACGATCGATTTGACAAACGTACGCTTTGCTTTTCATTCAAAAGACAGAACCAAACCCAAATTTTACCCTTTTCAGTATCGAAACTATGTGATAGAAGGCCATTAAAGTGATTAACCCTTTTCCAAACAAGATGCCCCTAATTGGTAAGACTCGAGAAAACATTGAGACAAAAGAAGAAACTGCTGAAAACAGCAGTTTCTCCTTTTGTCTCAATGTTTTCTTAGTTACATCATACAAAAATCCTTTCTTTTTCAACATCTTTTATTTCGTCTGCAGAGACTTTCAAATTGGACAGCCCTAAATTTTTGTTGTTTAGAAATGGATTAATCCAGTGTTGGTCCAGATAGGAGAAATGGGCAAATTCTATAGAATTTGATTACCAACCCGTTCAATATCTTCTCTTGAAACTGTAGGCTAAGCCCTACTCGTGAATGTAGCTGGTCGCTCGCACGTAGACCTGCTATGTCAAATGTGTTTTATTATTTGAATATGATATAACATGCATAATGGCGATTCATGCTGAATAAAATGTTATTACGTTATTGTTTGTCAATGAAATTCATTTCCCGGCAAAGATATAAATTGATATATTCAGAAGTTACAATTCCTGGACAGGTACATGCATCTGTTTTAGGTGAATCGAAAATCTAGGAACGATTATAATTATTTGAATCAGCATTTTCTCCTTTTGTCTCAATATTTTCTGTGCTGAATTATACACAAAACAAATCTTCAGCATTCGTTGTCGCTTGTTGCATGTTTCAAATTAAACCAGTCATAATTCTGGCTGTTTGATAAAGGGTTAAAGGATGTTCGATCTCGAAACACTATAAACACTAGAATCATATTTTGTTTTTACGGAAAAAATCACAATACGCGTATTTTGTGGTTTTCAAATTCCTGCAATGCAATTTCTTTTCAATTGAACATACACGCGATATTTAAATTTAAAGCTGTTATGGGGAAACTGGTAAAAGATATTTTATTTCATTTCGTTTGACACCTGGGCATTGGTTGGGTATATATTTCGTCTTTGTTCCGATAGATATGTGGCCCGTCACGCAAAAGGCAACCATTTGGAAAAGTAAAAAAGTATCGAACCTAGTCAGTCTGTGCGAACCGCACAGGCTGACTAGGGTTGAAACTTTTTGCCATTTTGACGATTTTATGAATTTATGTTTTTTCTAACTAACATTATTTTCAAAATATCCTTGATCTCTGCTGTGCCTGAACTAATTTCTGACACTGGGACATCCCGGACGGCCCCTTTTCGCATGGCAGGTGACATGTAAATAATGCGGCAGATAAAATTCCGATACACAAGACGAACACAGTATTGTGACAGACGAACATGCTACGGCACGCGCGAAATATACATGACACGTGATTCATGGCCCTCGAAATCGTGCTTGCCAATATTTAATCGATCGAAACCTTAACCGGACTATTTTATTACTCTAGAATAAATGAAAATTGCAGTCTTAAATTCGAGTCCTTAACAATCTTCGCTGGTTTGATCTTAACCAAAAGCGTCTTTCCCGACTAACTGCAAAGCCTGTGCACGCAGAAGATTCTCGCTCTTCGACCAGCTTTAATTTTCATTTAGCGACGATAGTCCCTACGCATGGTCTTCGACAGCCTATTTGCTGATGGCATAATTCACAAAAAAAACTATTTCTTTTGAACAAAACGTAATGGAAAGGCATGGCAAACAGAAAATATCATTTGAAAAATAAAAAAAGAGATAGATCTTAATATACATTTTTGTAAACAAACGATTGAACAAACGAACAAATAGATGAATGAATGAATGAGCAAAAGAACGAATGAATGAATGAATGAATGTCCTGAAATGAAAATATCATTTCTTGTATAAACCTATTAAGTGGCAAAAGAATATAAAAGGAAATCGTCGATAAAAAACGTTTTTCGTATCAAAAGAGAACATATTTTGCACCCTATGGATTTATATCTAATTATTGAATGGGTGCAAAATGTTTCTCACGACCTCGAAGGTAAAACTTCATTTCTTATATTCATGTTGAGTCACACAAAAATGGACCTTTTAGGAAATTTTAACACGTTCATTGATAATCTGTACAACCAGCGGCTTTTTCTATGGAAGGCGACTGGAAAAGGTTGAGTTTTTAGTCATTTATTTGAAAAATTGGTGTGATATATGGCTGGACGATCTTGTACAGAAATAATATGAAACAATGATT
This sequence comes from Fragum sueziense, assembly GCA_963680895.1. NCBI lineage: Eukaryota > Metazoa > Mollusca > Bivalvia > Cardiida > Cardiidae > Fragum > Fragum sueziense. The sequence goes on from OY804604.1 coordinate 27,181,552, forward strand.
TAAATTTGCCACAATTATATGTGTATTAAAAGTTCAATTCCGAAAACGGTAGAGTACATAAAAAATAAAAATAATAGTAATGAAAAAATACATAAAAACATACAAATCCGTATTGAAAAATCCACTTTTATTGTTAAGTTTTAAGCTGGAATCTATCTTGTATTCTTTTTGTCACGTTTGCTTCATTTGTTGACTTTATAAATGTCCACTTCTCTCATGACGTGTCACATCTATACGTCTATGTCTAGGTACACTCAATTGTAAGTCAATTAATTCGCGTCGATTTATTATTCAATTTGAAAAGCGCGATAAAATATTTGATATAACGTTTTACCTTATTGACAAAAATTAAACGAAAGTAAACTTTCTTTCAGACAGAATGAGGAGACTTTTCATTTCATAGGTTCCTCTGTCCTTCAAAAATCCAAGAGTTACCCAAAACAAGCCCTGCTTCTTATTGTCATGTTAAAAAAATTTTGGAAATAAATTTCAAAAATTGTGAGCTGATGAACGTTATCGTCTCTTTTACCATTAACATTTTGAACCCAAATTAATTATGATTTCAAATTCTCTTTGACATGTTTGTGTCGTCTAAAGTCTGTCGGTAATATTGACGATTGGAAAAGGTTTTATCATTTTAATCAAGCTAAAATGTTGTCATTTAGGAAAGTTTTAACACCTTTTCACTTTGCAAAGTATTTTTATATCTAGAGAGATCATGTTCAAGAGCCCATAAGGTAATACATACCTGAAAATACCAAGGGAAATTGAGAAATGCTTATTATCAGCAGTTCATTCCTCTTTATCGACATTTTCTTGACTTGAGCTTCCACTATCATACACGCACAGACAGTGTAATTATATGAAAGCGTTCATGAAATAAAGAAACGTTTTACACCGCGGGTCCAATTTAATTCATCAATTGACGACGGACCAATTTATTTTCGGCTTGATCGATAATTCACTCGTTTTATCTTCATTGTCGACGACGCATACGAAAACGATATAAAATACAGAATAAAAACACATAAAATCAAAGGCCAAAATATTAGATTCAACTAAATGATTAACAAGCGCACATTTTGATGGCATTTCTGTATTCTTATAAAATGCTGTAATTCACTAATAAGTGCGATAACCTATACATTTTCTTTTTGGATTTTTACCAGAACATGTGGTTTAACCCTTTCCCAAACGGCAAAATTTTAGGGTGATCCACTTCAAAAACTGCAACAAATGACCAAATGGAAGTTATTAAAGGTAGAATTTGTGTAAAATATGGCATAAAAATATTGAGACAAAAGGAGAAACTGCTGGTTATCAGCAGTTTCTTCTCTTGTTTCAATATTTTCCCAAGTCTTTTCTATTAGGGACGTCAAAACAAGGTCTTGTTTGGAAAAGGGTTAATACAATGAGGGAGTTTTATCAAATTCTATTATGTAGAATTTGAAATATTTCCAAAAAAATGCAAATTTTGACATAAAACACTTCAGTTTCGTTGATCAAACTGGACACGCGAGCATGCTGTTTTATACATTTATGCGTTTATAATAGCACATATTTTGGGTTTTCTGTTCTTATTAAATGTAAAACGTTACTTTAAATCGTCTTCGGAACTAAACGTTGATTATACAGCATTTTTTTTAGCATTTTAAAGATCTTGGACAGGCGCAAGAAATTGTGCATTTTTTCGCTGTAGGGGTATGTGATACGAATGCCTATATAATTCCAACAAGATTGATGGCCATCCATTTTTATTTTATTTTTCAATTGGTAATACCATGTAATTTCAACATACAAAATATAAATAAATTCTGTCATTGGGAAAAAATTTAGGAAACTGGAGCATTTCCCCTTAAAATGATATTTTGAGATTCTTTAAACATCGGATTTTTTCGGGCGCCGTCGTTACGTTTCCGAACTGATTCGGGCGCGGTCGTAAACATTCGGCGTTGGAAAGTTCCACCTCCGAATGTTTTCGACATCGCCCGAATAGTTCCGACGTTGCGCGAATCTCATTTGGGATAGACTACATTTACCTTAACCATTTTTGTTGGTCATCAAGCACAATCGTAGTTAATTTGTAGTTGGAAAAGGAAAGAAATTGCTCGTAACGAGCCATCTTCACGAGCTAAATATCTTACCCCTACTTTGCTACCTACGTTCGTCAGGAACAAAGTAGAGATAGAATACTTGGCTTGTGAAACGAGTTTTTTTTGCATTTTTCTACTTTAATTCATAGGCTATATTAAACAACTCTGATGTCCCTTGATGAGGATAGGACCAGATTTTCACTTCGACTTTGGCAGAATTTCGACTTATCCACTGTCAAGATAACGAGTGTCAATTGTATATCATTTCAGTCTCCAAGACCATCCAAGCTAGAGAAAGCGGATATACTGGAGATGACTGTGGAGTTCATTAGAAAACGAGTACCCACAACACCCATGAAAACAGAAATAGTTGAAAGAGGTATACATATTATAGGCCTATATACAATAATGATTATTGCTGTGAGCACTTTCGCATTTCTTATTTAGAAATTACGAAAGTTCGACCGCCGAATGTTTTTGATGTCGCCCAAATAATTCTGACGTCAGGCCCCGGTTTCTCGAAAAAAACTTAAGTACGTTCTCAGACTCAAACCTGAGCACCGTGCTCAAATTGCACGAAATCCTTGTGAACATCAATCGAATACCCTTAACGTTGGAGAGTATTGCATTGAAGTTGAGCATATTCTCATGAGTATGTACCTAAGTTTTTTTTATCGAGAAACCGGGGCAAGATCTTCCTGAGTGAAAGTGCGTTCTGATAAACATTTCTAAAGCTTTCTTACATTTGCCAAAAGTGGTTAAAAATCTAAAAAAGGAGACGAACATGCATTTTGATCAGACTGTGTTTAAGATAAGGTTAATCTGGATCAATGATGGTCTCAAATGTCGTTATTATTTAGCATTTTCTTGTGGGACCGAGCTCAATTAAGCAACAAACATCCCGTCAAATTATCGGACAAAATGATATGTAATTTAGAATTTATCAATCAATCTAGACTTATTGGTGACTATGACCCCTGTAGATGCAGGTCTGCTTCTTTGTTTTCAGATACCGATATGCTAACAACAACGGTTGCTGAACCGAAAGACGATTTTACAGCCGGGTATAGCAAATGTTTACAAGAAATCTCGCGATTTCTCGAGAAAACGGAGAGTGTAAACGAAATTATAAAACAAGATGTCGTTTCGCACATTACACAACGGTTACAAAATCAAAAACAACAACAACATCAGCAACAAAGCCCTGTGATAGAAAGTCCTGTTAAACTAAGAGGCAAAGTTCCGATTATTCCAATCAAGAAACGGAAGTTCGACGTGATATCTGAAAGTGAACCGGAAGTGGTGGATTTGTCGGTGAAAGTCGATCAAGTAAACGATGAAATTCAACCGCTAAACTTATCAAAAGCGTCGAGCTGTGAATCAAAATCGGATACCGAAAGTGTAGTGCCATTATTAAAAGCCCCTTCCATGCCTGTTGGATTTTTGTGTGGCGGACAAATCATGTTATTGGTTCAAGTTCCGCCGTCGATGACGTCACACCAGTATCTCGCGCAAAATATACCCTCACAATTTAGCCAACTCCAAAATTTTGTGGTTTCTAACAATACGCAACCTGTTTCAACGATGGTCTTACCACAAGCGACAATTCCTAGAGTATGTACTCAACCTGTTGATCTCCCAAATCAAAACGAAAGAGATTCCGCTTTATCAAAAAGCATAACAGATCAACCGGAAGCCGAGTCTGCGATATTTGCCGGGAACCAACAGAATGATCCAGATATTTCCGGTCACTGGAGACCATGGTGAAGCATGTGTTTAACCAAATACCAGACGACAAAATTTAAGTGTCTTCCAAAGTGAAAGATCCTGCAGACGACAATTTAAAGTGAATGTAATTTAAAAAAGATTGGTCATTTTGGGTAGAAAACATTGTGGGAAATGAAGAAATTGCTTGTAACAAGCAATTTCTTCATTTTCCACAATGTTTTCCAAAGCCATTTTTCTTGTGGGGAGTCAAAAAGAGTCACTGTGTGGTAATGGGTTAAAATGGTTAGGGAAAGAAGCAATTGCTGATGAGGATACGTGAAATTTCTCTTAGTATTTATGGTGTCACACTGAGCGACAAATAATATTTTCATTAAGACATTTTGCATTGAAAAAACAACATCCTTTAAAAACAAGCTGTATGTACAAGATCCTTAGTGAAAAGTGACGAAATTCATTTTATGTCATTTTCTGCAACAGTTTTCAAAATGTAATGGTCCAAATTTTTGTCGTTCCGAACTTGTCGAGACAAATACAATTTTACATCTCCTAATTTAGCACTAGTGATGGAATATAATAATTTACATGTGCTAATTATGTATTTTAAAAATGTATTTTATAATGATAGTTTTGAATGAAGTTGTCATCAGGCCAAATTCCCACTCGAGTAACCTAATAAAGGGAAATAATTTGTGATATATTTTCATTTCCAATAAAGGGATTATTCCCCGTTGTTTATGTCGCCCTATTTAATGTTTGCAAAGATTTAAATCTAAAATGTGTTCTTTGTTTTCGTATTACCCACGAATAATGTCGTTAACATGTGCTCCGAAAATTTAACATTACACAAGAATAATATCAAAAATATGTGATCCGAAAATCCAACATTTTGGGAGGATCGTTCGAGAAAAATCAAGCGAATATGAATTGCTCAAACCACGGTAGGCCAATATTAACAAGAAGCCCTGTTTGAGAGATATACGTCATACTACAAAAAGAAATAGTCGCTTTAACGATTTTCATTGTGACTTAAGGTAGAAAACCCGTAATGTGACCTTTTTGAGATTAATAAAACATCGACTTTTCGTCGAGCGTCGTCGTTACGTATCCGAATCTATTCGGGCGCGGTCGTAAACATTCGGCGGTCAGAATTATGTAGTTTTGTACACCGATTTTCAGCGAAAACCTCGCAACTACAGTCTGTTTTAAGCTGCAGTTACGAGGTTTTCGTTGAAAAGCAGCGACATGCTGTATCACCATACTAGCCAACCCGATCGCATAGCATATTCTTTTGCGTGAAATGACTTGTATTTTGAAAGAAAAATAATCAAAGTTATACGAAAAGAAAAAAAATGCTGATAATGCGCGTCTTCTTTTCCCTCAATATTTTCTGTGTTATAACATTATGTATTTATTATTTTTGATAACGTTTATGTCAATATCCAAATGGTCATAGACTGAATTGTTTCGCTTGTGAAACGGTATTAACAAGCATGCAGTACCAATTAAGAATACACTTACATCATTCTTCTTTATTATACTGCTTACCAACGCAACCATTTTGCCGGATTCAGTCGGATTAGGGTTAAAAGCAGCATTAAAATTCAAGCTAATCTAAGTAACTAAGTAAGAACACGCATATTTCACGTCTAACTATGTTCTATTAGACATTTATTGCTCTACAGAGTCGCTAAACGAAAATGTCACCAGGCTTAATGTGAGGCTTACAAGCTTTAGCGTACATATTGATGCTTTTCAACTAAAACCTCGTAACTGCAGCTTTCTTTAAGCTGTAGTACGAGTTTTTTTGTTGAAAAGCGACGATATTGACTTGTAAAAAAATGCGGAAGACATACGTGCTGCAATTTAACCCTTTCCCAAACGACAAAATTTTAGGGTTATCCACTTCAAAAACTGTAAAAAATGACAAAATGGATGTTATTAAAGATAGGATTTGTGTAAAATATGGCACAGAAATTATTGAGACAAAAGGAGAAACTGCTGGTTATCAGCAGTTTCTTCTTTTGTTTCAATGTTTTCCCAAGCCTTTTCTATTAGGGACGTCAAAACCAGGTCTTGTTTGGGAAAGGGTTATACATGCAGGTATACATGTAAATCCATGGTACATCAGAACAGGCATTTTCGGAACATTAGCAAAACTGGGTTATCCACCTCATCTTTAAGGACTTGTATGGTGTGTTTTGTTTTTCATCTTATTTTTATGAATTAAGAATTAATACGGTGGAGATTGTGCATCATGGGATGGATAACGAATACGGACAAAATAATCTCGATTCTGGTACGATATTTTGCAATAACTTCCTTATTTGATCGTCAATCTTCAAAAGGTTTGTTGCATGTACTCCGCCTTACCGAGCTCTTTCATCGGATGTATGACATATTCGATAACTCACGGTACTTTTTTCCGAAATATTGTCCCAACCGATCAGAAAGCGAAATTGTAACGACTACGGCCAAATTAACCACCTTTCGGGTAAGAATTTGTGCAATAACTTTCTTATTTCTCCGTCAATTTTCATGCGGTTTGTTGCATGTACTCCGTCTTACTGAGCCCTTTTCTCAGATGTATTACTTATCTGGAAACTCCATGTACTTTTCTCAAAAACCGATCCCAGCCGACTAGAAAAAAGGGCCTGAATTTTTGTCGTTTTTCTGGTCGGTTGGGATCAATTTATAGATTCTAGAAACAAGTCATATATCTGAGGAAAGAGCTCAGTAATGCAGGGTACATGTAACAAACTGCTTGAAAATTGACGCAGAAATGAGAAACTTATTGCACAATTTCTTACCTGAAGCGAGGCATTTGTCCGTATTCGTCATCCATCCCATCATGCACAATCTCCAACGTGATTAAGACTTAGGTCATCAATAGCATTCAAGTGCCGAAATCACGTTACTTTGTGACAGTTTCCAACTTTTCTTCTCAATTCCTTGTAAATACTGAGAGAATTCGAGAAAATTGATTACCAGTATTTTTCGAAGCGTCTTTTAGCGCATGTCGTGACACATATTTTTCTTATCGCTCTTTCATGCTCAGCTGTAATATCATTAAGAGAATCGAGAAATACTGGGACAGGTTTCATTAAAGAATTTAGGACGTATTTTAGTCCTGCAAATGCCATACAACACGTTTAGAACAGATATCCCGCATCACCAATATTTCAAGACCTAGCAAATGCGACTCTTGTCCAACATGTGTCGTATGACACTTGCAGAACAAAATAATGTCCTGATAGGGTAGATTTCATGATGTCATCAGTGACGTATATTCGGACAAACACAATGATTTTAAAACTCCATCTACACATGTATAAACCGATCTAGTTTTAGCACATTATACTCACAATATCTGTCTGGTCACGTGCACATTTCCTAAAATTTCCGTCGTGCAATTCAAGGTTTTATAGCTCACGATAAATGACCTGGCAGAGCAGACCATGCTAATCGATAGAGATACTCTGCCAGTTCATTTATCGCGAGCTATATGTGCCCCCATTCATCGTCAGGTATTTTATTTGTTTTAGATAGGAATATCCATTCATTAGATCTTAATTTATCTCGATAGAATCTTCATTACTTCAAAGAAACTGTTTATTGAACTAATTTTAAAAATGTTTTCACAGCACGCATATCTCCGATAGCGAGTGTGCAATTGTCTTTCATTTAAAAGGTTCAATGACAATGCATTTTGTGCTAAAAATAGACTATGTTGTCCGTTATGTTTTGACAAACCGTCGGTGTTGTTACACAATCTCGTAACTACGGCTTGAACCAAGCCGTAGTTGCGAGACTTTATAACACCACATACGGAATACTATTGTTTGTCCGAAATTACGTCACAGTTAGCTGGATAAAATCGTTCCTAGTCTTATAATGTTCTGTAGATAATGGTCAGCTATCATACGGCTTATTTGAAAAATAACGTCTTTTTATTTAAAAGCACTACATTGTGTAATTTCCCCGCGATTTTGAATGCCTATTTTGATACATTTGAATGCCTTTTCGGATACATTTTGAATGCCCTTTGGATACGTTTTGAATGCATTGCTTGATAGTCTAAACCCACTGGTATGTGTCTTTCGTTTCAGAAGACCAATTTCGCTAACTCTGAAGACCACCAATGTAAGGAAAAAAAGGGGAAAAATCACGTTTCAGCGTTTGGTCCTAGGAAATTTTATGTCGAAGTTTCGTGCATGTTGAGTTATTGATGAATTACGCTTTCTAGTTTAACCAACATTAAACGCTGCAATAAAAGACCTTGTTTCAAAGCTCAAGCATGTCATTCTGGTTTGATTTATCATTCTGTTTTATCAAATATGCGTGTTTAATTAACCGCTTTTAGTTAGAGACCTGAAACCTTTTTGCGATCTCATAAATGAGCGGTTTCATTGAATTGTGCGTTGTGATTCTGTACATGTCCTCGAATCTTTTCCCAAAAAACCCTAAAAGAAAAGGCTTGAGAACTCGTAGAGATGAAAGAGAAAAATGCTGATAACCAACATCCCGATTTGCAAAAAAAAAAAAAAAAAAAAAAAAAAAAAAAAAAAAAATACTGTTTCCAAAACCATTTATATATACATACATTTTGTCTTTTGTGGCAGCTTTGAAATTGGAACAGTCTATCTTTTCTTTCTTCAGATGTCAAAAAGTCAATGTCCCCAATGAAGAGGTCGATCGTTGCTTTTCTTTCAAAACATCGTAACTACAACATGTTTAAAGCTGTAGTTATGAGGTTTTAGAAGAAAGCAGCGAGGTAGAAAATTTACAAGAACTCTAAGATGATAATAGAGAGGTTTCGATTCCGAACTTGTACGCCTACTTCTACGTGTACGAGTAATTTTTGTGCGAAACGTCACTATGACGTCATCACTTTGTGATTATTTATCACTCTCGCTACACGTCGAAAACTTGTAGAGGCCGATTTACACGTAAGTAAAAACTTGTAGCTTTTTATTCTTAATTGGTACAGTTTCTAGGTGTTTAAATGAATGCATGAGGTAATTCATGCATTTTTAATGAGAATATACTTGTGAGTGGTATCCTAACAAGAATAGTTTGAAAGTTACAGCGTGTTTAATACAGGTCGTATCAACGACCTTTTCTAACCCAATTTATGCCAGTACATAGAGTCAGTACCGCAAGTATTTACCCACTAACCCTGCATAGGATTTATGCAGTTGATGCCTTTTCAAACTTAGTAGATCTAGATCAAGTTTATTAAAGTGAAATTTATAGATCTACTGTCATTTTCAGATAAGTTTCCGAAGGAAATTCTGACCATTTTTAATATTTTTTGCTGAAGTTTTTCAATAAGGGTAGATCTGGAATTGGGGGGAAAATGCTGGAATTTTCTTCTTTTCCGCTGGTGCTTTCCAAAAACACTTCTAGTTTTGAAACGGGTACAGTTTTTTAACCCTTTTAACCCTTTCCCAAATCACCTGCTACAAGTACACGTACGCGTACAAGTTGGAAATCGAAACCTTCCCTAGATAGAAACGTGTACGTGTACGTGTAGTTACAAGTACACGTACACGCACACGTACAAGTTTGAAATCGAAACCTCTCTATTGAAAGGAAAGTTGCGTGACCAAGGCGACTAGAAAAGACGGCGTTTTATACCATGGTAACCGAAACTGTAAATAAACTGGAAATATGTGTCGCGCCAACACAAATAGGGATTGTTGGGAGGATGTATGTTTATTAAAAAAAAAAAAAAAAAAAAAAAAAAAAAAAAAAAAAAAAAAAAAAAAAAAAAAAAAACTCCCTTCCCGCAAAAGGTGAATGGCCTTAGGATTAATAGATAGATGTACGAATATTGTACATTAAAATAAATAATAAAACCTATTCTACTGTCTCATGTCTCATAGCAGAATTGGTAGCGTCTGCGTCGGACCCTTACCATATTAGGGCCCCAAGCTCGATCTTCCGCCGCGTCAAATAGGCATATCTTATGTGACATATCGCTGCTTTTAAACAACAACAAAAAAAAACAACACCGCAACTGCAGTTTAAACAAGCTGCAGTTACGAGGGTTTTAATGAAAAGCAACAATATATCCGACCAATGGTTGATAGTCGTAAACAAAAGCTGTTTCAGCTGTTTGTGTCCTGAAAGAATGTTGTTGTAGTACTGGTGAGGATATGACCAAGAATAAAGATCATCGCGATATACTGTCGAAAATAACAGCATGCCTAAACCCCATTTAATAATACTCTATTATCTTTCCACAAACTCAATTCTTTCCTGAAATGCTACATGAATGAAGGAACGAAATAGAAAGATATGTCGGTGAATGGCGTGTTTTACCCGCGAACATGATAGCGTTTAGTAAAACAGGTCAACACTTTTCCGAAGAACACTATTCTGAAGTTGTATACTAACAGGTCTTACCGATCCCAATAACTACTTAACTACTAGATCTACATTTAAAAAAGATAATAGCATACAAAGACAGGGATACAAGGAATGTGCTTTTTTGAAGAATTGTCTTTTTTTTACTATCAATGTTTTCTAAATGTAAAAAAATAGTGGAAGGGTTGTAACGTAGCCTACTTGTAATTCCAGAAAAAGTCATTAGAATAATCACGACATATACTAATAAAATATATGTAATGATTTTGAAGAATGTAAAAACAGGTCGGTCACGTAGCAGTATCTATAAGAAATTTTGACACGTTAGGAAAACGTGATGCAAAGGTTCAAAATTCGTTTAATTATTCTTTTTAGGAGGAATTGCCTTTGTGAATGTCTTTCTAAATATCGCTGCTTTTCGACATAACCGCGTCACTGCATATACGACGTACTTATTAAACTTGATTATAAAGATATATAGCCTCTGTGGCACTACTCTCCATTGCCGAGGTCTATTGATTAAACCATCGAATATGACCTCTGCAATTTTCGGTACGCAAACAGCCTATTTGGTCGTCATAATCTAATTATAGCACACCATTTGAATTATCGAGTCAAAATCATTTAGTTTTATCTTGCATGATCATTACGTATACATTACGTCGCTTCTATTTTTGGCTGAAGCCGGTAACATTTGAATTATCGAATCAAAATCATTCAGTTTGATCTGGTTTGATTACGTATACATTACGTCGCTTCTATTTTTGGCTGAAGCCGGTAATTTGAAGCGTCAGCCAATGAAAGCTTGTATCAGCTTTTTAAATTGTTTTGGTGTGTATCGCCAACGATTGGATACTGAAATCCCGCCAAGGCCCCGAGATTAGACGTGAAATGACCCCGCGAGAACAGAGCTCATTCTATCGAAATGGAATGTAGAGATAATGTGCTCTGTTCATAAGAGAGTACTGTGGCACATACTTATATTGATAATCAACAGCATAACTATGAACGTATTTACAATAAATCGTTTGGAAAACTTTAACGCCACAGATGTTAAAATCTTGGACTTATCCATTTTCGAAAGAATCAATTTTGGAAAATGTTGAGACCACCGTTTCCCCCATTTATCACAATATGATATAATTAACCCTTTCCCAAACAAAACCTGCTTTTGCTTTCCCGAATAGAAAGGTCTTGGGAAAACATTGAAGCAAAAGAAGAAACTGCTGATAACCAGTAGTTTCTCCTTTTGTCTCAATATTTTTTGTGCCATATTTTACACAAATCATGTCTCGGTTATTATCAATTTTGTCGTCTGCAGCAGCTTTCAAATGGGACCATCCTAAAGTTTTGTCGTTCAGTAATGGGTTAAACTTTCCGTGTTATGAAGTTCAAAATGTTCTCTTTCTCAGACCATTTATGATGTCTTCTGCGAAACACTTTTGAAATTGGTCAGGTTGTTGTTGTTGTTGTTTGGAAAAGGGTTTTAAACACAAACATGTGTGCATCTATTGTAATGTCAAATACCAAGGATTTTTCCTGCAAAATCCTGTAACTACATCTCGAACCAAGCTGTAGTTATGAGATTTTGATGAAAATCAGCTATATCTCGTCCGAAACGTTCAGATAAATGTTTCATCCAGGAATCTTACCATTAAATCAGTAGATTGTTAGATCACAAAAAGGTTTCAGGTCTTTAACTAAAAGCAGCTAACTAAACACGCATAATTGGTAAACAGAATTATAAATCAAAAATGAATGACATGGTTGAGCTTTGAAACAAGGTCTTTTATTGCAACGTTTAATGTTGGTTAGACTAGAAAGCGGAATTCATCAATAACCCAACATGCACGAAATGTCGACATAAAATTTATCCGGACAAAATAGCAGAACAAAAACATTTTTACCCTTTCCCAAAACAAGACCAGGCCTCGGTTTCTCGAAAAAACTTAAGTACGTTCTCAGACTCAAATCTGAGCACCGTGCTCAAATCGCACGAAATCCACGTGAACTTCAAACGGATACCCTTCAACGTTGAAGAGTATTCCATTGAAGTTGAGCATATGCTCATGGGTATGTATACTTAAGTTTTTTTTCGAGAAACCGAGCCCTGGTTTTGACGTTCCTTGTAGAATAGTTTGGGAAAGTATTGATGCTAAAGAAAAGATATGCTGGTATCAGCCTTTTGTACTTGTTCCTCAATAGTTTTTGCACTGAAAAATAAACAAGTTCCTTCTTCAGCAATATTCCTTTTATTTTCTGCAGCAGTTTTTGGAATTGGGACAGTCTATGTATTTGCCGTTTGAGAAATAAAAAAACCCACACTTTTATTGTACTCGTATGATATTATACAACTGAAACCTGTTGCGTCGAAGTCGTCAGAAAAAGTCATTTTACATTGCGATATCCAGAGTTCGACTCATCCGATTGATTGGAACGATATGTAAATATTTTGTTTCAAATTAACTACGCTTAAACTAACTTTTGAAATATAGGTGGAAAAGGAGAGAAATTGGATGTTTCGAGCAATTTCTTTCATCCCCCTTAAACTAACAATAATCAACGTACATGTTAGATATAATTTCAACGGAAACGGGACAAAAACCGGATGCGTCGAACTCGTGATATCTCGAGCTAAAATGTGGTTCACCAAGACATCATCTTATCGGCAACATGCATGTATATTTTGTGAGCAATCTTGGAATTAAAGCAGTTTCAAAACTGCTCATGCTGACCTCTGAACAGTTCTAAAACTGCTTGAGCATTTTCGAAACTGTTCAAGAAATCTTAAAGAGGCTAATGTGTATGTTCCGAAGGTTATGTAGAACAATTCAGACGTTTTAATTTCATTGAATTATTGATATACATGTATAAGTCAAACAACGACCTAAAAGATCGTTTTACATCTTTATTTCGATACATTATCAATGTACTTCTGATATGCCAAATGAAAACTGTATAAATCAGATTGTCAAAGCTTCACAATGGAAATCGAATATCGAAACTGTAAGGGTTCTGGTCTATTTCAGCACATTCCCCAACGTTGATGCCTTTTGCCGCCCGTGAAAAGATGGCTTGGGAAACATCGTGGAAACTGAAGAAATTACTTGTGACCAACATTTTCTTCATTTCCCAAGATGTTTTCTGTCCTTAAAGACCATTTTTGTTTTGTTTTTTCATTTAAGATTGTAGTCAACAAAATCTTCGAATTTTGACGAGTCTAAAAATGTTCAGGTAATGGAGTAGAAGTCTCCGGTATTTCTACTCACGGAACTTTTTGATATTACAGTGGCGTACCGAGAGGAGTTTGGGGATACAAGCGAACCCCATCTCCGTAGCTTGATACGTTTCATTTTCATGCAGAAATTCAGTCCAAATTGTAATACTAGTAAAACGAAGTCCCTTCTTTATGTATATGCGAACCCCTTTCACAGAAATTCTGGACCTGCCGCATGGTAGGTAAATTGTTTCGGACTTTACTATATTTTATGGCCTTTTTGATTGCAGATTTAGCATATTTTGACCGGGAAGTTTGAGTGACTTATGTGGTCTGACCGCGCTGAATTTGCTAATTTTATATTATGACCGAGATGATTTGATGTCTGAGTTGAATAAATGAGATACGTAGTCTGACGGGGTCGAATAAGCTAGTAACATAACTTGACTGAGTCGCATTCGCTATTTCAATATCCTGGCCGGGGTGATTGGGCAAGGTTAACTGACCGAGTAGATTGTGCTAGTTTGATATTTTGACCGAAGCGATTGGATGGAATACGTAGTTTGGTGGAAAAGGCTTGTTACATTACCTGACAGAGTCCAATTTGCCTATTTCAAGTTCTGACTGAGGCAATTAGGTGAGTTACGTAGTCTGACAGAGTCGAATAAGCTAGTAACATAACCTGACTGAGCTGAATTCGCTTGTTTAATATTCTGCCAAGACGTTTCCTGAGTTACGTAGCTGAATGAGTCTAAAAGCCTTGTTACATATCCTGACCGGGTCGATTTTCGTCGGCGGAGAGTCAAAACCTCGTAACTACAGCTTGAAAAAGCTGGAGTTACGAGGTTTTGATTCCCCACCGACGTTTTGCTTGTTTCATATTCGGACCGAGATGATAGGATGAATAAGATCTAGCGTCTGAAAAAGTTAAATAGGCTACTTAACCCTTTCCAAAACGGCAAAATTTAGGGTGATCCACTTCACAAACTGCCACAAATGACAAAGTGGAAGTTACTAAAGATAGAATTATCGTAAAATATGGCAAAGAAAATATTGAGACAAAAGAAGAAACTGCTGGTTATCAGCAGTTTCTTCTTTTGTTTCAATGTTTTCCCAAGCCATTTTGATTAGGGACGTCAAAACCAGGTCTTGTTTGGGAAGGGGTTAATAGCCTGACAGAGTCAAATCCACTAGTTTCATATTTTGGCCAAGATGATTGCATTGATTACACCGTATTGCCGATTAGACTGCACATGTAGCAAATTATGACCGAGACGTTCGGGTGAGTCATGTAGTCTGACCGAGTCGAATTTGCTATATTGTGATCGAGATGATTGGATGACTGAGCTGAATGGGTGAGTAACATAGTCTGGCAGAGACGAATAAGCTAGTACCATAACCTGACCGAGTAGAATTTGCTATATTGTGATCGAGATGATTGGATGACTGAGCTGAATGGGTGAGTAACATAGTCTGGCAGAGACGAATAAGCTAGTACCATAACCTGACCGAGTAGAATTTGCTATATTGTGATCGTGATGATTGGGTGACTGAGCTGAATGGGTGAGTAACATAGTCTGGCAGAGACGAATAAGCTAGTACCATAACCTGACCGAGTCGAATTCACCAGAGGCGCGTTCTTAAGAGCGAGATTTCTTGAGATATCTTGAGATTTCTCAAGATATTTTAGGATAAAGCGTTCTTTAGAGCAAGATTTTTAAGACGCTCAATGGGAGGCGCCATTACCCTATACTTCGTGCGGAACCCCTCGGTCAAGTCTGTACAAACAATATAAAAGAGATTTGACCGAGTTGTTCCGAACACTCAATAATTCATAAACTGCGTTTGTTCCGAATGCTCCATACTTTATACAAATGGCGTCATGATGGCGTCATTTGTATAGATATGGAGCATTCGGAACCACTCGGTCAAAGTCTTGGTCTTAAAAACGCTTTATTCAAAACACCTTAAGAAATCTTAAAAATTCTCGCTCTAAAGAACGCGCCTCAGTTTAATATTTTGACCGAGACGATTGGATGAGTAACACAGTCTGACCAAGTCAAATAGACTAGTAGTGAAATGTTTCTGGTAAAATTTTGTCTGAAAAAACTTGAATCCTTAACATTGAAGAAATCAAAATATGTACAGAAAAGTGTTCTGCTTGTCTAATGACATTCTATTATTGCGGAATCTCTAATTCAATTTGAGAGACATATACAGGACCTGAAGCAAGGCTAGATGAAATTGTAAGGAAACATAATCACGGCGGGAATCACGTGACATTAATTTTAGAAAACAGTTAATAAAAATGTTAATGTGTAAATACTTGACCAATTAGGATTCCATTTGAAGCAGAAAAGGCCATAATTGCGTCATTGACTCGATGGTAGTGGTAGATCTCAGATCTGTTACAGCTGATATTAAAAGCCATTGACGACCGACCAAAATTGTTGTTAGTTATTATGACTTGTTTATCAGATGATTTCTAAAAGATCCTTCGCATTGCTGGAAATATTTTGGTATATTTCTGCCTTCTCTACTTCCTATACAGTCATGTTTTTCAAATCAATCATATATAAACAGAGATATTGAAAAATAATAAAAATGATGTGTAACGGGACTCTCGCCGGGAGTATAATAGTCCTTGGGCCAAGACCAGGAAAATAGGGTAAGTATTACCAGTAAAAAGGACAAAACGACACCTATATATATTGGTAGATACACTTCTGACGGGTCTATTTCAGTGATGATATCCGACATAAGGAGTAGCTAACTATGTTTTACCCTTACCTTTATATAGGTACCCTTCACGACGTGAATGACACTCTGGTTTGGGGTAAGGGAAAGGGAAAACTTGATAAAAAATATTCAATGAATGTATATATCTATTTATTTGAATCCATACGTATGGGTATGTATTTTACTACTTATGAATTATGAATTTTCAATTTTGTAATAATTATGACGTCATTACTCCTCTTCGAAATATGCTTTATGTGCAAACAAGTATAAGAATTGACCAAAATATTCGAAAAAAGTATTTTTATAATATTATTTATTTCTTATGCAAGATTGTGGGCATATTAGATAATGTTTTAAGTCTTTATATCATTATCTTCTGTTATGATAGATTCTTAGCCTGCTTACCCGTAGAAAAAGGGGCTTTTCCGGTCGATTTGGTGTCGCCGTTGGCTAAAGCTGTGGTTAGGGTTTTTTTGTAAAAGTGTCATATCTCTTCTTTTTTTACTAACGCCATTACTCTAAAACTTTACACATGTCTCTGTAACCATAATACCAACCTCTAGACAGATATCTATTGCTCTTGCATTCAATTTCGAGCATTTTTTATCTTTTGGGCCTAGAAATTCTTCATCAAACTTTTATGAGCATCTGTCAAATATCTGTCACAAAAAAGTTTGTTTCTGTCACAACTATTGCTTTCAAACTTGACACATGCTTTTGCTTCTAATATCAGCCTCTGTTATGTTATCTAGTAACAGTTAACGTACAATCGTTTGGTATTTTTAGTCATTTTCATGCATTATTCAATCATTTGTAAGCATTGGTAATTTACATCTTATTGTAAATCTGCATAAATATAAGGGCTAAACAACCCCTTTGAAAGTAAAATAAAACACCCTAAATCCAATATCATTTTTATCAAATAGACAATGTCCCTAAAGTTTTGGAAAACACTGATATAGTAAACCGTATACATTATTATAAATAATTGTTTAATATTTTAACACTTTCTTTGCACATTTACACTAATGATTATGATGATGAACAGACAGAATTGGTTTAACCCTTTCCCAAACAGGACCTGGTTTGACGTCCCTAATAAGAAAGGCTTGGGAAAACATTGAAACAAAAGAAGAAACTGCTGATAACCAGCAGTTTCTCCTTTTGTCTCAATATTTTCTGTGTCATATTTTACACAAATCCTATCTTTAATAACATCCATTTTATCATTTGTCACAGTTTTTGAAGCGGATCACCCTAAAATTTTGTCGTTTGGGTTAAACGATCTAGTTTGATACTTTAAGAATTCAAAACAGAATCAAAACACAAACATAGTATAAACAAAACGGGCAACTGCAATATATTTAAAGTTTATTGACATCTTTGAAAATGAAGTTGGTAGGTCGTATACATGTGTAGCAGATTCTTTGGTGGGAGGGGGGGGGGGGGGGGTAGGTAGATCTATGACAAAAGGTATAAATTCTGCAATCCCAGCGTTTTTTTATCAATATTATCATTATTATTCAGTTTCTGTTTTGTACAAAGGTATTTTTTTCAATGAAATGCCGGAATCAACCCATGATTTCAAGGCAATATCAGGTTTCAGCTGATTGAGAGCGTTTTTTGGATGATATGTGCACTTCCGAGGAGTATGGTCTTCTGCAGTCCCTCGACAACTGGTGCACCAGGGATTTGTTTGAGTGTTTTGTCAAGTGACCAAGTGCACATACAACGACTGGTACAGTTGTCGTCTCCATACCCCACATTCTGGCTTTTTCTATCTCAAGGTCTTTCTATTTGGAGAATTTCTCAAGTTCCTTTTTAAAGACATTTCTTTCAGATGGAACCGTCATGCCAATCATGATGTACGTCTTGTCCAAGTTTGTTCTGATCTACTGGCCTTGATCTCTCTACTAGTATTCTCTGGCATGTCCCTCTACGACAGTTTGTGGATGATGTTCATACCATTTTTCGTTTGCTGGGAGTACGAAGTGTTTGCAGAGTGTCCAATGAACGTATCCTGCTGCCTTGTCATGTCTTTGAATGTAATCTGTTGTCGCTAAAGTTGGACAGCCTGAGACAATGTGATTTATAGTCCCATCATATTGGTTGCACATTCTGCACTTTGGACCTGCACTATCTTCGATGGCATTGTTGTGATATGCTCTTGTAGCCAAGCTCTGATCTTGTGCTGCTATCACCATTCCCTCTGTTTCTGCCTTGAGACCTGTACCTGGTTTATCAACCCTTTTAAGGGGTATTGCCCATGCATTGGTTTGGCTTTCCATGTTTGTGTCATCCTCTTTTTGGCGTTTGCCTTTGCTTCCTGTTTTGTTCTTTTGGCAAACTCTATGACGGGTTCTTCTCCCTTTCTTGTTGTTTGTGCAATGTTCAGTTCTTGAATGATTTTTCTTTCTTGCTCTGAGATTGAGTATAGTTTCTGGTTACGTTCATGTTCATGGACCAGAAGGGGCAGATTGTCTTGTGTTGTCTCCAAATACGTGTTCAGACCATCTCGATCTATGAGAGGCCCCTGCCACCGATCTTTCGTGGTAGGTACAATCTTTCAGCGCCAGCCTTTGTGTGGTGCATTCTTTCTGCAGATAGTAACTTTCTGGTCTTTGTGTCAAGTTTTTCGTAATTCTTGTATTTGCCAGTTTATGATATTGAAACTGTATGTGACAACTGTCATGGTGTTATGGATTCAATCTTATTTGCAACATGTAGCTCACTCTTGATGGCAAGCCTAACTCTTCTGTAATACTCTTTTCTAATCGTTTCCTTCATTGAATTCCGTCACCTTCATTAACAACAAGGTATTTGTATGTAGCGTCTTGGTCTAGTTCCGAGATGATGGTGTCTCTTTCTAGCTGTATGTCAGATGTTGTTGTCAGTTTCCCCTTTTTGAAGGTAGCTTTTGGACACTTGTCCAGTCCAAGTTGCATACAGTTGTCATCACTAAAGACCTTTACTGAATCGAGCAGTTGTTTTTGCTGGTGATCGTTCTTGGCAAAGGCCTTTATGTCATCCATGTAGAAAAGATTGCCGATCTTCTTGCCTTGGATGTCATATTCATGTCCAGTGTCATTCAGCATGGTTCTGTGAGGGACACGAAACAAACAGAAGAAGAAGTGTGATAGTAATGCAACCATTACTTTGCATGCAGATGGTTAAGTCTAATTTGATTTGGCCTTGGTTTGAAACCAGATGAGGACTCCCACCTAGACCTTTCATTTGGGACCATAACCTTTACCTAGTGACATTGACCTAAGAGTTTGACCTACTTTTATAAAAACTTAAAACTTTAAATGGCTTTATTTCCTATACAAAAGTAATACACCCATGACTTGCACACAGGAGCAAGATACAACAGGAATTCATCTTAAACCCAAAATGCTGTCATATGATACTGTATACTGAATCCCGTCTTTTTTGGTCTCCTTTTATATGCAGTTCACATATAATTATCCATAATTTACCTACGAAGTAATAATTAATTCATTTGTATTATTTTACCTTTTGAATTATAAAATACGCATCATATTTAATTAGAAATGGCTTATTTTAGCAATTTAAACGATCAGGGGCATATTGTTTTACTCGTGTCTGTCTATCTGTCCGCCCATCTGTCAGTCCGAAAACTTAACATTGGCCTTTTCTCCAAAAGAATTTGATATAGATTCTACAAAGCTATTATTTTGTATGTAAATTTCTTTCAATGATATCTATCTGTGCAATATGACCTTCTTCAAGGTCACTTATTGATCCTTATCAACCCTTAACACAAAAACTTAACATAAACACTTAACATTGCCATTCCTTGGGCATTTGCACACATCTTGTTATTAAATATTCTATTAATATTCACAAGCATGCAAATTACAGTTGTCGCCACATCGTATGGCACGTGTTTATGTTTTGTTTAGCGTTCAATTACATTTGAACAAAATATAAACATTGTGCCATACGATGTGGCGCCAACTGTATTTCTGGGTAAGAGATGTCTTAATAAAATAACATTTCAAAACCAAATTGTATGTTTTCTTACTATAATGATTTTTTTTTTTTTGCGATTAGTTGAGGTTAATGCTAAAACTTCTATGAGAAGACAGTTGCCATGGAAACAAGAAAGTTGTTAAAGTTTGCTTATACGGCACTTTAAAATGGAACAACAACCAGATTCTATTGACTTACACATTCTTCAGGTACAAGAAATTAAGAGGGTTTTCATTTTTGGCTTATGACATGATAATACGATACTCCATAGTTAAAAGCATGTATTTTGCTCAGCGTATTACCTTCCTTTATGGATATATCTGATGTATTTTTTTCTATATACATGCTTTGTAGGATAAATTATTTAACCTAAATGGTATTTTCAAGCATCTGATTTATATACGTAGTGTATGCTTTATGCTAAAAGCAGTTAAGCCATATTGTTTCAAACATTTTGAAACTTTGCACTGAATTTCAACTAACTAAACCCTATCAAACTTTAAATGCACATTCTGAGGTATAGCTACTCTGCAGAGTGGATATCATTGCATTTTTGTTCTTCATTTGGATAGGTCTTTCAAGAGATATATGTGTCCCTTTGTCCATTTTAGTGGTAACTCCAACCATATCTGGCCCAAGGACTATAAGACCTAACCAGACTCGCCTCAACCATAAATTACAATCGCGACCCTCGAGACTGTTTGCAACCTTTTGCCGTTTGGAACGAGTTTGCAACATGATCTCGAGCGTAATACAGTGACCGCCATATTGAACGTGAAAATAGACGCGCGTAAACGACGTCATCAAAACAAATCAACCCTTTAGCGAACGTTATGATTCAAGTGAAATATACTGTCAATAATCGGTAAATCACGTCATTTTTTTATCTGGTAAAATTTTGTCACTTTTATGAGGATACAATCGACTTTTGAACGCTGTTTGTTCAAATGTTTTTCTGGCGTAGATTTAAATAGTTGTTTGTCTGCTTCCGTTGTTATAGACCAGACTACCGTTGTTATGCTTGCGGAGTGATATGGGCAGGATCGGCTCATGGCGGCTACTGTAATACGTTCGAGCCGATCTTGAGTAGTCCGGCAGATATTCCCCATTTTTCACCTGAACCTTGAAGTGGAGTATAAAGTTTTTTTCTTTGCTGATTCTTGAAGTAGACATCCTACTTTTAAAGATTCCGACGGGTGACATCGTGTCACCCTTAAGCATTTTGAGAAATTCAAGATGGCCGTCAAGATGGCGGAAATTACTTAAATAATCAATTTAAGGGTTTTAAATTCACATGAGAACTGATAAATTTTAGGTAGAATATATTTAATACACTTACTGTTGCTCTAGGAATGAAAAACGATAAAGATAAGACATATATCTACCATTTCAGTTGACATTTTTGTGTAATTTACGTTACATTATGGGACAATTGTTTCATTTATTCACTTATCCACTGTTATATGGACATAACTCAGTCAAACACAACAGGGCGTGGTCTTGTTATCAATTCATTCACTTTATACTTTGTTGAGAGCCAAATATGGGTTGTATGAATGTATTTCAGTTGATAATTTTGTGTAACTTACGTTACATTATGGCATAATTGGCTTCATGTATTCACTAGAATACTACCATTTGACCATAAGTCTTTTTAACACAACGGCAAAAGGTTTATATATCAATTTCTTTACTAGACACTTTTTTTCAACAGCAATTCCAAGGTTTTACACATGTATTATGTAATTTACATTACCTTAATATTAACACAATTCCTTCTTTTATTTACTTGTCTACTATTATGTGGCCACAAATCTGCCATAAATCATTTAAACACAGCAGTGAATGGTTTGCTTATCAATTGTTATGCCCCCTTTCGAAGAAAATGGGGGTATATTGTTTTGCAAGTGTCGGTCGGTCGGTCGGTCGGAAGGTCGGTCGGTCGGTCGGTCCGTAGGTCGGTCGGTCTGTCCGTAGACCAAACCTTGTCCGGAGCATAACTCAAAAAGTATTAAAGGTAGAATCATGAAACTTCATAGGTGGATAGATCTCATTATGGAGAGGTGCAGTGCACAAGAACCGTAACTCTGCCGATCAAATTTTTGGAGTTATTGCCCTTTGTTGATTTTCAAACTTGATTCTTGTCCGGAGCATAACTCAAAAACTATGTTAGGTAGAATCATGATACTTTACAGATGAATAGATCTCATTATGGAGAGGTGCAGTGCACAAGAACCGTAACTCTGCCGATCATATTTTTGGAGTTATTGCCCTTTGTTGATTTTCAAATTTGATTATTGTCCGCAGTATAACTCAAAAAGTATGTAAGGTAGAATCATGAAACTTTACATGTTGATAGATCTCATTATGGAGTGGTGCAGTGCACAGGAACCGTAAATCTGTATATCAAATTTTCTGAGTTATTGCCCTTTGTTGATTTTATAACTTGATTCTTGTCCGGAGCACAACTCAAAAAATATGTAAGGTAGAATCATGAAACTTTACAGGTGAATACATTTCATTATGGAGAGGTGCAGTGCACAAGAACCGTAACTCTGCTGATCAAATTTTTGGAGTTATTGCCCTTTGTTGATTTTTACACTTAATTCTTAACCTTGCCTATATCTCATGTCCTTTTACACATACAGCCTTGATATCTCACACATAGGTACCTCCTATCATCATGGTTCACATTTAACCATGACCTTGGACCTTGTGACCTTGACCTTGGAGTTTGACCTACTTTAAAAAATTTTAAACCTAGCATATATCTCATGACCTTTTACAAATACAGCCTTGATATTTCACACATGGACACATCTTACCAAGACCTTTCACAATTGACCATGACCTTGGACTTTGTGACCTTGACCTTGGAGTTTGACCTACTTTTAAAAAACTTTAACCTGGCCGATATATCATATCCTTTTACACATACAGCCTTGATATTTGACACATGGAAACCTCCGACCAAGACCTATCACATACGACTATGACCTTGGACCATGTGGCCTTGACCTTGGAGTTTGACCTACTTTAAAAAAAATAAACTTGGCCTATATCTTATGTGCTATTACACATACAGCCTTGGTATTTCACACATGGACACATCTTACCAAGACCTTTCACATTTGACCATGACCTTGGACCTTGTGACCTTGACCTTTGACTTTGACCTACTTTAAAAAACTTTAACCTAGCCGATATATCAATTCCTTTTACACATACAGCCTTGATATTTGACACATGGACACCTACGACCAAGACCTTTCACATTTGACCATGACCTTTGACATTGACCTTGGTGTTTGACCTACTTTAATAATACATTAACCTGGCCTATATTTCATGCCATTTTACATATACAGCCTTGATATTTCACACATGGTCACTTCCAACCAAGATATTTCGCTTTTGACCATGACCTTGGACCTTGACCTTGGAGTTTGACCTATTTTTGAAAAACTTAAACTAGGCCTTTATCTCATGTCCTGTTACCTATACAGTCTCAATATTTTACACATGGACACCTCCTACCAAGACCTTTCACATTTGACCATGACCTTGGCCTGTGTGACCTTGACCTTTGATTTTTACATACTTTTAGAAATCTTTAACCTAGCCTTTATCTTATGTCCTATTACACCTACAGCCTTGATATTTCACACATAGACACCTCCTACCAAGACCTTTCACATTTTACCATGGCCTTGAATATTGCAACCTTGACCTTGGAGTTTGACCTACTTTTAAAAAAAAGACTGAAACCAGGCAAATATATCATGTCCTTTTACACCTACAGCCTTGATATTTCACACATGGACACCTCCAACCAAGACCTTTCACATTTGACCATGTCCTTGACCTTGGCATTTGGCCTACTTTTAAAAACTTTAACCTGGCCTATGTTTCATTTTAGTTTTACATATACAGCTTTGATATTTCACACATGGACACCTCTAACCAAGACCTTTCACATTTGACCATGACCTTGACCTTGGCATTTGGCCTACTTTTAAAAACTTTAACCTGGCCTATGTTTCATTTTACTTTTACATATTCAGCTTTGATATTTCACACATAGACACCTCCTACCAAGACCTTTCATATTTGACCATGACCTTGGACCTTGTTAACTTGACCTTGGACTTTGACCTACATCAAATGTAGGCCCTTGAGGGGGCATATATGTTTTACAAACATCTCTTGTTTTACTAGAAGATTATGTCAAGAGCAAAGCAGCAGGTTGTATAAATGTATTTTGTAGCTTACGTTACCTTAATTTCATGTACTGTTACATGTACTTGTTGTAGCCACTGATGCACACACATTATCTTTTATACAGAGCAAAGTGGTGAACTAAGTGCACAAAATCTTAAAAAAGTAAGTGACAGCGATCTGGTTTTGATAAAATGATACACGACAAAGCTTTGGGTCACGGCGCATCTACACAACAAATTTGGCGTCCCTTACATTAAACAGTACATGAGCTATTGAGCGGAAGAAAATTTCTAACTAAGAGCAACCAAAACGAAAAGTATGTGATAGCAGCCTACTTTTGGTATGGGACACACATCAAAATTGGTCTCTGTAGGCAGTCTTTCCGAAAGTTGCAGAATGTTTACTGGACATTCGGTCTGGTAAAATAAATTATTTTCCAGACCAATTTTTTTACAAGACCGAACATTTTCACAAATAACAAAATTAACATTCTGATCTTGAAGCAAAAATGGGAATTTTCTCCATGTCTTTCCAAGTTGACGATTTTATATGGATTTTTTAACTATCTTCACAATCTAATTGTTCTCAGCAAGGCCTTTAATTTTGGAATAAGCGATTTAGTTATGATGGAAAGGATTAGTCTTGAACTGGAATAAAATATTTTACTGGACAATCGGTTCTGTGAACTACAAATCCATACCAGACCGAGCCAGTTTTTACCAGACATGTCTGTCGGTCTGACGAGTTTCGGAAAGACTGTGTAGGTCAAATTGTGTACGAGATATGGAGTGGACCAGAAGTGGACGGACACGACAACCTTACGCCCAGCCAATTTACCAAACGCCTGCTGTCAATCAAAACCATCGATAAACCCATGGACGATTAGAAAAATGCCACACACCCATTGTTTGTCTTAAATTCTTCATTGGGCGGAACGATCTATCGATTGGCGTTTTGTCAATTAAGCCTTATAGTTACACATCACACCTCCTCGGCATGTGCTTTGTAACATCCCAATCTATCCTTAGTACAACTGCTAGTACAACTGATTGTCCCCAAGCCAAGTGTGTAGCTCTAGCTCCCGGAAATACCGATATCTCGAAAATGATAAAATGGCAGTGAGGAAGTGACGGACTATATTCTTCAACTAGATGTAGTTGTGCTATGCTGGAAAGGGATGTGCATTGCTTAGTAAATGCCAAGGAGGAGTGCTATGCAACAATGAAATCAAACAAAACCAGAAATAGGAATACACAATGAAATCTATTGTTTTATATAGAACATGCATGCAATTTTGGCCCCTTAGCAATGTACCTTGGGTATTATACAAAACTTTGACGGAGAAAAATATATAATTTATCATCTTTTATCTAGCTTGGTTTTGTTCATTGCGGTTTAACGCTATTTTCAACTGCTATGGTCATATCCCGACTATTGGTGTACCTTACCATGGACTCCTGTCGTTTCTCATACCAGTACTATCACAACATCCTAACCAAACCTCCAGATGCTTGCCCATATAGGTTAACGATAGCAAACCATTGGTGGGACTGGGAGACATTTTGTTCTGAAAGGATACCGTTATTTGCCGCGACCGGGGATCGAACCCTGGACTAATGGAACAATGTAGAGAAGCACCTTACATATTATACACATCATTTACAAAGAATGTTAATTTTGATCAACTGTTAGGAATCTAATCTTTCGCAATTATTTAGTTTCTTCATGTCGTCAAGAAAAAAATGCTGGGGTATTATCGTATTTCGGATTTTCGTAATTCCGTTGTGACAGAGTTGTCCTTCATGCGGGACGGTATACCGTCTCCCGGTGTCAATGTAAACAAGCGCTATCAGTGGGAAAGAACCACTAATGCATTTAGGAATGCCATAATTTTGCGGATAGAATTGGAAATTTTGAACTGCACAAAGTATATCGAAAGAGGCAAATACAAGACGAGTTTGGGTTCGTGTAATAAGTCGTAAGAATTAGAACCAAACATCGTATCTGGCCCAGGCGTAGGTCTGAGAGACAATATAAGTCGAAACGCGTAGATCGTTGGGAAATTCCAACAGAGGTTACATCAGCAGAATGAAGAAAAAAAAAAAAAAAAAAAAAAAAAAAAAAAAAACATCACAACATAGTCACGTTAAACTAAACGAATACATATCAAAGTAGATCCAGTCTATTGAGATAAAAGGAAAAAAGGTTTCCCAAAACATTAATTTTCTCTTTAAAAAAGTAGGCCTAGTAGGCTATATATCAAAACCAGGCTTGTTTTGTTTCACGAACAAACAATGAATTAGCTACACAGATCTAGATCTACTTGAACGAAATCGCAAAATTTTGAGTGAAAAGAAAAACATGCTGACTTTGCTCACAATGTAGATCTACTGTTCCCTCAAAATTTCGTTTTCTACAGTCTACACCAAACTATTCTTCTCAATAGATCTACGTAGGCCCTATCTTTCAGTCTACAGCCTGCTTCAAATTTGAATTAAATTTGAAATCAAATGATGCTTTATCATGTTAACCCTTTCCTAACCAATTCGTTGTTTTGAGGCCCACAAATAGCAAAATCAGTATCATTCTGATAATTAGCAAGACTTAATTTGGAAAGGACCAAATTTTGTTGTTTGGGTAAGGGTAAAAAAAAAGATCCATCATTTTTTCGCCACGAATTCTAGAAATCTACCGATGTCAAATAGGACTTTAACATTAAGAAAGGGGCTAACAATTTTGAAGAATTCGTTTTCAAATTTGCCGAAAAAATTATTGATCTTTTTTGATTGTTTGGAAAAATATTGAGAAAAAGGAGGCAATTTGATGATAGACAGAAATATCGCCTCTTTTCTCAATATTTTCTGTGATTTAACATTCACTTCAACTATTTTCGATATTAATCGTTTTCCGACAGTGGAAAACTTTGTGGAGCGAAATGTTCAAAAATACAAACAATTACAAAATATTCGTTTGGAAAACTTACTCGCATCGTACATGTTTGTATTTTCCCCCAAAGGTGCCCCTCTTTTTATTTCTATGATGTCATATGACTAGAGTAAGTAAGGCAAAGTCATGACGTCACATATCGACACTCGCCTGATTTGAGGCCCATCACGGGGAAAAATATTTTCAATGACAACCTTTCATCGGATTATGTGGGATTTCTTTTGTTATAGATCTCTGAATGGTTTGAAAATGATGGAAGATGCAGAGGTATTATTAGATTCCATTATAAAGTTACAATAATAATCATTTTCATTTAATTACTCATTGTTTGATGAAAATATTAAAGTTGCCGCTTGTCATACAGGCAAATGGAAGTAAACATACCGTCCCACAGGAACGACAACTCTGTATTACCGGAATTACGAAAAGACCGAATACTCTTTGTCAGGCGATGGGGCAGCCTACGAAGGTTTCTGTTCCGCTCCATATCTCCTGCACTATTTTACCTAGAGAAACCAAATTTGATATAAGACGCGTCATGGCCAACAGAAGCATTATGTACCAAAACGATGTCACTGTGACCTACTATTCACTTTGAGTCTAATTTACTTAGTTCGAAGTCCCTTTCTGTTTCATTTCTCATGTACTGTTTGATCTAGAGATACCAAATTTAATGTGCAAATGTTCAATGACTAAAAGCTTTATCATATACCAAAATCAGGATAGAGTGACCTACTATTTGTGCTTAATTTTGAAAAAAACCCTTTCCATTCCATTTCTCGTGTCATTTGACCTAGAGACACAGAATGAAGTATATGGATGAGTCATGACTCAGGCAAGGTTTGTCATGCACCAAAAGTAGGTCACTATGCACTTCTTTTTATGCTAGTCAAGGGAATTTCATTTGCCAATACTAGTCATTGTGTCCTAATTGGATACGTTTAATTCAGTATTCTTTTGTGTCTAGAACTTGATGGGTTTGTGAATCAGAGACTACAGGTTTAAATTACTGTTAACTTTATTTTAGCCCAATATAACCAGCTGTTGGGAGTATTCTGTTCCATTTATGATAATTATTCTTTATAAATATGTAACAGTACACGAAATAAAGGTGACGTAAATTACATGATTCATTTATACAACTGTTGTTTTGCTCTTACCAAAAGCCTCAAGTAAAAAGTTGGTAATCAAAATATTTACTATTGTTTTTCACGACTTATGACTAAATATTAGTAGAAAAATAAATAAATGAAGCTAATATGCTAATATCAAGGTAACGTAAACTACATAATACATTTATACAACCTGCTGCTTTGCTATTACAAAAAGCTTTAAAGGGAATGAAGTGATAACCAGACCATAGGCTGTTGTGTCTAAACGATGTATGGTGAAAAATAGAAGATAAATGCATTAATAAAGCTAATATGCTAATATCAAGGTAACGTAAACTACATAATACATTTATACAGCTCTTATTTTGCTCTCACCAAAAGATTCAAGTGAATGAATTGATAATAAAACCACTTATTGCTGTGTTTAAATGACTTATGTCCAAATAATAGGGAATATGTGAATAAATGAAGCAATTTTCCCATAATGTCACGTAAATTACACAAAAATATCAACTGAGATGGTAGAAATATGTCTTATCTTTATTGTTTTTCATTCCTAGAGAAACAGTAAGTGTATTTAAGATATTTTACCTAAAATTTATCAGTTTTCATATGAATTTAAAACCCTTATATTGACTATTTAAATGATTTCCGCCATCTTGGCGGCCATTTTGAATTTCTCAAAATGCTAAAGGGTGACACGATGGCACCCGTCGGAATCTTTAACAGTAGGATGTCTACTCCAGGAATCAGTAAAGAAAAAAAACTTTATACTCCACTGCAAGGTACAAGTGGATATCTGCCGGATCCGAGAATATTCGTATGCCATAAATTAGTTTGGAACCATTGTAGTCTTAAATGCCACGGGGACAATTTCAATACATATCGAAAATACAATTCTGTGTTTTATTATCATTGCATATAATTGAATACATAAAACCATATCTAGTTCCAGACAAACCTCATGGGCAAAACACAATTATGTAAAATATGCTTTTATACCCTATAATGAAGTCTCTTACCCAGACTTAAATTATTTTATTTCACGCCAATATATTACCCAAAGGTGCAATAGAAATTTACATGCTTACTTATGTACCGAAATGTGAACTATGGGCTTGTATTGCATTTGATACAAACGTTGTATGACGCACAACAGCCGGGACAAGAATCGAATCCAAATGCATTAACCCCTCGAGTATTATTTAAATTAAAAAATGTGAATGAATTCAAAGGATTAAGATTTAGATTTCCTAAACGACAGAATTGAGTTAATGTCTTGATGAATCAATAAGGCTTATCTAAATCCAAAATATTGTATACTGATGACAAAAAGAAAGTGTGCACTTTTGACTTTGGAATATCTCGTAAAGTATTCATTTTATCGTCGTGTTTTTGTACGACATGCCCCGGCAATATACCGGTAGACAAACGATTCTTGTAGAAAGAAATTATATGGCCCACGTTTTCACTTGGCTCGGTTGCAATCCTTCATTTTGTGAGTTTACACTAGGTGAATAATTGATATGTTATTGCTTTCAGTTGAATCATTTTGGGATAAAAACACATCTTCATTACAATTGTTTGTAACGATAATGAATTACAATCTAGGAATCCACAAAATCAAATAAGATCTTTGTACGCCAGTACAAAGTTTGTACATGTATGTGTGAGGGCTCTGACAGGCATTGAAATTTGGTGTAGAACGTCATTGCACCGTTCGATTGAGAAGTTTAAGAGTTCTAGTTAGAAATAACGTAACGATTGCTAAGTTTGACACCAGTCTTACTCCCGAGATTCACATCAACTTCGTATGAATTAAGGTAAATGCAAAAATGTCAAAGGGCACACTTTCTTTTGTGTGTCAGTATAGTTCAAACAAAACTATTATGAATTTGAATGATTTATTTGTTTATTTTCCAATTTCTAAAAAAATGTTTGAAAAACAAAAGGAAAGAGTCAGATGATGACCCATTTGCCCGAGATCCTTGAAATACAACGGACGGTAGACTGGCTCCCGTCTGACTGATCTGGTCTTTAATAAAAGATATGTAGACATTACATTTCTCATTTTTTCCACACTGCCATACTCTCTGTAAATGTGGATCAGTCAGACTGGTAAACCTTGCATGTCCAGGACCGTTAACAGGTTATCCAAAGGTCATTCTCGTAGAAGCCAATTTGTTGTAATAACAAACTTTCTATCAGCAGATGGTATGATTATCCATGGCTTATTTAATCTGTAAGATTATCTTTCCAACAATGACCAACTAACACTGCCAAAGAATGTGGTCTTTTTGAATAATTTCACTGCTTATAGATCTAATTTTGTTAAGATTTATTTTACTCTGGTATGCAAAATCATAAATTGTGCAAATCGATTTTTTTTAAACTTTAAGTAATATTTTTTTAAAGGAAAAAATGGGGAAAAAATTAAAAGTAGTTGACTCTAATAATCTGTTCCCACGAAAGTGTTATTGACTATGTTCAAATAGAAAATTTGGTAAAACGCACAGATCTTGATCGATATGAAAGAAATCGAGTCCCATGATCTTTCTTCAAACAGAAGAAGGAAACAACTTGCAAAGCTTGGGATAAACTTTTAAAGGATATATTGTACTCAATATGGTATTAATATTAACCCTTTCCCAAATGGCAAAATATTAGACCACTCTGAAAGGAGAGAAGTTGCAGACAACAAATTAATTGAAGTCACTTACAAGCATACATTCTATGCGAAATAACAGACATTATTAAAGGACATGAGACAATGGCTATTCTTAGCCATTTCTCTTTTTCACACAATGTTTTCACAAACTTTTTTCTACTGAAGGGCATGTCAAATCCAGGTCTCGTTTGTGAAAAACTTTACCCTTTCACAGATAAAACTGTTTTTTATAACTGAAGAACTATCAAGATATCCATGGGAAAGGCTTTACGTTATATAATAAGTTAAGCTTTTATTTTTTTAAGTTGTGAACTTTCTATACAGCAAGTAAGATTAAACTTTTCAAAAACAGAACTGGTTTTGAAATCCCCAGTAAGAAAGGCTTTAGAAGGAATGAAATGAAAGACAGAATTGCAGACAACGAACGTTGTCTCCTTTCCCCATAATATATATAATATATTGTATGCTATGCTTTAGTTGTACACTACCATATCATTTTGTTATCTTTTAGGCTTTAGCAGTTTTCAAATACCCCGATAGTTTCAAATAGGACCAATTTCGTTTCAGCCGTTTGGAATAAGATTAATAAATACATAATGTTTTTAGATAGACATTTAAATGAATAAATATAGGGCCTGAAGCTAGGCTTGGGTAGGCCATGTGGTTATATTCTTTGCATCATAATATATGAACATTAATTCTTATCATGATTTTTACCTTTCCGAAAGAATCCACTGTTTGACATCTTCATGAAATAAAGCTTAAGAAAACATGGATAGAAAACGGAAATGTTCACTAGTATTTATAAGTACTATTAGTGCAGCCTATTTATTCTGAGGTATTTTATTTTGAAAATGTGGCTGCGTTTTCAAGATTTTTTTAAAAAAAAATTCTTACTGTGCAAATGAATTGAAGTCTACGTTACAAGGTTTGTGGCTTTGTTTTAATTTCAAATCAATTTGTCGGATTTTATGGTGTAGAATGTAGTGATCAGGATGTTACACATGATATGAATCCTTTGCTTTGTAATGTAAAAATACATCCAAACACAACAATTTAATCATTGAATTAACTTTCCCAATCTTCATGTTTGTCATGAAAAGAGGTCAGTCTGGTCAAATTAAGTTCTAAAAACATATGGCAATTCGGCTTGGGCTATTAGCACTCCAGTGGAATGTGCTTATCAGTATGTTATATCAACAGAGCAATAAAACCAAGAGGTCAAGATGTCAGACAAATGGATGTGTCTACGAAATTCCAGCGACATTGAATACAAACTTTACCAGGCCGTGAGTCTCTAACTAGAAGGGAGGTAATCTGAGCCAATGAATTAGGAATGCAAGAGTTCAGTTCGTTTGGTATTCATATACACATACTCACGGCCTGGGAGCCAGGCTAAACGGACGGCATCGCTGTTTTTCTTCAATAACCTTCGTAACAACAGCTTTGAACAGGCTGTAGATACGAGGTTTTTGAAGAAAAACGACGACATTATTTCTTGTACTTCAAACAAGAACCAGGTCAAACAAGACAAACCCGGTCGAACATGAAAAACTTGGTCAAGAGAGTATTTTTCTCTATATCCCTTTCCCAAACAAAGCCTGGTTTTGACGCCCCTGATAGAAATAGGAGGCAAAAGAAGAAAATGCTGATCATCATTGTCTCAAAGTTTTCTGTGATTTAATGTACACAAATCCGTTCTTAATCAACCAAACTTTTGTTGTCTGCAGCGGCTTTCAGATTGGCCCACAATGAAATACTGTTGTCTGGGAAAGGGTTAAGATCCTGACGATAGCTTCTTTCCTGGAACAGATTTATCCTTTCGCAAACGCGAACTTACTTTGGCGTCCATGATAGGAAAAGTTTGGGGAAACATTGGGGCAATAAAACAGAAATGCTGAATACCAGGATCGCATTCTAATGTTTCAATACTTTCCGTGGTACACTGTATGTACACATAAGCCATTCTTATCACATCCATTCAGTAGGCCTACCCCCTCATATTGTAAATCTAAAAAACCGTTCGGGAAAGAGCTAGTGGAAGGAGTAATTTAAGTATGTGTACTAAAGACTATCAGTTAATCCATCCCCTAGAGACATTAATTCTTAGCAAATACACTGTTTGCCGACGGCGTCTTTTACCGACGAACAAATATTACGTAAAAAATAGTCCATGTTTTACAGTGGTTTGTTGTTCATTTGAGTAATCCGGCACTGGGTTACATTATCAAGAACGTCAACTGCCGAATGTTTACGACGTCGCCCGAATAGGTTGGAATAAAGTATTGTGAACCTCATTCGGGATGGACTAACTTAAAGTTGATTTACCTGTGCGGCTGGATATGTCTATAAAAATCATTACAATGCCATTTGTCTACTTGTATGAGATCAATATAATATTTCAAAAATAGCAGACCCGTCTGTTTGAACCTGATAAGGCGCGTCTCTAGACACTTTGGTTCATCAAATATTATCAAAATATCTTTAGTTCAATAGTATCAATTTCACCAATATTACATTCCGTGTTGTCCTTGAGGAGTTCTAGTTTTAGATTTTCTTATTTTTGGAAATATCAATTAATGGCCACACCATGTTTATTTTCGATTTTATTCAATTCACGACGCAGTTGATATTTGAGACTTTTCTCCACTTTTATTTGTTCCAAACATGTAGGCTACTTTTATTCAGTCATACAACAATAGTTTTGTTTACATTTTAATATTAGAGGGTATCATGGTCCTCAAATATCAGTCATATCCATTTGACAAAAATTATGTTCAGCCAAACTTAAATTTCAGGTGTTCCATCTATGGTTAGGTACCAGACACTTCGTTCAAGCTCGGTGACATTCGTGGCAAAGAAGATTGAAGAAGGTATCCGGATTTTGAAAGTCTAGATTTCCTCGTCAATTTCCGTTCTAGCGAATAACGCCGAAAATGGAGGCAAATTTTCACGAAGTGTTTGATATCGAATGCTGGGTGGAATACGTTGATTTGAATTTTGGATTTTCTGGTAGTTCTTCCTAATGAGATTCGCGCGAAGCCGGAATTATTCGGGCGACGTCGAAAACATTTTCCACCGCCGAATGTCTACGAACGCGTCCTAATAGGTTCGGATACGTAACGACGCCGCCATAAAAAGCCGTTGTTTTGTGATTCTCACAATTGCCAAATTACGGGTATTCTACCTTAATTGACATGGGCAAAATGGAGTTATTCACTTTGTTGAAAACATAACATACCGGTACCCTATAAAGGTCTAAGGCTAGTTCACTCTAACGAGGAAAAAATGTAAGAAGACTGATAAACAATATGCCGCGTTTCTGAAGAGAGGCATGTTATTCAATCCAGAATTAGGGATACATAAGATAGAAACAATGCGTTAGACGTAACAGAAATAATACTAACAATACGCCGTGGTACTGACGTATAACAAACGCTCGATTCAATCTGTTTTGATATATCGAAAACTAATTTTAGTGTCTGTTTTCTTGGATATAACATTATCAAGAGATAAAACATATGCTACATTATATTGGTATTATTTATAACTGTCTGCATTTCAGTCTAAATTTTATATAAAAAAGATGTTAAAACGAGACAAAAACACAATGTTGTTTAGGATCAAAGTCGGGGGAAAATTCCTCTCTATTTACATATGGTAACAAGAGCTAGATAACAGAGGGTCTAGTTTGAAAAAATGTTGTGGTTTTTTGTATGTCTGCAATGCTAGGGAAGCCTGATCTCTGTAAAATCGACTAGTAGCCTATTTTCGAATCACAATTATAATGCACGAATTTTATCTGAAATGTGTACCTTAAAAATTACATGTGTGTGCATGAATGATTATTTAAAATTTCTTCTATACCTATCCAATCTATTGTAATGGTTAAATAATACAAGAAATAAAATAAAGCACAGACACGGCGGAGATTGTGTATGATGGGAAGGGTAAATCTACGGACAAGTTTGCCTCGCTTCAGGTTTACAGTCATTTTGCAATAACTCTCTTTCTTATTTCTGCGTCAATTTTCAAATGGTTTGTTGCATGTACCCCGCCTTACTGTGCTCTTTCCTTACGTGTATGACTTACATGAAACCATATTGTACTTTTTGCAAAAATCTGATCTGTTCTGGTCTGTTGGCATAAATTTTTTTTGGAAAGTATGGAGAGTTTTCAAATAATTCATATAACTTTGGATAGAGCTCAGTAAGGTTGGATGCATGCAACAGACCGCTTGAAAATTGACTCATGAAAAAGACAGCTATTGCACAAATTCTTGCCTGAAGCGTGGTTAAATTGGCCGTAGTTATATCTAAGGAAAGAACTCATACGGGGTACACGCAAGAAACATTTTGAAAATTGACACAGAAATAAAAAGTTATTGCAAAATATTTGACCATAATCGAGATTATTTTGTTCGTAGTCGTTATCCATCCCATCATGCACCATTTCCACCAAAAATATTCCGAGGTGTGTTCATATCACGTGATCATGTGTTGTTCGGAAATGCGGAAGAAAAACGTCATTCAAAATGCGGTTTTGTTAACACTAACCTTGGATGCTTCGCATCCAAACTTGAAAATTGCCAAACTGGGCAAATTACCAAACTGGGCAAATTGCCAAACTGGGTAACTCCAATTTACTGCAAAGGAATGTCGTCTATGACTACTTCATCTTGACTCCATGACACTCATTGCGTCATTAACAGGCTGATAGTAATCTGTGAGGATACGGTTTGGGTTACAATATTCCGCGTGTAATGCTGGTTACTCTCTCTCTTTACTTTGTTTCACTATTTTCCCAAGCATTTCTAATGGGGATGACAAAACTAGGTCTTGTTTCGGAAATAGTTAAAAGGGAAAGGTAATGTTATTTAAAGATAGACATTATATTGAGTCCAATGGTTATACAAAGGGTTTGAGTTTATTGGGGTTTTACGCCGTTTTCAACTACCAGGGTCATATCGCGGCGGCTGGAGCACCTACCCATGGATTCCTGTTGTTTCTCAAACCAGTACTACCACAACACCCTTACCGAGCCTCCAGCTGCTCGCCCACTTAGGTTAACGATTTCAAACCCATTGGTGAGTGACAATTTTGTCAGAAAGGGTATTAGCCGCGGCCGGGTATCGAACCCGGGACCTCTCGTATGAGGGTCAGATGCGCTACCAACTGCGCTAAGGCCGCGGCCTGGTTATACAAAGGCCACACACCATACAGTGACTACATGAGCGGTCGTGTTTGAGGTTTACTCAGGGCCTGTATTCTAGACTTGAGATAGAATAAATAATAACCTATCTTTGTATAAATCTTGCAAGCAGTAGACGTAAACATAAAACAGACAATAAACAATATAAAATTGAACTGGTATATATCGACAGGCAATAAAGTATGTCTTTTTTACATACATTTGAAGTGGTATATCATGGTTTTTCAACAAAAATCTCGTAACCACAGCTTTGAACAAGCTGTGGTTACGAGGTTTATGATGAAAATTGACGGTATATCGACAGACACTAAAGTTTGTCTATTTTATAGACAAATTGATGGTCCCACACGGATGGA
The DNA here is from genome assembly GCA_963680895.1 of Fragum sueziense. NCBI lineage: Eukaryota > Metazoa > Mollusca > Bivalvia > Cardiida > Cardiidae > Fragum > Fragum sueziense. Next base: position 27,218,211 of record OY804604.1, read on the forward strand.
AAAAGAAATTGAGTTGCGTCATAAAATTAATGGATTACTTAGTGCCCGAAAAAGGAATGCATCTAATCCATGCTTGGATTTCTTTAAAATCTAAAGCTAAGTCAATCTGATTGTCAATCAAAATCGCGACATTGTTTGAATAAAATTATAAATCTTAAGTGTACTAGAACTAGAACTAGATCTAACATGGAACCACGTGTTTCTAAAATGCTGACAAGAGGACCATAAAGGCCATGTATCGCTCCACTGGCTTTTAGACTATGAAATTGTTCAAGGAATACAATAAAGGTCTTTCCAAAGAAGATTCATGCTACGCCACAATGAAATCCAATGAGTGGTTATGGAGGAGAAATGTTTTAAGAAAAAATCTTAAAAGTACGCCATGTTTCATATAGCGAAAAAATAAGCCTATCCCTAACGGCCATAACGGCATCTGATCGAATTTTAAAAGAATCTAATTGAGAACTGTACATTGAACAATCAGACTTAATTACAATGGAATCCAAAGAGGCGTTTTGAAGAAGAAATGTTTTTTAAAGAATTTTCGAAAAGGGGGTGTCTCACGAATAGGAAAAATAACATGGGAGTCTGCCCACGCTCGGAATTTAATGAAATTTGGCGTGAAGTTAGTACACTAGATAACGGTTCATATCCATGAAATGTTTCAAATCGCACATTCCAGAAAACAATTTTCTCGGAATTTTAAGTTTTCACCATGAAAAAAGAGGGTACCCTGATTAAAACAGTGTGCAAGCGTTCTGGTTGTTAGTTTCATCGCGTAATTTATTCTAAAAATAATGCCCAGTAGTCCGTGATCATGTATTAAACAAAAATATACATAATTATGTACAAAAAAATTGTTTTATATCAACTGATGTAAGGGGGTAACCCAAAAATTCATTGTTTTTAAATATTTTAAGCAAATTCTGTTCAAAAATTTTCTTTGTTCCAGTTTTTGTCAAGATTTGAAAATTATGTAAAAGTTGCGCACAAATATACTGATGATTATCGTGAAATATCGAGAAAAAATAAAACCGGTAAAATGTTGCTTTTGGAATTTCCCCCTGAATAGTGCATATTTCCAAGAATGGACAAAATTAAGATTTTTTAAAAAGGACTTTTTTCAAATGTTTTGTTCACTTTTTTGGTTATTTTAGTTAACCTGAGGATAAATCAAGATGCAAGGCATTTTTTCGGTTATTTCCTGTCATCTGTCCGTGTGTCTGTCTGTCTGTTGGCATTTTCTCAAAAAATCTGTTTTCTCCCAATCTAATGTGTGAATCTTTTTGAAACTTGATAAAAAGTGTCCTTGGGTTAAAGGAGTACAACTCTGTGTATTAGAATTTCTTTTTGTCATAAACTTTTGTTGCTGTGGCAGCATAAAAGGGGAAACATTTCATATAATAAAAATAAGCTCTTTTTGTAAAGCTTTACACAGCCATGAGGTTTTAAATTTTGTATGTAAGTTTGCTTAGGGGAAGAATTCAAAGTTGGTTACAATATTTATGTACAGGGTCACATTAGATCTTGTCCCAGGTGTACCTACTTTAGAAAAAAGAGAGGAAATTTTCTATAAAAATCATTTTGAATTATTCAAGTCTGCCGTGATTCATGAAAGCTAACAGCAAGAGTTATTTATACATCCTTTGAAACATGAGAAAGCGAATAAGAAAAAGCACCGATTTCTCTGATGGCATTTGACAACCACACAAAAGTGAAAATATTGTTGTGATGCATAAGAAATAGATAATTCAGCTCCCATGTGACTATTAAGGGCTATTGATGGCTAAACTGACATGTTAATTATAAGACATCATTGAAATGTGTATAAATTGTGTATCAATACAGGTTAAGCTATGGTCAGAAAAATAATTTGAGGAAATAATTGCACCCTGTTTTATCCCAATAAGGCCACGTTTTGAAATAAACAAGCACTTTTTTCAACTGTGTAACTGAAAAGATATAATGCTGTAACAGTCTTTTACTGAATCATAGGGGGGCCTTCCATATCATGTTAGCTCATTAGGGGCGCTTAGAGCAAAAATATTTGGTTATGTATTGGTTACCCGGAAGGGCACCTTTTGATGCTTTACCGTACCGGTTCTAAGCGTCTTTTCAATTTCATAACATTTGGCTTGACATCTATTGCATGTCATAGTCTCACTAAAATGGTGCATAGACAATGTGACCAAATAGTGAAGAAAACTTGCAATGTGTATATGTATGCCTATCTTGGCTTCCATACATGTGATTTTGTAAATATGAGTAATATTTATATTAATTCTATGTTTTTTACAATGAGTTTTTTGGGCATGAATATTGCTGTAGGTTTGTACTGTATGATACAGTTGATTTTACTGAATATAAACATGTTTTTAGGAGCACAATCAAATTTTTACTGAATACTAGTTTTGGACCAAAACATCACCTTCATCAATAATATGTATTATATGACATTGTTACCGGTTTTGAATTTCTATATAATTTGGCTCAAAGTAAGAAAAAATATGTAGCATGTTTTTGTGATGATATGGAATCTTGACAAAGACTCCAACATACTTAATTTTGGAATTCAATTTTACTCTTTTCCAAAATTTTGCTGAAAAATATGTAATTTTTCATGATTAATCCAATAAAAAACATTCATAATAATTTCCTCAAATACCTTTTCTGGTATGAATGTAATGCCTTATGTGTCTCGGATCAAATTCAATTGACAGATCTTGAAAATACACAAAACTAAAGTTTTGCGACACATGAAAAAGGGGCCATGTTTCATATCATAGTGGGAATAAGTCAATGTGGCTTTTTGGAATCCAGTTTGGATTATCTAAGAAACTAAATGCATTTTCATAGCTTGTATATGGTCCTTTATCACCATGCAGAATTAAAAGAAAATTCATGCGTGGGCAGATTTGAGACACCCCCTTTAAATTAATTAATTTAATTAAAGTTTCAGTCCTACACAGAATTCATTTTTTGAAGGAATTTGGAAAAGAGTCATGCAAGGAAGATTCCTGTGGAGTATGGTTGAAATTAGCCACGAAATTTTGGAGAAGAAGATTTTTTTAAAGATTTTTCGAAAATTTGAATTAATTAATTCAATTAAAATTTAAGGTCAACACAGATTTTTTTAAGGAATTTGGAAGAGATTCATAAAAGGAAAATTCCTGTTAAGTTTTGTTGAAATTTCTCTGGTAGTTATGGAGAAGAAGATGTTTAAAGAAAAAGTTGACGCACGGACGCACGCACGCACGGACGGATGAACGGACTCACGACGGACACAGGAACATGACATAGTGGAGCTAAAATGGCTATATTTCCACATCCCAAGTCGTTAATAAGACACACCTTCTGTTAAAAGTGGTGTTTTACACCAATTTGAATCGTGATGAGGTCTTGTAATTGATTAATTGTAAAAAAAGACCAGACCAATGCTATTTGTGTATTTGAGAGAAATGTAACCATTTTTCAAGGCAACAGAAACGTCTGTTTGAAACAAATAAAGAGTTTCCCTGGACACTTGGTTTGATGAAACATCGTCGCTTTCAACAAAAACCTAGTAACTGCAGCTTGTTTAAGCTGCAGTTACTAGGTTTTTGTTGAAAAGCAGCGGTATTATCAAACAATTTGGATTCAATCGTATCAATTTCACCAATATTGCTTTCCGTTTCGTCTTTGAGGAGCTTTATTTTAAAAGATATTTTTTGTAAACACAAGTAACGTGCCAAAAGACAAGTTTATTATAGATTGAGCTTTATCTACATGCACTTTTAATTTGAATATAAAATAATACTAAATTACTCAATAATGTACATGATACTTCGATACCACAGAGGTCAAAATTGCAATTTCCTCAGAATTTGCACAAAATTGAGAGGTATGCTACTTAGACATATGCGCTTTCATGCGGCAGTGTTCAAATTTTTATAGGTCACGTGATTGTGACGCCATAATGTCGTTTAAATACCCGCCACATTTTTAAGGGTATTTGCTCTTACGGACCTCTATTGCCGATGACAATAGTCCGATTTCATTTTTAAAACCACCATTTTCTTTACGAAAGAAAGTTATCTAAGTCAAAACTGAACGTCTTAAATGTACACATTTTTGTCTAACGCCGATATTCTCGAATTTTACGTCTTTTTACGTTCTGTTATTTTCATGGCAATTTTTTAAAACAACAACGTTTTTTCTTGCAATTTTGACGTCAGGGGTATCAAACTACCTTAAGGATACATATTGAATGCCATTTGGAAACATTTTGAACGTCTTTTAGATACACTTTGAACGCAAAGATTGATATTCTGAAAAATTTTCAAATTGGTCAAATATTTACAGTGAAATTGAAAAAAAAAAAAAAAAAAAAAAAAAAAAAAAACAAAGGGCTAGATTCAAGAATGGGCTACAATGGCCCTGTAAATACAGAAATTTCATTTTGATAATTTCTAAAAACTAGACAGCCCTGGCGGCCTGGAAGCGCTCCACAGGCCTGATTGTTTGTCTTTTTGAATGCAATTTCAAAGGTTCAGGCTGCGCAAACAACTAAATGCATTCAGCGGAAAATTACAAGCAAGTAAGATCATATGGTTGGTAAGATTTCAGTGAAAGTTCTGTATTGATTAGTTAATACTAATGGTTGTAAAAGTGAAAATAAAGACAAAAATGGCAATTTTGTCAATAACAAGGGCACATAACTCATATAAAATTCAGATCAAGCTGAAAATAATATCAAGGCAAGATCTTATAGTCACCAACATTCTGTACAAGTTTTGTCTTGATTGGTCAATATTTGTAGTTGCTAGAGTGAAAACAAAGTCAAAATAGAGTTGAAAATGGCAATTCTGTCAATTTCAAGGGCACATAACTCATGATGTAAAATTCAGATTAAGCTGAAAATTAAACCAAGGCAAGATCTTATGGTCACCAAAATAATGTCTCAGTTTTGTCTTGGTTGGTCAATATTTGTAGTTGCTAAAGTGAAAGCAATGTCAAAATAGAGCCAAAAATGTGATTTTGTCAATATCAAAGGCACATAACTCATGATATTAAGTTCAAATCAAGCTGAAAATTATACCAAAGCAAGATCTTATGGTCACCAACATTCTGTACAAGTATTGTCTAGATTGGTCAATATTTGTAGTTGCTAGAGTGAAAAGAAAGTCAAAATAGAGCCGAAAATGGCAATTTTGTCAATTCCAAGGGCACATAACTCATGATGTAAAATTTAGATCAAGCTGAAAATTATACCAAGGCAAGATCTTATAGTCACCAACATTCTGTACCAGTTTTGTCTTGATTGGTCAATATTTGTGGAATTTAGAGTAAAATCAAAGTCAAAACCATATATTTTTGACATTCAAGGGCAGATAACTCAGGTAATTCTGATTCAATCCTAATTCTTTGAAGGAATCTGAGAGAGGGTCACCCAAGGATCATTCTTGTAAAGTTTGATTGAAATCCATCCGGTAGTTTCTGAGAAGAAGATTTTTAAAGAAAAAGTTTACGGACGGACGCACGGACTGACGGACGGACGGACGCACGACGGACACACCGCCATGACAATAGCCCGCTGGCCTGTCGGCCAGTGGAGCTAAAAATCATACATCTGTCACATTAATATTCCTATGCTTTCAATAACACAACATTCCGAGCCAGGAAATTAATAGATCATATAATTCCCCGCCGTAAGTATAGGCCATAATCAGACTCGGCTCAGAGACAAACTAGTTAGGAAGCCTGATGGTCTCGATTGCCACGGGGAAATATTAGTAAGATCTTAATGATACAATTCTGCGTTTTATTATCATTGCATATAATTGAATATATATAAAACCATATCTAGTTCCAGACAAACCTCATGGGCAAAACACAATTATGTAAAATATGCTTTTATACCCTATAATGAAGTCTCTTACCCAGACTAAAATTATTTTATTTCACGCCAAAATATTACCCAGAGGTGCAATATAATTTCGCATGCATGTCTATGCACCGGAATGTGGAATATTTCCTTGCTTTGCATTTGACACAAACTTTGACGCAGAACAGCCGGGGCAAGAATCACTGGTGGTGAACATTTTTCGCTACAACAAGGTTCAGATATTTTGCGTTTAACATGTGAGATCAAAGATCTGATTGGATAGTTTTTCTATTAACAATGAA